>OX422142.1:117636344-118208425 GCA_949129095.1 Volucella bombylans | reverse complement strand
GCTATTCATCGACATTAAGGGTGGCTTTCGACAACTTTTGACTGCATGTGTAACTTGGGCAGGCAACAAAGCCTAGACGAATCACTAGTTTTGTGGATCAAAAGAATGCTTGTGAATAGGACACTGAATGCTGATGCTGGCTGCGTCCAATATGTGTTAAACCGGGGTTACCCGTAAGTCGGCGTCCTGTCACCACTGGTATTGTGCATGTTGGTCGACTTACTGCTTAACTCTCTCAATCATTCTATCATCTATCTTCAGGAATATGTAGATGATGTAGCTATACTTTTTTTTTATAATTTACTCGCGCCTAAGGGGTTAGATACCCTTTTACTGTTGGAAGGGCGCGGGCGAAAGGTAGAAGGAGGAGAAAGGAAAATTGTTTTGTAGTGGTTTGAAACTCAGGTGTGTTTGGTTTCGATATTGTTAATTGCCGCCTCCGCAATTAACTGAATTGGGTATATTGATAGAGTGTGTTATTAAAAGAGTTTGCTGCTTATTTCTGCATTTGCAGATGACATAGGCTTTTCTTATGGCTCGAAAAGTGCTCTAGACATGGTCTCTGATATAAACTGGGATCTTGATTTATTAAGACATTGGTTTTCTGCTCGTAATTTAGTTTTGAGCTCCAAGACTAAATTAATGTATTTTAGTCTCTCCTCAAATAATAATTGCGAAACTAATATTTACTTTCACTCACAGGAGTGTAGAAGATACTGTCCGCAAACATGCTCGTGTTCGTCTGATTTCTCCTGTTGCTTGCATAATAGTAATATAAAATGTAGTAACTATTGTTTCCTTGTAGAGATTGTTGTTAAATTCAAATATCTTTGACTTACCCTTGATTCTAGGATGAGCTTTGTTAACCGTATAAATATTTTAAAAAATTACTTCCGATACAACCTTCGTCATTTTTATTATATGCGTAACGTTTGTTCAATCAGTCTTTTAAAGACTATATACCATGGCATCTTCCAATCTAGATTTCAATATGGACTTGCCTGTAGGGGAGGTGTGTATCTAAGTAATATTCAATCAGTGTTGATATTACAAAAATATGTTATACTCGTAAGAATAATTTGTCGTAAATCGGCTAGACATTCTAGTTTTCCGTTATTCTGTTACCAGAAAATCCTTCCTATTCGTCATTTGTTCTGTTTTAAGGTGTTGAAAATGTTCTATATGAAGCCCGGTAACCGTAATTTTCGTTTAATTTCTAGTCACAATCTCCGTGGAAACTTGTCTTGCATTCATTCCATTCGTTATTTTCGAACTTCTGCATTTCGTAACAGTGAACCCGCTTAATGGTCTTTAAAATTGGGCAGATTCTGATGAAGTGAATTACATCTTCTTTTAAGCCGAGTGCACTTGGCATTCTGCACAATTTATGCGGCAGAAAATTGAGGTGCAGCAGTTCAACTCTGGCCTTGAAAATAGTTGAAATTATGTCCAAGCCGTTTTGGTCGGGAAAGTAGTTTTTCGTCTTAAGGTCATGTTCTAGCATTCCATATGTAATCCCAGCTTCACTTTGATGCGCTTTCACTCTAAAAGCAGCATGAGTAGACTCCTCGATATCAATCAACAGCTTTTGCAGTATACTTTCCAAACTTTCCAAACTTCAATCTGGACCATTCATTGAAAAATTGCGACTTTCGGTGTATTAACTGCTTTGCAACAATGTATGTGAGGCGGTAACTGGGAAGCGCCATTACTTTCAAGTTATTAAAAAAGTGCGGTCTAAGCGTAAAGATGTACAAAGGATGCAGTCCAGTTTCTAATTGTGACATGTAATACGCAGTGCTTTCCGCAAAATAAACCATTTTCTTCAAAAAGTATTTGAGAAATTTCTCCACCTCGCTCGACCTCCCAGACGTTTTTTTCACTGAGCAGACACCTTCAGTTGCAATTGATTGCCCTTTTAGCTTCTTTAAGTGTTTTGCTAAGATGATTTTTAAATGATAATCGGAGTTTTAGGATTACTCCCAAATACTTATACTCCTTCACAACTTCGAGTTCTTCATTTTCTCAAGTTCATTTTTCCTCCCTCCAGTACCGACCAAATTCATTTTTCAATTCAATTCAATTCAATTCAATTTATTGCTATAAATAAGTTGTACATTAAGATAATGTCTCTTATAGTACTAAGTGATAATATTTAGTTACAAAATGATAAGTGATAGTAATTATAATGATAATAATAAAAAATAAAAAAAAATGAAAAATTTCGGAACACTATTATTTTAGATTTGTTTGTGTTGACTTTGAGCTTCAGCACGCAGTATTGATGCAGCCTACTTGTCATCATTTGCATAGTTATGGGCGATTTCGCTAAGAAAACAATGTCGTCCGCGTAAAGAAGGAGCTTTAAACGAAAACCATAAAACAGGATTTGTTCTGTTAAAAATGTTGTAAGGTCATCTAAGTAAAAGAAAAGGAGAAATGGACACAATAGGCAACCCTGTTTAACTCCTATTTGCTACTTGAATCAGTTCTTACCATCCCACACCGAAGTGGTATTACCTCATAAAGGTTTTGAATTAATCTGAGCATTTTCATTGATAGTCCTTTATTACTCAGCTAATAGAGCACAGCTTCTCTATCAATATTGTCGAAGACCGCCTTTAAATCTATGAAGAACACGTAGAGCTTTTTTCCCTTCTACAGGTAGGTAGTGAGTAGATATTTTCCACTGTCGAAAATTTTTTCCTGCTTGGAACTCACCAGATCATTTCCACATACTCAGTTGGTAACACGTTCTAACATGACTCCTGTGAATATTTTTGCTACTGAGTTCGTGAAGGATATATAATTAGTTGGGTCTTTTCCGTCTCCTGTCTTGGTTATGGCGAAAATGTCGAAAATGTCGAAAATGTCGAAAATATGCTCTTCTAGGAATTCGCTGGTAGTAAATTTAAAAACTTCGTATAGGATACCATCTCCTCTTTATTCAGATTACATCTGCGCAATACCCTGCAGACATCATGAGTCTTGATCGTTCGGTCTGATTGATCCACTATTGCATAAGACATCGCATAACTCATCTGGATTGCACCACAACTCAGGTTCAATAAATGTTCAAAATGATCGAGAGCTGAGGTTTAAACTTGGATGATTCGTGCAAACTTTGTACCATTGAGGAATCTTGCAAATTTCCTAAAAGAACGGTTATCGTTATTATACCCTACCGTCCTCATCAGCTAATGCGTATGCCTTATTTGTTTATAGTTACATATTTTTTTACAAGTATTGGTCTCTTGATACATAGTTTTAGCAAAGCTGCTGCCTGCTTCACTACCTAAATGTAGGTTGCGAATGGTTGTTATCTAGCTGCTAGTCATACCATACTTGTTTGCTTATGCATCTACTTTATGATTAAAAATCTTTTGCTGCATCAGAGTCACAGGCAACAAGAGTGTTCATACCGCGTTTAGACTGAGTTTCTGGACTGGATGATAAGGTTAAAATTTCTTTACTAGACATGTGATGAATTTTTTTCCCATTGGAGTTTAGGAAGCAGCCTGTCGTTTCCACGACAGAATATTTCATAGCTGCCAGCACCACTGTAGAACGTAAGGTGACCATGCTCATCGCTTCTAGTTTGGCCGTTTGGCAATAATATTTCAATTGATTCACAGATTTCGATAAAATTTCTTCCGTTGTTATCAATAATTTTATTGCTAAGACTTGCTACGTTATATGTAATTATATTGCGAGAAAAGTTACTAAAATTAATTGTCGAAAATTAAATCTAAGAGTGAGACAACAGTATATCTAAAAGCTGTTTTGCTGAACGCCAGTTACAACAGTTTGGAAGCGACTGTAGAACCCTTCGCCTGTTGTTGACATATCACACCTTTCTCCGATCTACTGCTCCAGAAATGTCAAACCTCCTTCTTCCTTACATGCCAGCTTGCTTGTGGCATCAAAATAAAATGTTTTTCCATCAACTTTAAGTATTTCGCAACGGATTTGCCCATCGAAATTTTTATTTCTTCCTTCGATGGATTTTTTTATTTTCTTTTGTCATGCCATGGCCGGGTAATCTCTGTGGAACGATATTCCGGTGCTCCGTAATGTGTTAGACTTCCACAAAAATATTTGCAACTTTTGGATTTCGTAATCTGATCGTTCTTACTGACTGGTCTGACCCATCCAGTGCTTAAACATATCACCAACCCTTTCTCCAACGATGTCAAGTATTTGGGGGTCATCCAGGATAACAAACTTCTTTGGATTGACAGGATTACTGCAGAGGTCAGCAACTTTCTTACCGCCCTCAAAAGGACTGACTACAGGCTTACTTACTTGTGTCGTGACGGGCTACTACGATGTTGCTAAACTCCTGCTTACGCACTAGGCTGAAGTGATACAACATCCTACGACGCTTACTGAAAGACCGATGACAACACCGCGAAGTACTATCTCTGTGAGTGGGTGGCCTACTGGTTGTTTCACTTTATAGCTGAAAGCCTTACTTATCTTTCTCCGAAAGACTAACAAATTTAGAAGACCAGTCTTTTTACTTACAAGAAATCCTTTCAGCTTCTTCGCTGCAAGAGTAAAATGTCATTTTCTTTGATTTCGTCTTTTTATTTTCCAGTGCGTCATGCATTTTCAGCATTCATGGTGCTTCCTTTTTTAATCGATCTTGGAACCTTGTGTACTTGAGGCTATATGACTCTAAAGTTCGATAAAATGCTTCCAGATATTCGAAATTAACTCTACACTGGACCATCATAGAATCGTCTAATCAATTTACTATGATTTACAAGGCCCGATCTGTGTAAAAAAGAACAATTCAACCTGCTGTTCCAAATAACAATAAGCTTTATAAATGCCAACTTTTTTAAAGTTTCATTCATGTTGAAATTGAAAGAACACACAAAATGTACTCCATCCGTGTTTTTACCCCTTAGGGCAGTTAACAAAAATTCGGCCTTTGAATTCCAAAAATTAAAATGAAATTCAATTTGGAGAGTTTTTCTACAATTCCTACCACCACCACCTCATGTCTGAATGGAGTTATGACCAATGGATTTATACAAAAAGACGCACTGCATCCATACTCCACAGACAGCACAGACAATCCACCCTATCATATCTGCATAATTCCTTTCAGATCCTATCGCTTAGAGTCATTTCGCTGAGGTGACCAGCATAAATCGAAGTCCGTTTTACCCGCAATAGGATAGGATAAGAACGGAGCGCATTGGGGATGCGACAGACCTAGCAGAGCCATGTATCATTCACAATCCAATGGTCAACCACACTGCCTATCCCACCACCAAAAAATGAAGAAAAAAAAATGAAAAATCCCATTCTGATGCCATTTATTTAATAAAAAATGAGCGGACTATATGCATTCATTTGTATTGGTGTTGTGTACGAGTATGTTTGCTTCATCCGGAAGGGTAGAAATATTCTATGCGATAGCATATCTCGGACGTACCGGGCAGCTTTTGGCATTTCGCATCCGCAAGCCACAGTCACTATTCCGGGAGTGTGCTTACGCCAGCCATTCCATCGGAAGCGGAATTATTACCAGCTTGAGTTTTGTAATTTTTGTTTTACGCCAAGTCCAATAGCGGCGGCACCAATGTCCACCGCGACGCCACTGGCCCTGTGTATTATTTTGCTGTTTTTATGCTTCGCGGATTATAACCGAATGGCTATTGAACCTCATGCTCACCACCCCTTCGGGGAGACCATGTCTCGGATGCTGTCGAAGCTGGTACTACCTTTCTGGAACAGTGCTATCAATCGGTACGAGGTACGAGTATATAACCAAGCGTCCACCGCAAGCAATCGAATTAATTTTTTTTTGTTTTCTTTTTTTCGTTTTTTCGTTACCAGGCAACAACTAAACACACATACATAATGACATCCTTTGGGGTGGAATAGGGTGGTCTCTAAGGGTCTCAGTAAAGTTGGGGTAGAAGCGACAAGCGCGATTAGGGTGACCACCAATGCAAATTAGAGGCTGTTAATTCGTGCGCAAAGTGTTTTACATTTTTTCCTATTTCTGATACTAGTCGTAGCGTAGTTCCTCGGCGCTGTTTTTTTTTTTTTTCTTGTTTTTACCCGTCCGACCCTTAAAAGAAGAAATGTGTAACGTCTGTCTGTCTGTCATGTTTGCTATAACAACGAGAGCGCAATCAGTCGAGCATTAAACATTTTAATTAAACAAAATTGAAAAAGAACGACATGCGAGAGTTTCAGTGGAAAAAGTCATTAGTGCTGCTACGAATGCCAGAACTGGATGGGATGGACATTTGAAACAAATAAAAATTCTGTTGGCATTTAGCAGGATGCTTATCAGGGTTCCACGTCATTGGCATGACAACTAACATTAGAAAATGCTCATTTTATAATGGCCACATTAATAGTCTCTGCAGATCTGCAAGTCCATAGTTGGTCCATAATCTTACATTGGAGTCGTGCTTCACAAAATCACTATGATTTAGTTGTCATATACGAGTATTTTAAGCATTTGCTGTCCTCAAATGTCTACGGACTAAAAGTCTCCGGCTCACGCGCTACAGATTCGAACGTGTTATACTCGGAGGGACAGGGTATGATATGATATCAGACTTAAATTTTAAGTAAAGGAATTATATTGCTAGCATGTACAGACCAACATATGACCAGGATTTACCATATATGTAGCATACGAATGAAGAAATTTGCGCCTTCTTAACGAAGCATATTAGCACTTCGTCATTCAGCTTTAGGAAAGTCCCAGCGAATTATTTGTTTACTAACTTACTGACTCTATAGCCCGGTTTGGACTTGGCCTCAACAGAAAATTATTCCAGTTAGCACATTTCCTGGCAAACTGCTTCCAGCAGCGAAATGAAGGATGATTGAGGCCCGCTTTCAAATGTTCATTCCACCTAAGATGTGGTATTCATTCACTACATTATGCCTTCGGGTAGACATCGAAAACTCATCCGTCAACAGCACGGATATCCAGGTGTCATTATCAGAGTTTATATTTAAGTCAAGATAGTTGGCTTGCGGGTTTCGGTGAATTTCTTTATGTGCATGTATGTTAGAAAAGTCACAAGTCTGACGGGTAATATTTTAGTGAGATTTCTCTGACCTTTGATGAGCGATTTCCATCGTCATTCTGAACATTTTTGCTACCTTGGATAATGGATAAAGACATGATGAGTATCGCTCTGGTCCTCTTTGGATTTTTTTTAAGGATCTGCCAAAGTATAATTATTTGGTCAATAGTGGACTTACCGTTCGTATAACCGCACTGATAGTTGTGGAATTAATCCACAATATGTATTACTTTACAATAAATTTGGGAACAAAAAGTTAAACTTATACAAAGAAGTTTAAATGAGATTCGGTTTTGCACTGCTGACTGTTGACTGCTGACTGACTACAATACTTTGCGAACGATATTGACGTGATTATGATGTGTAAGTTAGCTAGAACCGTTGCCCCTCCTGACTGATTGACCACTTATCGGACTATGATGGTCAGTTACCTTACCAAATTTTTGAATTGAGTTGATGTGTACTTTCCACCAAGTCCTATATATTTATTACAATATTTATACGAGGGGCGTTCAACATATTCTCGGTATCGGGGTGAAACTGTGGTTGTAGATATAAATTGACTTATTTATCAGGTAATACTATTATTTTAGTGCATTCATGTAAAATTTCATATAAATGTCATTATTAATTCGCGTTTTATCTCTAGTTAAACAGAATCATAATGGCAACTGAGACGATGATGGTGAAAATTGAGCATCGCGCTGTAATTAAATTTCTCACTAAGCAGGGAAAAAGTCAAAAAACTATTCATGAAGAGATGGTGACTGTTTACCAGGGTTCCGCACCTTCATTATCAACTGTGCAAAAGTGGTCAAGTGAGTTCAAGAGAGGCAGAGAGAGCATTGAAGACGACCCCCGCTCCGGCGCCCCGGCTACTGCTTGTACGGGAGAAAGCATCAAAGAAGTCGAAAAACTTGTTCTTGAGGATGCCCGAATAAAGGTGAAAATGATGGCAGAGATCACCAAGCTTTCAATTGGTACCATTCACACCATTCTTCATGACCATCTTAACCTTTCAAAGGTCAGTGCAAGGTGGGTGCCACGAATGCTCACAGCGCCTCAGAAAAAAGTGAGAATCACATGCTGTAGAGAGCTTTTGGAGATTTGTAGTGAGAACGCGGACGGTGTTATGGATTGAATTGTTACTGGGGACGAAACATGGGTCCACCACTATGACCCTGAAAGCAAACAGTGGCATAAAAAAGGAACAGACCCCCCGAAGAAGTTCAAAGTCACTCCGTCTGCCGGGAAGCTCATGGCCACAGTTTTTTGGGACTCAAAGGGAATCTCGCTCATTAAGTACAAAAAATAAAGGTGAAACCATCAACGCCACATCCTACTCTTCCACTTTGCATAATTTGCGGGAGGAAATTAAAAAGAAAAGACGGGGTAAACGGGTGTGTTGCTTCTCCTGTTCACATGGCGCGAGTTTCCAAGGCTGCTGCGTGAGATTGTGGTTTCGAAGAAATCCAACACCCACCCTATAGTCCAGACCTTGCCCCTAGTGATTATTTCCTGTTTCCGGATTTGAAAAAATGTCTTCATGGAAAAAGATTTTCGGATGATGAAGAACTCAAGTCGGCAATAAATGGGTATTTTGCAGAGAAAGAGGAAATTAATTTTTTTGAGGGTTTAAAAAAGCTTATCTCAAGATGTGACAAATGCATTGATGTTAGGGGAGATTATATTGAAAAATAAAAACAATTTAAATTGAATTCGCATTTTCCTTCATATAGATACCGAGAATATATTGAATGCCCGTCGTAGTTATAATGCTCGTATTACAGAGATTTGGTTGAAGCACCTTACTACTAAAATATTATTATAAATGCTTAAAATAATATCACAGAATTTTATAAATTTGAAGGAAAAGCCACTAAAAACCTTCACTAAAATAAGTTCTATGCCCGATATCCTTGGAGGGAAAAGGGAAGTGGTTGCATAACTGGGTTTGAAAGTACAAACTTTAAGTACTATTTAATTAATATTTTGGAAATAAATAAATAAATAATAAATAAATAAACAAAAGAATAATAAATAAATAAAAAATAAATAAGTAAACAAATGAATAAGTAAATAAGTAAATAGATAAATTAAAAATTAGTAAATAGATAAATAAATAAATAAATAAATAACACAATAAATAAAGCACAACACAAGGAAAAATAATAAATAAATAATTAAACAGTAAAAGAAACAAGTAAATAAATAAATAAATATATAAATAAACAAACAAAATAAGTAAAGCAAAAAATAAGACAAGAAAAAATGAATAAATAAATATATAAATACAAGAAATAAATATATCATTAGTTGAACTATACTAAGAACAGAAAAAAGTGTTGCATTCACTATGATGCTAAATTTATGATTAAGTCATTGTCAGAGGATAGACACGATATATCAAAAAACTAATTCGTGTTAATGCTGGTTCTGATAAACTTCAACAACACCTGAATGTTTATTACCACAATGCAAGTGGATGTAGAACGAAGACATCTGATTTGTTTATAGCATCAAGTCACAAGGATTATGATGTAATTGTGTTAACAGAAACCTGGCTCTATAAAGACATCTCGTCAACTGAAATTTTCGATTGTTCAATTTATGATGTTTTCCGCAATGATCGCTGCAAATCGGCCAAGGATCGTGGTGGTGGAGTTCTTGCTGCTGTTCAGTTAAACCTTGGTGGTAAGAAGATACCTTTACCGAACTTAGTTGCTGACCAAATTTGTTTTTCTGCGGTCGTTGGAAGTTCAAAATTTATCTTTATTGTAAGCTATATACCATCTGGTAGTAGGTTGGATGCGTATGAAAACTGCATAGAAAATTTTGAGTATGTTAGCAATTATTCCTCTGAAGCTATCTTGTGCGCTTTAGGTGATTTCAATATTGGTGATCTAATTTGGTCTTGGTCTGATGACGATAAAATGCTTATACCATGCAATGTAAAAAAAGATTATGAAATAGCTCTTATCGATTCAATGTTTTCATTTAATTTATGTCAAATTAATTCTATTTCGAATTCGCAAAACAGATTATTAGATCTTGTTTTTATTAACGTTTATGATGTCAAAACTAATGTTTCGGAAGCTCCATTTTCTCTTCTGAATAATTCTGTTTACCATAATCAAATGTTAATCGAGATTGATTTATACTCTTATGTAAAATTAGAAAAGACTTCCGTTAGTTCTCTAAATTTTTTAAAATGTAACTTTCAAGGTTTAAATGAGTATTTTCTTTCGCTTAACTGGCATAAGGAATTTGAAAATCTATGTCTTTTTGATATGTATATTCATTTTGTTTCTGTAGTTAATGTTGGTTTGTCCATGTTTGTTCCTCGCTCCACAAAAAAGTTGAAATCCAAGCCTCCTTGGTATAACAGGCGTCTATTGCACTTAAAAAATTTAAAGAACAAAGCTCACAAACGCTTCAAAAATACAGGAAGCAATACAGATAAGCAAATTTTTTGGAAATTGAGGAAAGATTTTTCTAGTCTGAGTACATTTTTGTATAACATTTATATAATGAACATCGAAAACAGTCTTAAAAGTGATTCCAAATCCTTTTGGCACTTTATAAATCAAAAAAGATGTTCTAGTGGTTTGCCTAATCAACTGTTTTATAAAAACGAAGTGTCTTATGGTCATAGTGACTCTGTCGAACTATTTGCAAAATTTTTTGAATCTGTCTACTCTCTTTCTGCTACTCCTACTGTGCCTGAAACTTACTCGATGTCGACAATTGATTTTGGTCAATTGGTTTTGGACCTTGAGGATATTGAGTCTACTATTCGTACCATCAAGTCAAATCCCAAGCCTGGTGCCGACGGCATTCCTGCTATAATTTTAAAAAACTGTTGTAACACCATTAGCCAACCTTTGCTCATGATATTTAACTATTCGCTGGCGTCAGGTTTGTTCCTAGACGATTGGAAAGTATCCTTTCTGGTACCCATCTTTAAATCTGGTTCCAAAAATGACGTCGAGAACTATAGGGGTATCTGCAAACTTTCGGCTATACCAAAGCTTTTTGAATGTATTGTGAAAAGAAAGATTGATTTTCATATTCGAGAACATATTTCCGAGTTTCAACATGGTTTTGTCTCAGGTCGTTCGACAACGTCTAATCTGGTCTACTTTACTTCTTTTGTAACTAATTCAATCGAAAGTGGGTGTCAGGTTGATGCTGTTTATACGGACTTTAGCAAAGCTTTTGATTCAGTGAACCATGGGCTACTTATAAGAAAGCTGGAGAGATTTGGTTTCCATTCGACAATGTTGAAATGGATTTCTTCATTTTTAATTGGAAGGTCTCAGAAAGTCTGTATTGAAAATAATTATTAAAGATTAATATCTTGCACTTCTGGTGTTCCTCAAGGTAGTCACCTTGGCCCTCTCCTTTTTATTATATTTATTGATGACATTGTTCAACAGCTAAAATTTTGTCACTGCCTAATGTATGCAGATGACCTCAAAATATTTTTAAAAATTAAGAGTTCAAATGATTGCTTAAAGATCCAGATGGACCTTATTAATTTATGGATTTGGTGCGTTAATAATTGTTTAACTTTAAATGTTAATAAATGCTTTGCAATCTCTTTTTCTAGATCTAATGTTCTGCATTTGTTCAATTATTACGTCAATAATCTGCCCTTAAAAAGAGTATCCAAAATAAAAGATCTTGGTGTATTTATTGACACAAAATTAGTATTTGCTTCTCATGTAGAATACATAGTTGCGAAGGCCAATTCACTAGTTGGTTTTATTAAGAGAAACACGAAAAATTTTTCTGATCCTTTTACTTTGCTTTCTCTTTTTATTGGCCTTGTCAGATCTGTTCTTGAATATGCCGATGTTGTTTGGAACCCAAATTATTCGACGTATTCAGACCGCATAGAAAGGGTGCAAAGGAAATTTACAAAATATATTTTCTTCAACATGCGCTGGAACTTTCAGCCGACATATAATGCTAGGTGTAAGCTGTTAGGTATAATGCCACTTAGTGAGAGAAGGCATGCACATGATATCATGTTTGTGAGAGATGTCCTTTGTTCACGTGTAAATAGTCCTATTTTGTTATCTATGTTTCCAATTTATGCCCCAGAGAGAGTGCTGCGGGATCGTCAACTTTTTTATTTAAGTGGGCATAGAACAAACTATGGACAAAATGAGCCTATTTTTAGATCCCTTAAGTCATTTAATAGAACATGTAGAGACATAGATCTTCATATTTCAAGAGAATCTTTTAAAATAATTTTATATAGCATACTTTCTGGCTAGTTATTGTTTTTATTGTAAATTTTACTTAATTATTATTATATTTTTTATATTTTAAATTATTTTTTCTCATACAATGGTGTTTGTTTTTCGTAATCTGTAAGCTAAGCTTGTTGATGAAATAAATAAATAATATTATATTGGTTCCAAATCTTTTCAATTCTATTTTCTACCATTTCTATATTTGCTATTTCATGTAGTTCTTTTGTAGAGAAAAACCAAGGTATATTTAGGATCATTTTCAATAATTTGTTTTGGGTTGTCTGAAGTTTGCGCAAGTGACTTTTCGCGCACCTACCCCAGACTGGAGATCCGTAGAATATTATGGCTTGAAAGATAGCCTTAAAAATTATTAATTTATTCGGGTCATTCAATTTCGAATTTCTACATGAAAGGGTAAAGAATTTTTATGGTTGTGTTGACTTTTTTAATTACTTCTTGCACATGAAGATTAAAAGTTAAGTGTTTGTCTAAATATATACCGAGGTACTTTCCATTCGATTTCCACTCAATCTGAACACCGTTCAATAGAAGTCTGTTGCTTGGTAGTAAACAAGCTTTCCTTTTACGAGTGAAAAAGATAGCTTGAGTCTTAGAAGCATTAATTTTGATTTCCAGTATGATGCGAAAGCATGTATAGCTGATTGCAGATTCGTTTCAACATTGAAATCAATTGCATCAGATGAGTAAATGCAAGTATCATCTGCGAACAGGGCGATACTACAGTTTGTCAGATTGGAGAAATCGGAAGTGTATACATTATATAAGACTGGAGACAGAACGGACCCTTGTGGAACTCCAGCATTAATTAATTTATTGCCTGAAAAGTAACGATTAATTGACACTTTAAAATTTCGGAATGATAGGAAAGACTGAATAATTTTGACAAGATACAGCGGGAGGTTAATGCTGGTAAGCTTATGTATTAAGCCATCATGCCATATGGTGTCGAAAGCTTTTTCAATATCTAAAATTATCATACCGGTACTTTTTCCATCTGATAGATTGTTCTTAATGTCCTTTGTAATACGATGTACTTGGTGTGTAGTACTGTGAAAAGCTCTAAAACCAAATTGTTCAGAAGGTAGAATTGAGTTGTTCTCTAAGAAGGAAATAATTCTGTTCTTTATGATTTTTTTTAGGCAAGCTAATTGGTCTATAGCTACAGGTTAAATTCGGATCTTTTCCAGGCTTCAAAATGGGAATTATCTTGGCAGTTCTCCAATGTATTGGGAAATATCCATATCTTAGGCAGCAGTCAAATAGTTCCGTTAATTTCGTAAGAGCAAAAGGTGGTAGGTTCTTAAGACATACATTCCTAATACCATCAAGGCCAGTAGATTTTCTAGTTTTTAGTCTACTTATTAGATCTTTTAGTTCTTTAATAGGTATGCGATTAAAATCATTATCTAAAGTTTGAGAATTAACGAAATCTACGGACTGTTTGACGGAAGCTTCAATGTGCATAGGTGGGGTAATATAATTGGCAATCGAATGATTGAGTGAGAATTTGTTTGCTAGCGCATTAGCCTTATCAACACAAGAAAGCATTACAGAGTCCCCTGTTTTAAGGGGAGGAATGTAGATACGTTTTTTCTTAATTACTTTGATTATATTCCAGAATGGCTTGCTGCCCTTGTCTAAACATTGGAGCTTTTCGTTCCACGATTGGTTTTTAAAATTAGCAATAGCGAATTTGACTAAAGACTTCATTTTCTTATATTCGCTGAGATAAAAATCATTTCTCGTGCGTATCCATATAGATCTGCAGGTGTTTTTTTGCGTAATAAACTGAAGAATGTAATGCGGTAAAATATTTGAGGCATTACTTAAGGCCGTTTTCTTAGGTACTGACAGATCAAAGCTCACAACAATGGCATTTGTAAACATATTTACATTTTTACAGCCCTATATATTAGCCTGTCCAATCCAGCAGTCTTGTTATACTTTTGCGAAGATAGTGTTATTTTTACTTTATTTTGATGTATTTGACGGAAATCTTTTACTTAATTGATTAAAATGAATAGGTTGCTCTGTCTGACAATTAAATCCTCAGCACCAAATGTGCCTCTGCTATGCAATTTCTAAGTTAGGAGGCGCTACAGTCCAGGGTGAACTTGGATCTGAACCAAAGAGTCTCCCTAACTATCAGTATGTTATATCTTACCATCTGTCCCCAGTGCCTTGGTTTAGGTCCTCTTCCACTTTCGTGCGCGATTTTATATCCGGTCGTCTTTTTTTCCGCAGTCACTCAGGTTCAATTCAATTCAATAAAAACAAGACCGAAGATCGCTCGCAGTATCCTTCTCTAGAAACGGCCAAATGCTTCTTCATTTTTTTTCGACAAGGTCCAAGCCTCTACCCCATAGAGCAATGCACAAAGTGAGTTTGATCTTACGAGAGAGGGCTGAGTTACTCAATTGTCCGCTGAGCTCAAGGTAACAGCGATTGGCAAGAGTAACTCAACGTCTGATTTCTGTGCTGATCTCTCTGCTGCTTGTAACTGCGGAGCAAAGGTAGACCAAGTTCCAAACTACCTTAAAATGCTTAATGCCATTGGTTACGTTATTTCCAAGCGTCCGGCTCTATTGATAGCAGGTACCTTGTTTTGCCCTCGTTTACTGTCAGATTTATTATGGCCGCTTCCACCTCATTATTCACGAAAGCTTCATTAACGTCTCACTATGTTCGTTCAATCACTTCATTGTCATCCGCGTACGCAAGCAATTGTGCGGACTTTAAAAAGGTGGTAACTCTTTTGTTGGCCGGTGAGTTTTGCGATATTCATTCTAGAGTGACGTTTATAAAGTCACAACAAACTGTCCTTGACATTGAAGGTTTCGGTTAATTCCTTTGACGAGTTTGGTATGGATGTCAAAACTGAAAATGGATTTGTATAGTTCATCTCTATGCACGCTGTCGTATGCGGTTTTGAAATGGATAAATAGATGGTGAGTGCCGATCCGAAATTTCCGGGTTTTACCAAGGTCTGCCGTAGTGTGGATATTTGATCGATGGTATATTTTCCTAGAATGAACTCGTACTGATACGGATCAGTCAGATTATTTATGAATGGTTTCAAGCGCTCACATGATTCGGCCGAAATGATTTTATATACAATTAGTTGGCCTAGTCAAAAGGGTCTCATTTCTTGTGGATCAAACAAACGATGTTGAGATTCCATATTTCTTCTAAATCTATCTTACAGATGATGTAAAGTCATCACTAGGTGCTTTAAATAGCTTATCAGCCAGTTTATCATCGCCAGCAGCTTTATTAGACTTTAACTCCATTCTTTCTTCATCCAGATCAGGGAGACAGTATTCTCAGTCATCTTCGTCCAAGGTGAATGATTTATTCTGTCCGACAGTGATATTTTAACCATCATCCTTATACAGTACCAACTGCGACTCTGCTACTAGTTGTCTGTGCTCATCTTTCCAGGTTTCCATTTTGGTTTTGTAGCCCTGGCATGTTCATTTTATTGTCTGATTACACTTTCGTTATTCATTCTAGCAGTAACGTCTATCCATTTCATCGATCGTGGGCCCATTCTCACGTTCTTCTATACGGCGCAGTTTTATATGCTTATTGTTTGGCTGGATGTACGTGCCTGCATTCATAGTTTTATATCATCACGGTCAGCTTCTCTTATGGCTCGATGACAGCATTCCCATTGGTGTTCTTTGGTTTTTGAACCAGGATTTAAAGACAGAGCTTAAGGATATCGCAATTGACAAAGATTCCAGCATACTCTTGCAATTGCAGCTTTTCGACATGGAACATTGGGGTCGTACTTGACTCCGTTGTGTTTACTATATCCACATTTGTACCCTAGCTGCAACACTGTAATAGTCCAAGTCGATGTCGATGAAGAACTGTTTGGCGTTGATCGTTAAGTGATAATCTGGTTGATGGTTGATTTATCAGGGGTTGGCACGCCGCTCTATGAATATTAATTTTTGGAACCATGTGCTGGCTACCAAAATGTTACGTCCCGTTACAAATTCTAAAAGACTTAATTTATGATCGGATATGGTATTATGCAAGAAGATGACCAGCTATCTCGATGACTCTCTAAAATTCAACTTTCTTACACAGCCGTGGGTTAAGATCTCTTAGAACAAGAATATGTCCGGACTAGAAGGTCATAGAATTCGTCTTTGATACACTCATCCTTATTCTCTGTAGGGGCACGAACTTAAACTAGACTTACGTGTCTGAATTTGGTTTTGAGACCGCTGACGAAAGCTTAAGACTTTTTGTCCAAGTCTGCCTCGAATATCAAATCTACATCCAAATAAGTGTCATCTGTTGTAGGTGTCGTAGTTATTCATCAGCATTTTGTACGGCCCATCCCATGGCAAAATCTTGGATTGTGCTATTATCTGCAGTCGGCAAGTTGGTCCTCACATTCCCTGTGTAAGACGTCCGCATACAAAGCTGTAGGTTAGCTTTAAATTAAAATGGAAAATTACCCCCATGCACAGCAGCCTAACCTGGAGCGCAAGGTCCTTATTAAAACTTAAAACTCCTTGACAGAATGTCTGCTAAACGGTCCGGTGCCAGTAGTCTCGCTGAAGTGATGAGAGCTGCCGTTGCCCTATAAAGATTTGACTTATTGTTACAATTTAAGTAACCATTCATCTTACGTGATTTTAGTCATCTGAAAAAAATACTGCCTTTCGGGCGCTTTTGGGATTGATCACCGACACATCCATAGAGACCCCCTTTAGACCTCGGTTCCGGAAACGTCGAAGTGGCTCTAAAGAAACTTTTCGACGAGGTAACTCAAGTTTACTAGAGTCATGTCGATGCTTGTCTCTTCATAAAACGCTTGACCTTCATTAAAATCCATCATGATTCCTTATTTTTCAAAAATGAAGATGTACCATATATCGCGTTACAGTCAATGGCCAACGTTACTGGATAGTGATCAGTGATTATTTCTTCGAAAATATGGACTACTTTGATCCGGTTGATATATGGTTCCCGCAGGATGGCACTACTTGAAAATACTCACTGACTCACTAAGGAACTGATTCAACGACCACATTTCATCGCGAAGTGGGTTAGGGAATAACACACCCAGATTGTGTGATTTGGAAACACTCGATTGGTTCTGTAGGAGCTATGTAAAGTCTTTGGTGTATGCTGATAAACCGCAAACTATTCAGGCCTTGTAACGAAGTGGCCAACATTCGACTGAAAGAATGCACTCCGGCAGGAACAGACAAGGAAGCCATCTACCAGAAGTCGGTTCACAATATAATGCCATGAGCTATTCCTCATATTGAATAAGGGCCAGGTAACCGGAAATCCCCAATACCTAAGACCAGTTGTAAGGACGGATCAACACTAAATATTTGTAAGCTTCTGAAACTTGTGGCTCACCAGTCTTGGTTTCTTACTACGAGTATGATTCTCTCAGGATGAGTCCAAATTCATTTGCTCGTACGCGTGCTACAGAGTGGTATTCTTCAATTTGTATGCTATTAATATTCGGTGGCTGGCTACTCTCAACATTCACCTCATCCCTCATAGAGAAAAGTTATCAACGTATAACATGTGTACGTAAGCAGCTCCGTACTGGTTCCGTGATTATTTCTTTTCACTACTCTTATCAAAGTTTTGCTTTGTATCTGACTCATTAACGGTATCTAAAACAATGTTTCATTTATTAATTACAGCATCTGAGATGTTGATGAGCTATGGGCGGTCAAATCCTCTTCCACAATTCCGACTGCCTTCGCTTCCCATGTGAATCTTACGTCAATTGTTTTTCTAGAAAATTACCAACACAACGCGGCATTAAATTAGATAAAACACTATTTATCATGCTGGCACACACACGAATACACCACTACACACAATGGGGGGAAAAAAAACTGTTGAAAACCAAAGGAAAAACAGAAGCCAGAAGAATCAACGTACGCACATCATTATCAGCTTTAGAGATCCTGCCAAGGACACATTTGTCCTGGCCGGGCATAAACCGAAGGCATTATCATTAGTCATGCAAAAAAAAAAACACTCACCCAAAATCACATATAGACGTATAGACGTATGTACGTATGTGTTTTGTGATAGCGTGCGTAGTTGGATGCTTTATATTTGATTGTGCTGTCGACAGGCGGCTTTGCTTCTAAAAGGGCGGACCAGTGCTCGCACTAGAATGGGGACCATACGCGACCGAATGACGGGAAGAGGACAGTAGCATTAGTGTTTCCAGGGCGCTTTCCGGCTACCATCACTTCTATTGCCTTTTGCCGCCTCTCCATTATAGCACTGACAATGGCGGGCGGGTGAACTTGTTTTGTTGAATCTTGGTGTTCTATTCCAAAGAATATATCTAACAACTGGATAAGGCTTTAATTAATGAGCACACTCTTAGTTCTAAATCAATGAGGGATTTTTCTCATCCACCAATGACGATGACAATAACGACGACGACGACGACGACGACTAGGATGACGCGTAACCAGTTCCTAATCATTTCTGTTCCTGAAGGATACTCGAAAGGATTCGCATTCGTTGGGATGGTCTTGGAATTGATTGCAATTTATTTACAATCTAACATGGAGTTGTGGTTGGATTTTCGGTGTCCTCCCAATCATTGTCTTGACAAATCGTTGTGATACTCGTACGGATATCATCATGAGAGAGAGGATTTCATTTTAAAGGACCGAGAAATACGAGTACTAGTGCAAAAGGACATGAACTAGGATTTTATCCGAATCGCCCTTAAGTACGCGTCCCAACTTTATCGCATCTTGAAATGGCTACGAATCAATCTGCAGTCCGTGCAGCATATATCTTCTAGCCGAATCATCGCTTTTTTTCGGATGATGTCCTTTTTTTGTTTTCTTAAATCCTCATTTATTGCCTTCAGTGGTATGATCCTGTGGGCCACTATATGCTAGATTATCATCTCAATCTTTTATTGAATCGGAAGCAGTTATCGCATTGCTTCTGGAGAGCTAGCGAATATGCTCAAAAATTACCACACGAGACTGGAAGATGAAGGAATGTATTCATCACTGAACAATCAGAGGTTCTGGTTTCTGCTCCAGCCAGTACCGGGCATTTGAAAACAAATTATAATTCGGGTAGAGCAAAAAAAAAACACTGGCGATTGGGCACTACCAACCCCAAAAACTTGTTGAAATCAACATGCCTAGTCTGAAATATGGATACCAGGAATCTATGGTGGTAATTTGACTGTTGATTTGGCCCCCCTTTTTGAACTTCAACGAATATTTAGCCAGTTTTGTGCAATCCTTGTTAGTATACATTATATGCTCCTTTTCCTTCGCCACTTGCCTCTGTTGTTTTACATATGCCCTGAGATGGGGATAGCTATTGTGGCGTTATCGCGCATATCAGCTATGACGGCATGGGGAGCTATAAAGCATCGTGTCGAAATATAAACAGACTACCACTGGGCACCAAACACCAAAACATCGAAACACAAACAACTGACGGGTTTCCGTTTGTACTCCAAAAAGAAAAAGGGGACTATATGCAGGGTGTCGTCCTGAATTTTTCACCATTAACACGAATAGTGGTGGTACCATCTAACAGAAAGTTTCATTGTAACCCACCCTCATTGGGATTTTTTTCGTTTTATTTTCCAGTGCATGCAACACTTGCACCGCAATAAGCCTAGTACATCTACCATGCCGCCCTCGACCCACAATTGCCGTGTCCTTGTCGTAGGTATTGTACATAGTCGTCGCCATCGTCATCATCATCCTTTGGGATGTGTGCTGATGACATCGAAACAATTCAAACACTATGGCGCGCAATCGATTCTCAGTCTTCTAAATTGATTGACAGACACTTAGTGAGTCAAGGCAGTAATGGCAGTCTGCTTTTGCTCGTACGACCGTTCTATACATGGGTAGTATGAGAATGTGCAAGCGCTTGTGTTCCCCTCTTGTTGTTGGCACAATTGATATCCAACTCTCCAGGTAGCAAAAGATGGAATGTAGAAAGATGGAAGGTAGAAAGGATTTCGATATACTCGTACTCGACTGTAAATAGCAATCACATTCTCAAACCGAATTGTCAATTGTGAAGCGTTTAGAGTTTGGAATTTGAAATTGATTTACTGGGAGATCCGGATCCGGTTCTCTTCAAATTGGACATGAGAGTTGAACGTCAGATGGGTAGATGAGTGTGGGTTACATGGTAGTATAATACCAACGAACATCATGATTCTTGACATGGGGTGAGTTGGTGAATTGGTGAACGGTAACAAGTATCTGATTCGGTTGGGATTTTCCCAAAAATCAGCAAAATTTTCCAATTTAAGGATTAACGGAAGCTGAGAGTTGATTGTTTTGTGAACACTCCGTAGCGAATGCGAAATGAAGATGACTATTGGGTTAATGTCGAGTACTTTTTCGACCAACGGGATTTTGAAGTAAAAAATCCTGTGACTTGATTTGGTTGCTTTAAGAGTTTGAATTTGAAATTTTCTCGAGCCTTAATAATCAACCTTATGGGACATAAGAGTATAATATTAGATGGTGTGACCGTTAATCTTAGGAAACCTATTTTTGCAAGTAACCACTCATATACCAAGATCAACAAATAAATCTCTCTAAGTAATGCAGTCTATGTCCTATTGTCTCCTATAGTACACTCCAAGATGATAGATAGGGTGTTCTTCTTCTAATATCCTTTCCTTCTAATATACGTTCTTGATATCAGTAACCTAGTTCGGGAATGTGAACGCTGCCCGTTATTCTTGGAAAGAATCTGATTTATTCTTGGAAATCCTGAGTTCTGAATATGTCACAGTGGCTCAGATAAGCTGATCTTCTGCTTCTGTGTGAAGGTGAATTCATCTCGGGAAAGTGCCAATTT
Organism: Volucella bombylans; assembly: GCA_949129095.1. Taxonomy (NCBI): domain Eukaryota; kingdom Metazoa; phylum Arthropoda; class Insecta; order Diptera; family Syrphidae; genus Volucella; species Volucella bombylans. Next base: position 118,187,199 of record OX422142.1, on the reverse strand, counting down.
TTTATCTCTTGTTTAATACTCGCGTCCGTAAGTTATGCAAGTCGTGTCCTTACGGACACCAATCACTACCCGATGTATACCACTTAGAGTTAAGATAAACACAATTGATGAGCATCACCAGGTTTTGATGTAGCCATGTAGCGGGACCATGTACATCCGTGCTTTCACACTACTTTGTTTCTAAACCACAACAAACATATGATAATTGTTCACCTTGGATAGATATGCTGCAGTGCTGCCAGATACTGTTGACTGTTGACAGACAGAGATAGTTTTGAAAAACCGGTTATCTTAGCTTAGTTTAAGGTGGTGTCATGGTCCGCGGTCTACTAGGGCGTAAACGAACAAGAGTTTCCAGGAGGCTCGGTCTTTAGGTAGCTGCCTCCAGTTTCGCATGCCAAGTTGGCTGAGGTCCCCTTCCACTTACGATCGCCACCAGAGTCGTAGTCTTCCTCTACTCGGGAGGGTATTCGAAGACTTTTCGGACCGGAGCGTTGATGTTCATCCGCTCTACATGACTCAGCCATTTCAGTCGATGTTGCTGTACAGCGTGCAGTTCGTCTTTTATGCAGACGAGACCGCAAATCACCCGAAGAATCACGCTGCTTTCTTCCGATTATGTCAATATAATCGGCGTATGCGAGTTATTGGATGGACTTTTGAAAGATTGATCCTCTTGTGTTGGTCCATGAGTCTTGCACTATTCTTAAAGAAATCGCATGACAGCGCATCGCTTTGTCTAAATCCTTTTTTGACATCAAAAGTCTCACTCAGTTCTTTACCAACCCTGCACAAATGGACGAATTTGGCAAGAATGCCAAAGCTAGATATTACTCTGTATAGCTCCTCTTTATAAATGCTGTCTTACGTGGCCTCAAATTTGGTCGATGGTACGCTTTCCTGTCCTAAAGCCAGGAGCAGTCAGGTTGTTGACGAACGGCTTCGGGCGTTCACACAATACGGCAGATAGAATTTTATAGGCGATGTTAAGAAGACTGATGCCTCTGTAGTTCGCGCAGTTCAATGGATCCCTTTTCTTGAGGATCGGGCTCCTTTTTCTTACTCTTCTCTTCTGCTCGTGAACAGCTCTAGTCTTTCTGATGATGTTGTCTTTAAATGGATTTTGGAATGTCCCTTGGCCTTCGATACTTGATGCTGGTTGCATAAGACCTCTGAAGAGATTAAGAGAGACTCGATCGGAAAAGGATTTGGCTATCTCTTGCGATTATAACTGTCCGACTTCAAAATTCCTTACACTATTAGCTTACCTTTGTGATATTCGGGATATCCGCAACCGTACCTTGGTTACAACAAGATAATGGTCCGAGTTGATGTTGGCCCCTTTGATCGTCCGAACTTCTATAATACTGGAGGTGTGCCTTGCGTCGAATGTAATGTGGCCAATTTGGTTTACGGTTGATTGATCAGGAGTTCTTCAAGTTCCGTTATGAATATCGAGATGCAGGAATCGCGTGCCAGCTTCGACCATTCTTCGCCCCACCGGAAATTCGATTAGCCTGAATCCATTATCGGAGGTGGTGTCGTGCAGGCTATAGTTTTGCACTCAAATCGCCAAAGGCAATTTTACTGTCATAGGTAGGGTATTGCTCTCAGGTTCTGTCCAGGCTCTTGTTTGAAAATTTGGCCTCAATACGGATTGTTGCGAGGCGCTCGTTAATTTGCCGAAAACTCAAGACTTCTTGCCTATTTCTTCCTGTAACAACAAATCCACATCCAAATAAGCACAGCTTTTGCCGTCGGTAATAATCGCCGTAGTACCTAGATGTCGCAGTTTTTCATCCTCGTTTTTGACCGGCCCGTCCCATCGCATTTTTAGGATGGCAATTACATTTACTTTGCAGCATTCCCGAGCGTCCGCCAGTTGTTCGTCTGCACGTGGCATATTAAGGGACCTAGCAGTATACATGCAGATCCAAAGTTCGTTTTCCTTGTTTCATTTACGTGGGTTGTCAATAGTAGATCCATTCCATGGCCGGGCAGTTATCGCGCCGGCACAACGCCTAACCTGGAGTGCCAGTTTCATTGTCCCCTAGGATGAGGGATCGCGTAGACTGAATTCTGGTCCCGTTGGTCCATTAAGGGCTGTCTATTACCATCTCTTTTGCAAGACCAAAACTTAGTCTCAGAAATTGTTACAGGCCTGATCTCAAAATATATTGTTGGAGTAGACCGGATATTTCTTTTATTCCGGGATTTAACTTCAGCGTTGATTCCATCTGGGGAATTCATCCGCTGTTTCGTTTATAGTGATGTTATTTTTGTCTGCTGCTCGCTAGAAACCCCATTTCAATCCTCATCACTGCTTCATATTATACCGACCTTAGCAGCTAAATACTTCTTTAAAATAGTTATATTGTAAACTCCTCACAGCTCTTCTACATACGAGTGTGAACTGGACATCAATGTGTTCTCTTCGTTAGCCAAGTGAAAACTTCTTCGACAGCACTATCAAAGAATTTTTCAAAAATCCTTTACAACCCCACATGAATTTTTTTTATTACATAACACCCCCAAATCTGTGAGAGAAGAAAGAAAGATTAAACAAAAATCGTTGTTTTTTAAAAGAGAAAATCCCAATTCAACTTTATTTGACAATTCAAAAATCAAAAAAGCCTCTGTAACTTTAAACCACAAAACAAAATCATTAAGTTTGAAAGTTTTTCAAACGATAAACCACACAGTTAACCGAAGAGTCGAAACGAGTTGGTCTTCCACGCCATAGAACGCGCCCGGCAAAGCGGAAAGTAGACCCCGTTCAACAGACCGACCGCCGACCGTTCTCATAACTTAACATACAAATGGGCCTCCATTGTCAAAAAACGCTGAAATAAAAATGAAAATAAAATCGAAAAACTGTCGAAAAAGTTTGCATAACTCTGTCATGGCAACTATTCGTATCGCCAGGCTTTGACATAAGCAATTCTTGCCGGCTGATTATGTATGCGAGAAACTTCCAAGGTCTTCCTCTTCGAAGCGGGGTGGATATTCATTTTTTATTTGCGCTCGTTTCTGGTCTAGTGATGTCTCACACCCCAGTACGAATTTTAATGAATGGCAATTCCTTACGCAACATAAATTTCCTATCGTCAGCTGAAATGGCCAAAATGCCAAATAGTTCGTCAATAAGTTGATTCGAGAGATGATTTCTGCCCGGGTTGAGATGCAACGCATCCCCTTGTAGGACGCAATTTTTGTTTCTACTCAAAAGCAATTTCTGGGAAATAGCTCCCCGGTGACCATGTCTCAGTTACTCGAAGTCCACTTAACGTGAGGGATGAGATGGGACGGAAGGACCAACCCAAGGCGAATCAAAAAGTAGTCCATAACTCATCGTCATTGGGAAGATGCGAGTATGAGGGAGAAGAAAACTGTAAGACGCCAGGAGCAGCTATCATTATTCTTGTAGCCTTGGTCGCTACCATTACCAGCATCACTAGCATCATCTGGAAGAAGCACAGACTCTGGCCATGTGTGAGCAGTGAGTATACTCCAAATCTCAAGCACACATTGGTAATTTGTTAAAGCTATCTTGGACCGTGGGCCAGAAGCAAGACTGCATGGTCCCTGCACGTTTAATCGACAGTCCCTTAATAGACTATTGCGAGATGGATCTACGAGTGGAATTTTTTCTTCTTTCGTGTCCTTATTACGAATACAACTGCGTCTGTCGATGATGAAAAGTCTAGGTGGTGGTGTACACATTGTTTGACGGGTGATTAAGATATTACTGGCAAAAGGAGGAGGATTAAATTCACTGCTTTTCACAGTATCCCTAAGGAGCATTTCCAGAATTCACTAACTGCATACAATCGCATTGTAGCGCTGGATATTACTAGTGCTCCTTGACATAAGACTACTACAATACAGACTACAACTTATGTGGCAATAAAGACAAAAGCATTCCCGTCGCTTTGCATCGTGACGGTCGATGATGAGATGCACGCTGCTTCCAACACACACAAACACACGGATACGCCATACACCTAAGAGGTCTGTTGGTTTGTTGGTCTCTTCAGGATGGCACAGAACACAAAGCATACCTATATATGTATTTCTGGTGCTTTGCAGATCCACGAAGAAGATGTGTCCTGGACCCAATTGTTATTCTCGGCGCGACTGGAATTTCGTATTCAGGAAACAAACTTCACAAACTCACAGGCGAGCAACAGCGAAAGTTTCACAAAAAGCGGAAGGAACGCATTCGGTACCCGAGTGTGGAATACTACTTGGAACTGGATATTCAGTACTTCGACTGAGGTTACCCCTGAACGTGGCTATGCGAAGCGAGGGAAGTGAAACGTTTATGAGGAATTTGCAACGTTTTCGCTTAAGCATACCAAATTGCCGGCAACGAGATGAAGTACTCATACTTCATTGTGAGTATAGTGGTGTGGAGGTGCGCCTTTGTTTCCGATGCAGTTCTGCACTGGAATTGGTCAGTGGAAGACAAAGTCAGGTTGTCGCTGCTCAAAGTTGAAGTGAAAACGGTTTCCAATGATAGTTCAATGATTGGGTATATATACGAGTAGAATACTTAGATACGCGTGATGTTTGTGCAAAACGTTTATTGGTATTTATTTGAATGTTTTCATCCCTCTATGGGGTTGTCGATTTACTGGGATTTCGGGGTGGCAAACAAAGTGGGTTACTCAGCCTTACCATCCGTCATGCAGACCTCTGTTCAAATGGACAAAGGTACGTTGCAAAATCGTCTTCCCTTTGCATGAGATATCTTTGGCTAGCTAGCCAAATGCAGATCTAACTTAATTAAAAAACCTTGGTAGTAATGAAGGATTTATTTCATTTGTAGGGACAACAGACGAACACGAAATATTATTTGAAGACGAAGAAATAATCAATCTAGATTTCCAGTACAGATTCTGATTCAGGAGTGGTAAGACTGTTTAAGAAAGAGAAGGATCTTCCAGGAGACTCATCCAAAACATTCTTTTAGGTTCTTCTGAGCCTCCTACTTTAATTACCCCTTCTCAAAACAACAACCCAGACGAGGCTACGATGTACGAGTCATATTTGAAAGATCTGGATGGCATCATTATTAAGGTATCTTTATCACTCGCCATAGAGCTAAATATAGTATAGCAAACTGAGCTTCGGTATCATGTTCTCATATTCTGCTTATTGGTGTCTCCGATCTACAATATATTGGGATAGACCCATTGTCAGCATAGGTGATGCCATTAGAAAATGGAGTTGGGATCCTGAATGAAGTAACAAACGGCAAGGAATCTGTGTTCCATATGCTGATACTACTATACATTCACGATTGCAGTTGATGAATAGATCTGCCGCTGTTTTGACTTGGTACCGGTTGCTGCATTGGCGGATTGACTCTCATTCCTTTGAATTAGCTGCTGTGGCTGATTATTTGTGGGCAGATTATTTTAACAAGTTTTAGTTACCTGTTTTTATTGGGTGTACGATTTTGGATCGTTCTTTTTACGCAAAAGCGAATTGTTTCTACCATTACACGATTGACATAAGCTAGAGAAATGACATAACAGTTCTGACAGATTAGAAGACGCCTGTGCAGCCTTCTCACGATTGGCACCGGTAAGAGACAAAAATATTTTACAATTATAAATCTTATGGATACCCGAGTTGTACATTGTGCAGCCGTCTTTGTTTGCCTGTGAATGTGGCAAACTCTTGCCCTTGATTGCCTCCAGTATCAAAAACCTTGTTTCCAGAATTTTAAGGAACTGGTCAAATGTAGGGCTGCTCCTGATGTCCAATGATTTCTCAAATATTCAAAAATGAGTCGTTTGCATGGATTCTTTAATCCTGCCCTGAAGTCATTTAATAGTTGATGCAGTAGGCAATCGAGTCGAGTGCAATTAGGAGAAGATTTTTATTGTCATAGTAGTCAATCAATGTATTCCACGCTACTTCATAGTTGTCGTAAGTTGGCTATAGATGCTGAATGTTACGCGTCTCTCCCACTACGTGTGCTCTTAGAAAATTTAATATTTGAGCTTTAGATATTGGTTGATGGTGGATAAATTGTTTGAAAAGGTCATGAAATTGAAGCCAATTAATATAACTTCCATCGAATTTTGGAAGCTCAATTTTCAGAAGTCTTACTGTTGCACTTGTTGCAATTGAATTGTTTGTCTATGAGCCTATATTTGTAGGGATCTCTGTAGGTTGAAATACAATTCGCTATAACTCTCTGACGTGCTAGCTCTAGCTCCAGCTTTCGAAATTTATTTATTATATCCGCAAACATTTGTTGAAGGCTTCTTTTCTTCACCCTGAATATCTTTGGATTGGATTGATATAAGGCTTAGTCTGCATTTCTCTGGCGACGTCTGGGAAATTCTTGTTAGTTTTTTTGTGCTGGACGTACACTTGGACCTTACGACTTCGATGACCTTAATTGTTGCTTGAGTTGTGCAGTTGGCGGTGATAACATTGGACCCAATTGGAACGCTGCCTTTGGTACTGCCAGTGATGCTGATGGTGATGCAACTGGTGGCTCCTCGTGCTCCTGACCTGCTTCCTTTTCTGTTAGGTTTTCTTCCAATCTTTTAAAAAAAAACTGCTCTAATTGATTCGTAGTACTTTTAAGTTTGTTCGTAAAACCCTTTACGAAAGATTCATGAGTGACCTTTTCCCCGTAATTGTCACGTATTTCACTATCACTGGAATCAAAATAGTTCCACAAATCTTCCAACTTTTTACTGTGTTGCTGTAATTTTTCTGGTGTTTTACCCTCCTCCCCATCCTTTCCGTTGTTATGAGCAAGTGTGTATATTTCTTTTCCACCCTGTTCTTGTAGATTGCTAAGCTCTTCAAATTATTACACCATTGTCATTCAACAACACAGGAGGGTGAACTACAATTACAATACAATGCAGAATTTGGCTTAATTTTAATATACTCATATGTACTCGTACTATTGATCACAGGCTACTAAAATCCTTTAGTGTGTGCTGTCACGGTCACCAAAATTGTTTACAAAATAACACTGCTCAACACATATTTTGTGAGATGAAGATTTTTGGGTGTTCCAGATGTACTCGTATTTCGGCAGCCTGAAAACTAATATGAAAACAAAAATTGCTTATCACCCAACATTTTTTAGTAAAAAACATTTTTATATTTGTACGGGTATGTATGCAACGCATGTTGGATAGAGTTGTTTATGTAAAGGAATAAATATTGCACCACTCTGCGTGATTTGACAAACATATCGTGTTCAGACAAGTTCATTCCTGCCTGTTTGTTGTAATAAATGGGCATCTACTCGTAACTAAAGAGTGTGAATTAGCAGGCATTCAACAGGGTACGGAGCTATTTTCTATCTTGTCGTAAGTTATTTAATAGGTACAGTAAATGGATATTTTTTGATTAGATCTTAATTTAAATGAAAATTGATGAACCACAAGAATACAAATGATCAATTAGCAAAATAAACAAAAGAGGATATTTTCATCCTTCTCCGATGGTCGCACAAACAGAACTGCCGTTCTCCGATCTACTGAGTCCTCATCCTTGGTCAGCACTAACCTCCTATGATTGTGCAACCGTTAGTACACCTAGTTCGCACGTGTGGTGAGCTCGCTGTCCTGCCAGGCTCGATAAGGCCGTTCGTTGTGTTTCGAAAAAATATGTTTATCACAATCTTGTGCCGCGAAAAGTCGTTACTATCGTGTTTGTGTTCTACATCTTCATGTTTGTTTACTACCGTTCATTAAGCGTGCGAATAATATCAACAGGCTTACGAACTTTATTTTGGAGTTAAATTAGGAGATCATGGGCTCCTCACATATGCTGTAAAACATGTATAACATTGTTAACAAGTTGCTTGCAAGGTACAAAACGTCATATGAGCTTTGTAGTACCCATGGTGTGGAGATAACCGAAAGACCATACCACATGCCCGAAGTCCAAGCATACTGTGCAGTAACCCAATTTACCATCAGCTTTACGGCCTGTCGAACATAGTGAAGAATATCCTATTCCACAACCAACAGAATCGTGGAATTTGGACGGAGAACCTGAATCACTGGCACGATTCATATCATCGGTTCGAACAGGAAATTGACAATGATCCAGACTTTCAAACACCAGCATGTTCAAGAAAGCCGCATTTAATTTCAAACGCTAAACTGAATAATTTGGGTAGAGATTTAAAATTAGCGAAATCACAGTCAGAACTCCTAGCAAAGGTTGAGTACATATATGTAAATGACTTCCGAAAACGTGAAAAAGGACTTCCACATTGTTTGGCTCAAGACGGGACTTTGGAATACCGAATGAATGTTGACAACTTATTTGGTGCGTTATTACAAAAACATGAACCAAGCCATTGGCGCTTATTTATTGATTCCAGTAAACTTAGCTTAAGAGCAGTTTTATTTCACAACGGTAATAAATACCCATCTGTACATATAGCTCACGCTGTTCATATGAAGGAATCATACGAGAATATGCGATATCTCCTACAACACATTCAGTATAAATACTATAAGTAATCAACCTGTGGAGATTTAAAAGTTATAGCGCTTCTTGTTTAACTGCAGCAGAAACAATGACCACTACGTGGAGCACAAACTCCGGGTGTAAAAGATATTACTAATGTACCCCTGATTGATCCTACACACGTATTTCTACCACCGCTCCATATAAAATTGTGCTTGATGAAAAATTTCGTTAAAGACCTAATTCGGACCGGTAGAGAGCTCTTGTATTTCCGAAAATTTTGAAAAATAGTGAATTTGACAACATGCTATCTAATGTTGAACTAAGAGCATAGAGATCTTTTAAAACTGTTGTGACAGATTTTCTTGAAAATCTGAAAGCCGAAAATTACGTGCTAACGGGTTGCATCACTTTCTAGATGCTCATTTCGATTCCTTTCCAAAGAATTTGGGTGCAGTAAGCGACGAACATGGAGAAAGGTTCCACCAGGTTCCACGTCGCAACAATGTAAAAGCGATACCAAAGCAAATGGAGTCCTACTATGCTTGCTGATTACTGCTGGACATTACCCCGAGATGGCACAGGGACAAATATCGCTGTAAAACATCCGCAAAAACATTTTGAAGTAAGTGTAACATAACAAACATATTGATATAGATTCAGATTCAGTATAAACCGCAATATTTTATACCAAAAATCGATGGATGATAGGTCCTGAGGTTATTTTCTGTTTCTAGTGTAAATTTGCTCAAGAAACACTAGATATGTTTTATGCATGTCACACAAAAAAATTGGATTTTTGATGAACAGTGAAATTAAACAAACTTTGGCCGTCAAATCACTAAATTAGATTTGCATTCGTGGGAACAGACAAAATTAAGCGGCTGCACGATCTCGGCTTACATTTTACGCGTACATAAAATTTCCTGATGACTTAATCAGAAAATATTGTACATATATTGTATGAGTATATGGTTGTCATCCACTCGTGCGAGGTGGCTGTAAGCTCAAAGTGAGGCGTGTAAGTTCTAAACGGCACCTTCGCAGGAGCATTTATCCTACTGACGTTGTTGAAAGGAAGTTAATTAGACAGTTTGCATTCTGAGTGCATTTTGGTAGATGTACATCAAATTGTTAAGCCAGTTGTTTACTGACATAATTATTCGATACTTTCTCGTTAGCTACTAACATGCTCTTAATTAAAGCCTTCCTTCTAAAGATTTAAACCAACTGCAAGGGCGAATTGGGTGCTATAAAATGCTCAAGGCTGTAGTTAGTATCATATTTAGTTAAGGTACTTACCCTGAAGTGTCAGAAAACTAATACCCTGGTGCCATGTTTTCATTTATACCTTTTCAGCTTTCGTAGCTAATAAATTAGCTAGTTAAATTTGTAAATCTTATATAAATAAATACAATCCATTCCAGGCCATAAGTCCTTCTCCAGTGTTTAACATTCACAATTAAAAGATATTCCCAACATACAATTACCCATATTCCAGTTGGAAGTTAATCATCCTTCTCACGCATTGATAGCAACAATTCCCGACGTTTACTCACAATACGAATAAATCAACGATTTATCCGCAAAGGCTAACTTGTACCTTCCCAGTAATTCTCTGCCTCTTGTCCTTGAATAAAGCTGCAACCATCCAATTCTGTTACCGGAGCTTCCAATTGATTTCTGTCCAACTCAAATCTGAAAACTTCTTGTCAATGTTGCACACAAACCCCCCGATAATACACTTAAATGTGGTTGCCAAAATTTACCTCGAAATTGTTATCAGCCCTCCGTTAATTTGGTTGGCTGGTCCCTGGAGATGCCCATGCCAAGCCGTCTGTCCTCCCTTAACCGAGGCAAGTGTGCGAGGTGTGTAAAATCGCATGTTGTCATGTCCTTGTTGTGTTTTCGTTACAGCAATTTCCAATGTTTTGTTCGATTCAATTTGATTTCCGCATTTATAACTGAATCAGATTCAATGAAGCGAAACGATTAAATCATTGAGCATAGAGCCATTATTGTTAGGGCTTTTGTTAGTGTGTACAACTAGTGCGAATAGTTTACCCGTATTTGGATCTGTGTGTTGGTTTTGGAAAAGTACTCGTATATCGACGTATGTCTGCCATGGAAATGGCAACTCTGATGGGGTAAATTGAGTTCAAAAACCTTCAGCTCTTTTGTCGGTATTCATCACATCACTCAATCCCTCTTGGTTGTTTGAAAATTGCGGATGTGTAGGAGACTAACCCCGTCCAAGTGGCTTGTTCATTTATTTATGGCCATAAGTTGTCTGATTCACCTATCAGACTATCAGATAGAATGACTGCATAGATGATAGATGGGCGAACGCCATCGTGGAGTTGTCTACACAAAGTCAGAGTCTGAATCAAAGTAAGAGTATCCCCTGTATTGTCGACGCTGACCGTTGACAGTATTTTCTGATGGATTTGTATCTAAATCTGTTTTGTTGCCGATACAAAGGAATTTTAATGGAATTTGTCGATGCTATGGGGCAGGAAATCCAATTTAGAGAAGGTTAGCAATGAACTTTTATCAAAGGATGACAGGAAATGTTCGGATAAGTGCAGTAATTTGCAGTAAATGCAGGAGACCAATTTTTTGTTCTTCCTCCCCCAATGTATCGTACATACAAGTAATTTTCTATTATACTGTCCTGCATCCCTCTCCACTTGTTAATGAGGAAAAGAATTAAGGGTGATCAATGAGAAACAAATAAGAAGGGGTCACCGCAGTACTAATATGTTAGCTATGTCGTCATCATTGATGTCCTGCTCCATTTATTTTTGAGCTAGTCTGGAGTATCTTTTCTTCTTTGCATTAATTTTTTTTTAATTTCTTTCATGTTCCGAATTCCCTAGTCATATATTAACTTCACAGATCCTAGTTTCCAGTTCTCTGCCAACAGTTCCCGTTTTCTACTTTTCAATCACTGAGCATGTACAAGACCTCTTCGCTCAGGAGTGTTTAAGTGAAGTTTACGAGGATAATGTGTGCTGGGGAAAATTTATTATTCCCTCTGTCTCGTCCTCAACCGGAGGGGTTGATGCAGTTCTTTTGAATTTGCAATGAATACCAAATGACGATGATCAAGTCAATGAGGAGTTTGTGTGCCTTGTTTTCCTTCTTTTTTTTTTGTCACAAAAAAAACTAAAGGCAAACGGCTTAAGACAACACAATTCCACGGTCCAAATGACTTTAATTGCGGCTTACTGCAGTTGTGGTAATATTTTGGTGTTCCATGCCATTATTTTCCAATCTCAAGTGCAACCGCTCCCCGGAGGACATCACTTTTATATTCAGGGTAATGTCCACTTGACTTGAAAACTTCCATACCCCCATTCACATTGGACAAGGGTTTTTTTTGTAATTGTATTCATCCCCCCAAGAACTGTCGTAGAATACGTATAACCCTGCAGAACCCGAAAAAGATGAAAAAAAAAACTATCTGAACTATTCGAATGTAGGGACCTTCAAGTCACTTATGAATGGCTTCACTGATGACAACGCCTTTAAGCTAGCGGGGACATGTGTGTCGGAGTTTAAGACCATCCAGACGACAAGTACAACGACGAACGGATGGATGGTTTGATGGAGGGAAAAGTTTCCTGCTACTTGGGACTCGTAAAACGCTTGCAGGCATATTCTACTTTTCCGTTTGTCTAGGAAGGAGAACGACAGGTCCTACCGAAGCTAGCGGCCATGACGAGGAACTTTGTGTGGTCATTATTTTTGCACGCTTTTCCGTGCTAATAACTTTCCAAATGCAAACATATTTCTAGACGGCAATGCACTCAGTTATATATATATATATGTGTGTGTGTGTGTGTGAGTGTGTATGTATGGGTAAGTACAAGCTGGGCACATGGTATATGCTGGGTTTTGGACACCCAAAGATATAATGAGAGGCATTTGCTGTGGAGTGGATTGCTATAACGTCGTCATCAGTTGGGTTACGATTACGAGCGGTGTTTCGGTGAAGTTTATGAGGCGAATGATTTGTTCCAAAAATTGTTTTCCTTTGGCTGATACCATTAAGCTGTTGTTGCTCTCGTTGAAGTGCATGTCCCATTTGAAATAAAATTTTCCTTATTTCAAACTTTTAAGCACACTGCGAGTTATTTCGGATGACGATGGCTAGGCTAAGGCATTTCAAACTAATTAGAACGCCGCTAATAGCTTTTTCCATGAAAGTGACCACAATCACAAAGCTGTATGTCTGTGATATGGCTTGATGATGGATCTCTTCAGTAAAACTACAACAAAATTCCAACATTAGACATTTATCTATAAAGAGTTTTGTTTGTTAGCTCTCTTGGCTTAGTTCAAGTATATGTCAAACCGCATCATCCTATGCCATCTGTGCCTGTTGAATTAAAAAAAAAGAAAGAAAAACAAGTGATGAATCCTTGCCGACTATTACATTTGGGTCAAGTGTGTGAAAATATTTTCTAGATGATCACACCTCCGGAAATAGATAATAAAAGATCGACTGTGCAACGGGAACCAATACCCATTGCCAGCAACATGTTTTCGACATGTGTAAGTTCGACTTAACTTGGCGGTCTCTCGATCACCGGATATGTTTACGGAGACTTAGGGAAATAACTCACCTCCAGGAACAATGTTCGGAAGTTATATCAAAAAGAAAAAGAACAGGGGCCTGCGGGGATGAACAATGCAACATAGTAGTAGAGTCATAGTCGTTACTGAGAGTATGGTTAAACAGCGGGAACAACCCAAATTCTGCTAACGGGAAGAATGAACCATTCAACCAAGATGATGGAAGTCGAAAGATTCGTCCACAAGACCAAAATGAAGTGAGGATAACAATACCCTCTCTGGCGAGTTATTTAAGGCAGCGGGAGATGACTTGATACAGTGCATACAGCAACTCATTTCGAAGATTTGGCCAGCACAAAGCATGTATGAAGAATGGAAACTTAGTACGTTTTCAGGATTCAAAAAAAAGAGAAAGATGGAGAACGTTTGCTGCTCCCTAAAGGTCGGAAATAATCTCTTCGTGACCTTTGACATAAAGAAAGTATTTAGGCAAAGTGATGCGCTGTCATGTAACTTTTTCGACATCATACTGGAAAAAATTATGCTGAACTCGTAAGTCAACACCAGAAATACAATTTTCCAACATTCTGTGAAAGTACTTGCATACTTTGATGACATTTACATCACTGGCAGAACTCCATTAGACGTTACTGGTGCGTTTACAAGTATTGAAACAGAAGCAGCAAAAGTGGATTTAGTCGTGAATTAGGATAAAACCAAATATACGCTATCAACAAGAAGAAGCACACAATAAGACACAACGTCTTAATAGAAAGCCATAACTTTGGGGTAGTCAGGGACTTTGAATACGTCGGCTCCGATATTAAATCTAATAATGACATCTCATTAGAAATCGAACGCAGTGTCAATTGCTATTTCTTCGGCTTAATAAGGCAAATAAGCAATAAGGCCTCGTCAAGGAACACTAAGAAGACTCCGTATAAGACCCTTATTATGCCAGTCCTATTTTATGGTGCAAAAGCATGGACGTTAGCAAAGGTGGATGAAGATACGTCAGTTTCGAACGTATAACTCTCCGAATGATTTTTGATTCCTTTTACATTGATGGAGTTTGGAGAAGGAGATTTAACAACAAATTCTGCGAGCTGTACAGTGAATTTGACTTGATCAGAAAAGTGCACATAATTCATCTAAGATGGCAGGCACATGTAAAGCGAATGAACACCAATGCTCACCCCGAAGAGTCTTCGATTGCAACCCGAAGCAACAATGCAGTAGAGGAAGACCTCGTGGCGCGCATAAGGGAAAGGGAACCGCAACCAACTGAGAGTGCGCCACTGGAGGCAGTTATCCAAAGACTGCGCTTACTGGGGAGACCTATTATCAGGTGGTGTACAGGTCCACCCCGGACTGTAGCGAATTCTAAGTATTAAATAACCATATCCCGAAACACTATCTAGAAAATCGGGTCATTGTACGCAATTTCGAGAACTATTCGAGAACTTGGTTTTCATGACAAATAATATCATCGCCGACCATAGGGAGCTTCTACTGTTAATTTTGAAGCAAAAGATCCATTCTATATTCCGAAGACACCGAACATTATTCTTCGACATCTCCAGTAGAAGCTGTAGACATCTACATCACCCTTTGAATAATTCCCACTATCCATTGGATTAGAAGACAGCAGTGGTGCATCCAATTCCCAAAAGTTGCCAATTTCGTCGAACCTTCGCTCGAATAGCCTTCCTCCGAATATTAGACAGGTATCAGATTAGAAGTTACGATTGACTTGGTGAAAACCTTTGACAACGCATAGATAAAGGGACTCTTCTTCAAGTTGAACAAGCCCTACTGTACATTCTTTTTGATATGCTCACCCGTAACCAGTTCATCGTCAAAAAATACGTGACTTCTGTTAGAATATTTGACATTAAAAACTGTGTACAAAAGAGATCAGGAATTTGGGCAGGGAAATCGACACTATTTAACATCGTTACAACATGACTTCGTTGTATCGTTCAAACGATATTGCCATTAATTTCCAGAAGTCGGAAACAATTATTTTTAGGACGCTTTTATCTGGGCCCTCTACGTATTTCAGAAAAATTTGGAGACACTTTTCGATTGTGGGACACCAAATTCCTTGTCGAAATGTAGTCAGATACCTTGGGACTTTATAGCATCAAACTCGAATCGAAGGTGAAGGTAATCTCCCACATGTCGCTTGTCCGACTTATGTTATGCTGGTATTGTCATTATTTAAGTACACAAAAGTATATTGTAATGGGGACATTTATAACAAGTTCATGTCTAATAGGAATGGACAATTTTATAATTAAACTAGGTCGTAGACACAGATGACAAGGACCTATCACGAGAGTGTGCTTCATTCCCACAAAGGCGTCCCTATGTTTTCATAGTTTTCAAGCAAAAGAAACTACAATCGTCCCTTCCTTAAATCTCGAAGTAGTCCACTTGAAGGCAGTTAAGGCTTACTAGTCCTTAAACCATCTCTGATTTACATAGTAAATTTAGAATTAAATTGATTTTAAGGAAAACAGATGACCATATAGCAAAGATAGCTTTTCCAATTACTATGTTTCAGCAATTGTCAAAGATAACAATGATATCCAGCTGTCAAAATATTCAGTAAGGTTTGCCATTCCATCATACTTCGTTGTACGCTTCCCGAACGTGCGGAAATTATTAAAAAATTTATCGAAATTCCGGGTCAGTTGTAAATACGCATCATAAATTTCGTCGTGAGGTCATCGTCATCATGGGTTCAGTGTGCAGGCGGAGATTGGTATGCCGTAGCGGCCTGTGTCGAAGAAGACCCAGAAATGTCGATTCGGCGCCGATCAGCTGAATTGGGCATCGCCAGCCTTATTTTGCCATTGGATTTGGGCCTCCATCCGTATAAGATTGTGCTGATGCAAGAACTGAATCCGAACGACCATAGACAAAGCCGTGAGTTCGCTAATTGAGCGCTGGAAATGTTGGCCAGAGATCCGGATTTTGGTCGAAAAATCTTCTTCTCGGACGAGGCCCATTTTTGGCCCAGCGGTTATGTCAACAAGCAAATAAGAAAAAAAAGGCTAAATCAAATAAGTATGCTAAGTGTAAGATTTAACGTGGAGTTGGACGAATAACTGTCAAGAAAAATGTTAAGTTTAAACGGGATTTTTCTATCACAAAATACAGACGAGTTTTCATTCCGCTCAAGCCACCCTACGCTAACTCCTCGACGATGTTATCATCTCAATTTATTTGGGGAATAACAACAAAATCTAAATATTTCACTTTGGCACTATGACTCTTTTCAATAGATGTCAGGAGTTGAATCTGTGGGCTCTTAAATGATTCCCGTTCCGGTTTCCGTGCGTATCTTCAATATATTTCGTTGTAGACCCAACACAACAGTCCAGGTGCTTTTGCATGCAAATGATAATAAAGATGGCCGTGGCGGTTCTGATCAACATGCCTCTCTAGTCAGCTCTATCCTTCTCTAGTTAGGTACACCGAGTTGGTTAACGTTTCCTTCCAACAGCTTGGGCCACCTTAAATAGGGTTTTTCTATATCAAATCACGGTACTGATGTTCATTGGTTTTAAATGTTTGCAAGTTATAACGACTAGGAAATAAAGAGCTTGGCAGGGCACTTAATAAGCGAGTTTTAAGGCTTAGGAACGAATAACGATATTTTAGAGTACGTCCGAAAATGGGCTTGAGGGTGTACTGATGAGCATTCATAGCGAGTCGGATGTTACGGTTAAAAGTTTGAAGTTTGAAGACGGTGTTCGAGGATTTTCATTGTCTTAGTGATATTAGTATCACCTATGAGTTTTATCGCACGGTTTTGAATCCTATCTAGCAGGTGAAGAGATTTTTTAGGCGCTCCTGACCATATGTGGGCATTGTAATCCAAATTTGGGCGGATAAATGCTTTATATATTGAGGCCAGATCAGAGGGGATGAAGTATTTCTTACATTCTTAGCTTGAGGAAACCTAGGCATTTCGCAGCATTTTTGATGACATCGAATATGTGGTCATTCCAACGTAAGCTGTCACTGACACACATACCGAGACTGGAAAGTCTATCGGTTTCGACGATGCAAATGCCATTCATGGATAATGGCTAGGTGTTTAAATTTCGATTTAACAACAGCAGACAGAATTGCATTTTGGAAGCATTAAATTCTACTCTGTTAGTGGTTTCCCAATTAGTTATGCTGTTTTTTTTTTTTTTTATAATTTACGCGCGACTAAGGGGTTCGATACCCTTTTACTGTTGCCTTGCCGCAGGCGGAAAGGTAGAAGGAGGAGAAAGGAAAATTGTTTTTGTAGTGGTTTGAAGCTCAGGTGTATTTGGTGTCGATATTAGCTCTCCAGGGGTGGGAGTCCGAATAGGACGGAGAGTTTTTTCTTCACTCAGAGTGATTCGAAATTACGAGGGGCGTTCAACATATTCTCGGTATCGGGGTGAAGCTGTAATTGTATATATAAATTGACTTATTTATCAAGTAATACTATTACTATTTTAGTGCATTCATGTAAAATTTCATATAAATGTGATTATTAATTCGCGTTTTATCTCTAGTTAAACAGAATCATAATGGCAACTGAGACGATGATGGTGAAAATTGAGCATCGCGCTGTAATTAAATTTCTCACTAAGCAAGGAAAAAGTCAAAAAACTATTGATGAAGAGATGGTGGCTGTTTGCCAGGGTTCCGCACCTTCATTATCAACTGTGCAAAAGTGGTCAAGTGAGTTCAAGAGAGGCAGAGAGAGCATTGAAGACGACCCCCGCTCCGGCGCCCCGGCTACTGCTTGTACGGGAGAAAGCATCAAAGAAGTCGAAAAACTTGTTCTTGAGGATGCCCGAATAAAGGTGCAAATGATGGCAGAGATCACCAAGCTTTCAATTGGTACCATTCACACAATTCTTGATTTTGGATATGTGTAGTGAGAACGCGGACGGTGTTATGGATCGAATTGTTAGTGGGGACGAAACATGGGTCCACCACTATGACCCTGAAAGCAAACAAGAGTCCATGCAGTGGCATAAAAAAGGAACAGACCCCCCGAAGAAGTTCAAAGTCACTCCGTCTGCCGGGAAGCTCATGGCCACAGTTTCTTGGGACTCAAAGGGAATCTTGCTCATTGAGTACAAAAAAAAAGGTGAAACTATCAACGCCACATCCTACGCTTCCACTTTGCATAATTTGCGGGAGGAAATTAAAAAGAAAAGGCGGGGTAAACTCGCAGCGGGTGTGTTGCTTCTTCATGACAACGCTCCTGTTCACACGGCGCGAGTTTCCAAGGCTGCTGCGCGAGATTGTGGTTTCGTAGAAATCCAACACCCACCCTATAGTCCAGACCTTGCCCCTAGTGATTATTTCCTGTTTCCGGATTTGAAAAAATGTCTTCGTGAAAAAAGATTTTCGGATGATGAAGAACTCAAGTCGGCAATAAATGGGTATTTTGCAGAGAAAGAGGAAATTTATTTTTTTGAGGGTTTAAAAAAGCTTATCTCAAGATGTAACAAATGATGATGTCAGGGGAGATTATATTGAAAAATCAAAACAATTTAAATTGAATTCGCATTTTCCTTCATATCGATACCGAGAATATATTGAACGCCCCTCGTATAATTCGCATTAGTTTTTTATGGTTGAAACTCTACAACAGCCAAATCTACGTGGCAGTGTTATGCCTTCACACGCTTTCTGTCTCAGTTCCAATTACACAAATAAAAAACTGACTTGCCATGGGCAGGATTCGAATATTGGACCCTCAGAGTGAGAAGCGATTGCTAGTACCACTACACCATGCCCACCCCCCAGTTATGCTGTTAATATCGGAATTTAATGAGCTTGACATACGCTGGGGTTCCCGTTCTACAGCCGAAGAGCAGGGACGTGAGTCAGGGAATGAAATGAAAAGCAGAGAGTACTGTCGTCAGCAAAGGAATATATTGGATTAGAAGTAGCAGACAACAGATCAGTGATGAAAACTAAAAAGAGTATCTGACACAGAACGGAGCCCTAGGGCACGCCAGCATTGCTTTTGTGAATATCGGACTTGCAACCATCCAAAACAACTTAAATTGAACGTCGATCCTAAATGCACACATTTTCGGCAATGCTAAACTCTGTAAAATGCCCTGGAAATATCAAGTGCAACTATCTTGCTTTTACCAGATTAGTATGGATTTTGGTTCCACTTTTCGGTGAGACATGCCATTAAATCACTATTGGTCCACTACGAAAACCATACTACCGGTCATTGAGGAGTATTCGTGTTTCGAGATATTTCATGAGCAGATGGTCTGTTAGCGTTTCCATGACGTTGAAAAGAAATGACGCCAGTGCAATGAGTCTGTAGTAGGAGAGGGAAAAAAATTCACCTTTGTTAGGGACAGCCTGGACAAATGCTGGATAGAGTCCTAAAGTGTAGCATTGACAAAAACGCTTACGCAGTGGTTTTGCTAGCGTGGAAGAACACCTCATCAGAAGAAGTCTCTCATCAGATCCATGTCCCGATAGAGCTGTTATATTACATCTTTTTACCTTCTACCACACTCTGTCAACACAGATTGGATTGAAGATGGCACAAATAATATTGGTTTTGTTGCCGCCAAGCCTACGATTTTTGTTTGTATTTACTAATTATCTAGATACAGCAAATAGCCAAATAATACGAATTTTTTAATTTATATCTTTCATGACTCCTAAATCCTGATGGAAGCGCTTTCCTTGTTCCTCGCTGTAATAGCCAAGATTTTCGGGTAATCTGTCCAAATGGTTATGGAGATTCGTGTTACACCCAAGCCTTTTACAATTTTCCAGCAGATCCGATACTACTCGTAAGTCTTGGTAATGGACACAAAATTGTTTTCGTTCATCAAACGTCTTCTCTGTTGTCCATCAAAAATACCAGCTTTTAACAATTCTGTACTTAAATCAGGGAGATTTTTTAATATTTAAGTAAAACAAGAGCCAGTTTTACCAAATGCGTTCACATACTGTTTCATCAATCCTAATTTTATGTCTAATGGTGGCAAAATTATTTTTTCTCCGTAGAACAAGGGTGGTTTTGCTTCCCCATCATGTCAATCCCTCACATGTCAATCTTTTTTAACCCAGTGGTCAGGTTTTGATCTGCTGTTAAACAGACAAATGAAGCATTTAAACTTCGTGTAGCCGTTTTGTTGTTCTAATAAAAAGCTGACCATTTTTAATTCCACGCATATTAACCACTGATACCAATCATAGTATTAAAGTTAGTTTTTTTTTAAACAAGGGATAAATTTAGATACTCATCTTTTAGTTTCGTGGATAAGCAATCGGGACAGCAACATGTTCATTGCCATTATATAATAAAACACACTTCAAACTTCGTTTTGAACTGTCGATAAAAAAATCGGGCTGGTAGGTTAAGAGCCCCATTTTAGTTACAAGACCACCGATATCATTAGAAGAAACAATATCATTTTTAGAACTACAAAATTTTACTCGATTACGATAAGATGTGATTTTCGTACCTCTTTGAGTCTGGATACTAATAGCTCTGATCGTTGTTTGAAAAGGTATAAGCCTCTTATCAGATCATTTAAAGCATTTTGAATGGAAAGTAGGTGCTCTGACTATGCTGTCTCAAAATCGCTTTCATTCTCATCTCTAGTACTGCCTTGTGAGACACCGCTAATAGTATTTATTCCCGTTTCTAACAGATCTGGCTAATCTTGAAAATTATGAAATGAAACTCAGCAGATAGAGTGTAGCACAGGCCTTATAGGGGACGAGGTAGGTAATTTTTTTTCGATTAGCACCATGTAATTTGACGGCACAAAAATAACAATCATCATAGTGATTTTTCAGTTCCCTTCAAATCATGGGTACACCAAACTTCAATTGGCTTTGTTTTCCATTTACCCACTGTCTTAAATACTCACTACTCAATTTGCAAACCATATTGCTTGGAACCCATGGCTTGACAAGGTCCTTAGTCTCTATCTTAAAGTAAGCAAAGTACGCATTTTTCACAAATTCAGAGAGAATTTCGTATAGTAGCTTCTTATTAATTGCTTATCATGCGATGCAATGAAAAACCTGCTCAAACATACAATGCAAAGAATAGTTGACAAGGTGACGTCTCAAACACGTTTTCTGAAAAAAGTAAGATAAGAGCAGGTAGATGAGTTTGATCTAACGAACACAGTGCGGAAAGTCCGCACTAGGGGTAGAAATGTTTTTTCACAGCCCACCACCCAACAACGTTTGTTTTACTCGTACAACAGGCGCCGTCTTTCGAGGGGTTTTGTCAAAATTATCAAAGACACTGAAGTGCTGTGTTCATTCAATTCAGATCAGGCTTATGCAGAAGCTGCCGTTTTCCCTTTGCTGTGTTTTTCCTTCATTTAGTAGCTAAGACCATTATATCTAGTTTAGTGTCTGCGTGTACTAAAATCTTTTTCTAGAGCCTTGGCCAACATTTAAAGAGTGTTGTTAATTGCCTGAGCTCTTCAACTCGGAGTTAATGTTATAGGTTATTCAATAACCTGGTTTTAGACACAACCATTAAAAGGTAGTTTTTCAGGCAAATTTTGCTAAATTTGTTGTCAATATAACTTCGGAAATGTACATATAGACTCAAAACCAATAAATTATCTTCATTGGTCTACTCCAATTCTAATTTTCAAAGTTTTGTGACATACTTCATCTGAAGTTTCACTTGGCAAAAAATGGAATTTTCTTAAAAACTAAAAAAAAAAAAATAGTCACACATAAGGAAAATTTGTCATCTACGAAGAATTATTGTATATCCGTATCTGTAACCACAATGTCTCGTTAGTTCATTCTGTCAGAAGCACCCTGAGGAATATGGAAACAATGAAGAAAAAAACATTCAAAGTTATTTGAGTCGTTGCAAAAGCACACAAACCATTCAATTTCGCTTACATTGTCAAGTTTTCAATTTATGACGGAACCTAGTACCTTCTGCACGTCTTCTTCATCATCTAGCCATCTTGCAGTATACTCTCCTCCATCGCCTTAGAACTTCGAAAGCATCCCTTATTAATCATCAGGCATAATCGCACGCCAATCTCTTTAATTTGCGACTATCAATCATCCGCTATCATTACTCTTCTTCGTCGAAAAGACTCACCATCCAAGCGTGTGCTTGATGACTTTGCCATAAGTAAAACACTTTAACAGATACTTTTTCTACTCGAAAGTTTCCTTTCCAATCCAAGGAAACACCAACTACAACAATCGCAACAACAAAGACGAGGGAAAAAATCGAAGAATCCATCTTTCTTGAGAGGAATTGCAGCAGAGATTTCAGCTTGCTTCTGCTTTTAATTACAATCTTCGCATTTGCATTTGTACGAGTATCTATGGTGGCTGATGGTAACTGGTGGGGGATGACTAAACAGTGACTGAAAAGTGAATGGTGACTGTGTGGAAGGACTAAGGGGTATTTGTGATGGAAAGAAAAACAACTTTTTTATGCAAAATCCCCGTTAACAGGAAATGGGCGGAATAATTTCGGCCCAACGCGAGATATTCGAAGCATAAACACCAACATCAGCTTCGAATATGGCGCGTTTCTAAGTGGCTTGGACATTCTAGCAATAACCGTAGTAGCCGCTGGCATTTAAAGTATTTTCTAGAGACTCTGGAATCATTCTACATCACCACTATACAGATACCACCCCCGGTGTAACTGTTTAAACAAGAATATTACTAATTAAGCTTAATAATTACTCGGGTGTTATTTTCTTCTCTTTTATCCCGTATTCGGTCTCGGTTCTGTCCTTCCGGGGCCAAGACTTGTCTGTCTGTTAGCTGTTACAATAATTGTATCTGTGATAGCTTGCTTGTGAGAAAGGATTGCATTTTATCTGTCGCATTGTCCTTAATATAAACAAACGAATGGCCGCGGGATAGGTTGACATCGTTGTTTTTTCTTCTTTTTTGTTTTGTTCTTCTTATTTTTCCAGAATTTCCTTCTTGTCTTCTCTTGTCTTTGCTTTTGTCCCCCTTTAGTCTCGTTTGATGGGTTGGACTTCTCTCTATGGTTCCTCAAAGGACGCACATCTTAGAGAAATTGGCATCCACTACGGCTCATTTCATTGTTTTTTTTTTTTTTTTTTTTTTTTTGCCGACCAAAAAAGAATGGACGAAAAAAATTCCAAACCAACGACCAAGTGGGTGGTGGCAGTGTAATCTGTACTATAGAAACAGCACGCTAGGTACCATTAGGGAAGCAATCTGGGAAATTGTTTTCGTTTTTCTTACATTAGCATTATCCTTGTGCCAAAGTACTATAGCCTGCGGGCCGCACTCAAATAAGAGGGTGCGCGCGTGAAGTAGGAAAAAAATTAAGATAACAACAGTAGCAGGCGGCAGCGACGGTGGTATTCGTGGAATGGGTCGAACAGTGAGAGTTGTCCCGCCAGAATCGTATCGTGAAATCCTGAATCTGAATCCAAATTTATTTCAGAATGAGAGAGCTAGAAAGGTTCAAGTTCTGAGGTCTTTCAGTAGATGCTTAATTCCGTGTAATTAGCCCATTGGAGTGGCCGTTGTTTCACACGACGCGTTACTGTCATTTTAACAAACCGGCAACCCTTATTCCTAGAGAGATGGTTAGAGTTGTTATTCCCTCATGGGCAAGTTACAACTACGGTTTACTCTTACCATTTCTCAGACAAGAATAAGAAAAGGAAACCCCAGTGCCATGGAAGACAACAAGAAGAGGAAAGAAAATACGGAAATGTACCTCCTCGATCTGTGTTTAGTTGAGTACTTTGAGTCTGGGTATTGGGATTCTTCAAGTGATTCTGTTTACATCCTGGGGAAGATAAAAAATCCCGTTACTTGCACTGAATCTAATCTCGCCCGATGGCGAAACATCATTCTATTTAATTGGACTAATTTAACATTTTTAATTTATAAAGCCTGTTAGCCAGACCCATTGTAGCAACACACAGGGTGGTTCCTTGGCCATGGGGCGCACGCATTTATTGTACACTTCAACTCGAAAAAGAGAGCAAAAAAGGATTTTCTTCTTTTGCAGTCGTCGTTTTGCTTAGGGGAGTTGTTCTCTTTCTACTTCGCGGGCCTTAATATAGCTGTTAAGGAAGTGAAGCACACTTTTGCCATCACTCAATCTGACTTGAGTATCTACTATTCGGCACCCTTCTCCCTTCTGCCATTGCTGGCTACCCTTACGCTTGACTTCGATAGTCAAGTAAGGGCTACTTAATAATCATTTATATTTTCCTTAATTAAGAGTGGAAAGTGGAGTGTAGTTATTCGTTTATATCGTCTTCTTTTTCCTCTTGATGGAGATGGCATTTTTTTTTCTCGCCCGCTATAACGTTTCGAGACCGACTACTGCTCGATGACATTAGTTTTAATTTAATTAAATAAACTCTCTTATTGGACAGGAAATTAATTTAAGCGCCTACGCTTCCTTTTTTTGTCGTCTTTGCTGTTGTGCTTCATCTATTTTCTACTTAAGGGGATGGTAACTATTTTGGATATAAATGAGAGGTGATTTTATTCAGAAAATGCGACAAAGGATATTTAAATAGTATTCGGAGTAGGGGTGTAAAGGTGATGAGTACAACAGGTAATCAGTGCCATGGGAATGGGCAACAATCAGAGAAATTGTTGCTTCTTAATCTGATATTCATGAAGTAAAGTGTTGTGATGCCTTCTGAAGGGTGAGGTGGTATTTCAGGGATTTTAAATTGTAATTCCGAATGGTAAGTAGGCGTTTGATACAGTACCTGTTGGACGTAAAGTTATGAAGATGTATGCCAGTTGGAAATTCATCAATTCTAAACTCTTTCTTTGTTGTGAAAGGGTTCTTATTTATGTTGGGGTATCAAATGTCAAAATAGAATTTTAAAGAATTAAATTTTGAGTTGAAAAAACGGGAAAACACAGAGCAAAGAAGAGAAAAAAATGGGATATTGCGGTTTATATAAGAAGCATACCTCGCGTTTCAAGGCTGAAATTGACTACGTGAGTAACACCGTCAAACAATTCTCGACCTTTGTTTCCTTGTAATTGATTTGCTCCTAAGCTTAAGCTTAAGAAATAAAAGAATAAGCTCTCACGTGCAAGATTAGTATAGCCCATGTGAATAGTCAGAGTCACGCGCAATCAAGGCCAACAAAAAATTAATTCAGTTTCCTCTTCATATGCGGCATGATCATTTACTTCAGTCTTAACTTTGTTACTGCACTATAGCAAGGGCTTCTGCCCAATTATCAAGATCCATCAATGACGTAGAATATTAATTGAGCAATACTGGTGTTATCATAATGGTTCTCAGATTTTAGGAGCCACTGAATGTTGCTGCGATTAGACCAGGTGGTGTTGGGTGGCAGGACTACCGATAGCCCCCGCAAGTACATAAAACTAGTTACCATGGGAGTCAGGACGCCTCGGAATTCGGTCCGCGCCTGACTTTAAATAGGTAGGTCCCATAGTTGATGCGCCATGGTGGCTGTTGTTTAAACTTGAAGTCGCAGGAAGGGACTTTCACTAAGTTGGTTGACCCGTTGTGGAGTAGCGAATAAGTACTGCCGTGACCCTAAAATCGGCCCCACTCATATCAAGGGTTGGATTTGTGCTCTCAATACAAGTTCCGACTACCGAGAGGTGGTAAGCGATGGCCAGGTATATATACTGGAGCCTATGGATGTAAGGGCGTATCGTGAACATAAGTTTTCTCCACAGGTGTTCACGAAAATGATGGTTGACCGCTGTAGTAATAGCATAGGTACTTAGAGGTGTCAACCTGGCGATATCCAGTGCGATAATGGTTTCTATACATCAATTGCTCTTATTTTATCTAAGTGGTAACCGAGGGGTTTTGGTCGATGTCCATACGGACTCGATTTGTCAAACTTATAAGCGCGAGTGCTGATCAGCAGCCAAAAATTCAGCACTATAAATTGGACAGCAGATAAATTCCCCATAAGACCTTATGCGGGCTACTTCGTCATATTCGGAGCTCAGGCCGGTAAGGATTTACGAGACTAAGTCCGGGTCTTGGAAAAGAGATGGTGACGGATAAGCCCTTAATGGACCGACAACAGCACTGACATCAACGAACAACTTATTGGCTTCAGTCTAACCGACACCTTGCCCTAGGGATATCTACAATGGAACTGGCCTTTTAGGTTGAGGGTTGTGCCACCGGTCATGGAAAATTAAGTTACGATGCAATAAAACGCCTCGGATACGAACGAATCAATTGTTGACAACCCATACAAACGAAACAATAACAACGAACTTCGGATCGGAACTTGAAATTGTTGGTCCATTAATAGGCCACGTGCAGCCGGAAAACTAGCGGAGGCCGTGGACTGCTGCAAAGCAGGTATTAGCACTATCCTTGGATGAAAAACTGGGACATCTACTATGGCGCGGCGTTTTTTATCGACGGAAAAAGCAACAATTGGATTTGGAATTGTTGTTAGGGGCAGACTTAGACAAGAAGTCTTGAGATTCCGGCATGTTAATGAGTGCCTCGTAATAATCCGTTTTAAGGCTAAATTTGCCAACATTAGCCTTATACGCGCGTACGCTCCCCCAAAGAAGAAAGAAGACGATACCAAAGATGGCTTTTGCGATCCCTTGGACAAGACCTATGCCCTAGCTATGACATTAAAACTGACCTCGGCGATTTTACTGTAAAGCCAGGAAGAGAGGGCATCTATGGTAGTACATCGGAAGACATAGCATGCGGTTCCCAAATGTCGATATTCACAAGGTTATTTGGAGAATTCCTGATCAATTATTACGGTCAATTAAACTGAGAGATGCTACTCCAGGGAGTTTCACCAAGAGGTAAAGGAAACATGCCACGGACACGAAATCCGAACCGAAGCCCATAGAGATGAACAAGAGAACATCATGGAAGAGTATCAGTCGATGCTGAGGATTTTGAAAGAGAATGAATCGTTTAATTTGGATGACGTTGACTAATAATTACGTCCACCCGGCCTGGATGAAATTAAGATAGCTATATCTAAGCTGAAGTATAATAAAGCTGCTTTAGAGGACGTCATGACTGCCGAGCTCTTCAAAGCGGCAGGCGGTGACTTGGTAAAGAGCATACACCAACTCATCTGTAAAATACGGGTATGGTCGGACGAAAATATGCCCGATGAACAGACCCTCAGACTCTCTGAACTGCGCCATCTACAGCAGTATCAGTATTCTTAACCGCTGCCGAATTGAGCGAACGCCTGCAGTCGTGCGTCAGGAACCTGATTGATCCATATCAGTATGGCTTTAGGCCAGTAAAGTCTACAATCTACCAATTATTCACACTTCGGCAGATCTTGGAAAAACCCACACACTGCCTATTCATCCATTTGAAGCCCGTGAATGAATGAAATATACAGAGTAATGTTCTAGGTTTGTCATTTTTGCCAAACTCTTCCAGTTGTTCAAGGTGCTCCATCAGGGTCGGTAAAAATTCACTTTTGATGTCAAAAAAGGATTTATACAAGGCAACGCGCTGTCATGTGATTTCTGTAACAGCATTCTTGAGAAATAAAAGCTCACACACAAACACAAGAGGCACATACGGCATACGACGACGATATTGACATAATAGGTCAACGAGGGCGAGGCCAATTATATGCTGTCAACAAGATAGGACACCAAACATCGACGTCTCGGATAGATATAACTTTGAGATAGTTAGGGACTTTGTCTACTTCAGCTCCGCTATTAGTTCAGACTACGACACCAGCGCTGAGATCAAACGAAGGATAACTCTTGCCAAGCGCTGCTTCTTTGGGCTAAGAAGGCTAGCCTTCTTCTGCTTCTTTGGGCCAGGAAAGCTAACTTTCTAGCCCCCCTATGTAAGTTCACTTAAAACACAAGAGATGTTCTGTATTATAGTAAAGACTCTCGCCTAATTAGAAAAGCTATGTCTTTTCCATATCTGATAATATACGGGGAAAGAAGCGAGGGTTACGCTTGTGAGTGGAACACTCGTTGTTTTGGCTTGATTGAAAGGGGTGCGATTTTAACGATGAAATACGTTTATTTCTGCTGATATATCATAGATATGGGTTACATTTTACAATTTTACAATAATTATGTGGCGAACTTACAGCAGTTTACTCCCTTTCTCTTTGAAAGCAAAATGACAATTAAATTAATAAAGGGCTCGATCGAAAGTGACAGCCAAAGAAAACTAAACAAATGTCAGTCAAAGAAGAATGGGAATAAGACTACGTTCACAAGCAGAATGTGTATTAAAGTCGTTGTTTCGACGGGTATTCTGAGACATCCCCACCCACGTGGATCGGCTCCGATTCACCAGACTCTACGTCTTGAACGGCTAACTTTGATGCAGGGCGTTTGAACATTCCTTTAGATGTGCGGACGTCAGCTCTTCGTACTTCACCATCAACTCCTGCGTAGACTCTCTCAACCTTCCCTCGGCACCACTGCCTCCTTGGAACATTCGCGTCGCAGATGAACACTAAATCTCCTTCCGCTATAGGTCTTGTCCTTTGGCACCATTTGCTTCGACGCGTTAAAGTTGGCAGGTATTCGGCCACCCAGCGCTTCCAGAACTGATCCCTTAGCTGACGTGCAATTCGCCATTGCTTTCGCAGAGTGCACGACCTTCCCAAGGGCTCACATACACCAGGCGTCTGCGCGGTACTAGCTGAACCGAGAAGGAAGTGATTCGGAGTGAGTGGCTCCTCTTGGTCGACCGAAACTGGTAGATGCGTCCAACGTTTTCGGCCTCAATTAGAAAACAATGCAGCGTATGTTTACGGGGCGCAACCTCTTTTAGTGTGTGACGCAGAACCTTCTTCACACATTGGACCATGCGCTCCCATACACCTCCTTCAGATGGGTTGTTGGGACAGTTGAATACCCATTCGACGCCCTTTGATGACATCTCGTTCTGGACACGGTCACAGTCGACTACCTCAGAGAAGCGTTTCGATTCCTGATCGACGCCAACGAAGTTCTTGCCGTTGTCACTGCGGATTTTAGCTGGCCTTCCACGACGATTCATAAAATTGCGGATAACTAAGATGCAGGCATCTGTTGACAAATCGCAGGCGGCTTCAAGGTGGATGGCCCGGACGACAAGATTGTTACTGCAAGGGGGCCGAAGTAGTCCAAGCCCACGTAAGAAAACGGCCTCACAAACGGCGTCAGACGGTCTTCGGGTAGGGGCCCCATTAAAGGCGTAAAGGGTACGACTCGCGCTATCCGGCACACGTAGCAGCACACAATTACTTTGCGCATAACTTGCCTCAAGCGCGGAATCCAGTATTTACGGCGAATTTCACAGATCGTCGCCTCGACGTTTATGTAAGGGACTATCTTTGGTTAGGCTTTGACTGCTCTTAATTTTGCTCAAGACTGACGGCACAAGACTCCTTCCGCATTATCAAGCTCAGCGACGCTCAAAATATACCCCTCCCCGGAGCCATCTTCTCCACGACATCGAGCAACAAAACGAGCAACCCACGCAATAGCGCGCTTTAACTTAGTGAAAGAAGAAAATCCATTAAAGTCAATGAAGTTCAAACTTACGGCAAACAGGGCAAACTTAGAGCGAAGTTCTTCATCATCTTCTTCGTGGCGGTTGTAATTAGGGCCAACAGGCCACAACTCTTTCTCTTTCCACAGGAACTCGGGGCCCTTCATCCAGCGTGATGAAGGACTGAAGTCGATGTGACTGCTAGACCTGGTGGCTTCGTCGGCGACGTTGTCCTGAGTCGGTATCCACCTCCAGTTGAATACTTTGGTAGCAGCTAAGATTTCTGCAACTCTGTGGGCTACGAAGGGCTTATACCGGCGGCTTCCTGATGTGATCCACTGGACAACTGTTTTCGAGTCACACCAGAGAACATAATCGACGACATCAATTGTATGCTGTGTTGTAACCATCTGCATCAGACGAGTTCCAAGGACTGCCGCCTGAAGCTCCAGGCGTGGGATGGTCATCGGTTTCAACGGGGCGCATTTCGTCTTGGTACATACGAACGCGACTGATGGCTGTCCGTTGGCGTTGACAGCTCTCCAATACGCTACGGCGGCAAAGGTTTCCTCGCTGGCGTCTACGAATACGTGGAGCTGGAGCTGCCTCGGCACAACATCTCCAAAATAATGGCGAGGGATTTGAAATTCGACTACACGGTTTATGTGCTGACACCATCTAGTCCATTCTGCGTTGATACCGTTGGGCAATGGCTCATCCCAGCGTATATCGTGCCTCCACACTTCTCGCATCAATAGCTTCGCACCGATTAGAAAGTGACATAAGAATCCCAGTGGGTCAAAAACTGACATAACGATGCTCAGCAATTCTCTTTTACTAGGGCATCGAACCCCCGCGATGATTTCCGCATCCACTCGATTGAATTTCAATTGGAACCTGAAGGTGTCACTTAATGGATGCCAGTACATGCCTAATACCTTCTCCGTCGCTATGCTTTCTTCAATAGAGCGGTCTTCAACAGGGCAGCTGACTTTAACTGTTGCGGATTCTTTGGCACCGGTCTAAGCGGTTGTAACCTCCGGAGAGTTTGAGACGAAGTGACGTAGTTCGAATCCGGCGTCTTTATGGATTTCTCTCACCTGCTTCGCTATGTTGATGGCTTGCTCCACTGACTCGAAGCTGTCCACGAAGTCGTCAACGTAGTGATGCTGCATGATGGCTTCAACAGCTCGGGGGTCGTGATGGCAATGTTCCAGGGCATTTGCGGTTTTGACATATTGGGCCGCGCATGGCGAGCAAGTGGCTCCGAATGTCATAACCAACATCTCATAGATGTCTGGTGGCTTATCGACGTTGCCATCATGCCAGAGAAATCTTTGTGAGCATCTGTCTTCCGGCTGAACCAACACTTGGTGGAACATTTCCCGAATGTATCCACACACGGCAACTGCACCCACACGAAAGTTGAAGAGAATTGACGGCATCGGCTGATACTCCTGCGGTCCTTTCAGTAAACATGAATTTAAAGAAATGCCATCTACTTTGGCGGCGGCATCAAATACAAGGCTCAACTTTCCCGGCTTGTTAGGATTCATTGTGGCAAAATGTGGGAGGTACCACGTCCTTGGTCCAACGACGGCGGCTTCTGCTGGCTGCAGCTTACGGGCGTAGCCTTTGACGACGTAACTCCCAATAATTGCCTTATAGGCGACAGCAAATGCTTCGTCACGCTTCATCTTGCGATCAATCCCGATTAGCCTCCTCTTAGCCATGGTAAAGCTATCAGGCAACTTAATGTTGTCATTTCTCCAGAGAAGCCCACTCTGGAATCTACCGCTGACTTTGATAGTGGTTAGCTGCAGAATGCTGAGGGCACGTATGTCGGCTTCGGGCTCTACTTCTGGTGCTGGCCGTACCCCAAAACTTTCGGTGTTGAAATAGTCTGCTACTAATTCATGTAGGGCGTCGTCACTTGCGGCACTTATCAGCAAACACGAAGGCGTCGCTTCAGTGGACGTTTAAGTTGGGCCAAAAAACTGTCCATCCTAGTTCGGTTTTGGCGGCATAGGGTCCTCCCTCTTTAAGGTGAACTGTCTCAGTAGGCAAACCCAAATGGCAATGGTCTAAGCCTATGAGAAGTTTCGGCGTAACGTTGGAATACGGCTGCGTCGCTAAGTGCTTCAGGCGTCCAGTACTCCCGCGCAAATCGTATTCATATAGGCTTTGAGTCGGCAATTGTAGATTCGACACTCCGTAGGCTTTGCGTATCATATGGACTTTCTTCATGCTGGCGCCACTAATATGTACGATGACTACTGTTGAAGGTTCTTGGGCGTCTCTTCCCCCAAACCATTGAAGATTAAGCTTATGTTGGCGACCCTCTAAACCAAGCTCCTCGATATGAGAGTTATCCATTAGAGTTACGGATGAACCTTCATCCAGCAGGGCGTGGATGTCGATTCGTTTTCTTGGACCGTAAAGAGTCACAGGCAATACTCGAAACAGCAATTTAAGGTTCTGCACCGGGCTGGCTGCACAGCTTAGAACAGCTTCTCTCCTTGTGTCGGCTTCTAGTGGTGGCTGTCCATGTGACACTGATGAGCTTTCAACGACATAATTTCGGGGCTCGTGTAGCAGCTTGTGGTGACTTCTATGGCATCCATTAACATCGCATGGCTTTCGATGGCGGCAGTTACGTGTTGAATGTCCCATTTCCAAGCAGCTAAAACATAATCGAGTACGCTTGACCTCAGTCCATCTTTCACCCACACTGTAATCCAGAAATTTTTTGCATTCGACGATCCTGTGTCGACCTTGGCATATCGAACACTTAAATGTATCAGCTCTGCCACTTTCAGCAGCATGTAGAACGACTCGACACCTTGGCTCCATGGTGGTACTACCTGCACTATCTTGCACAGTACAAATCAAAGCAGCGACTCCATTCAGCCAGTTGCTTAAGTCCACGATAGTGGGATACGGCTGTATCGGCTTTGCATAGGCAGCCCACTCGATCCTTTTGCTCATAGGTAGCTTTGCAAGAAGCTCCTGCAGTAAGGTGGGATTTGACAGGTGTTGTTGGCCATTGACGGATTGTAAGAAAACTGCAAGGTTCTTTGTCTTCGTTGCAAATGGGACTAATTTACCCAAAGACGTCTCAGAAACAGGAACAACTTCACGAATTTGCATTATCTGGCTACGAATCAACTGCTCTGGACGGCCAAATCGGAATCGGAGCTGTTCCATAGCAGCATTTACATTGTTGGGATGAATTAGAAGCGACTTCACCGTCTCCCGTGCCTCACCTTTCAGACACTTTTGTATTCGCTAACTGTTTTCTAAGCTGCTGTAGTTGTACGCTGCAGTTGATTCGATGTAAGCGGTGGAGAAGATTGGCCAGTCCTCCGCATGACCATGAAACTCCGGCAAATCTTGAATCTTGCATGGCACTGCAAATGTACGATTACTATTTCCATCATAACTCGGCGTAAATTCTACTGAATGATGATTCGGCCGAAACCAGGTGCTGTTATTGCGATCTAAAATTGATTGGCACGGGATTAGAAGTAATGCTGTAACTGGTGCTTTCATGCGGTACCGCAAAGTTGGCTGACGACAATAGCGGAACCTCGGTTCGCATAGACGTAGTAGGCTGTACCGCTACATTTGCACTTATGGTTACAGCTGAGCAGTATGTAACAGTAGATGAAGTAGGTGATGGTGGCTTTACTGTCTCTGGCGAAACTGTTTACAGCGTAACTGTCCCATGCGAAACTGAGACTGGCTGTTGTGCATTACTGTGCAGAGCCTCCCTTAACGACTGACATTGTAGATCACTATCCCTCAGTTTGACTTGTGCCATCCTGAGCTGACTCTCCAGGACTTTGATTTGACTCTGCATTGCTGCAAGAAGACTTTCTTGTTGTGCTGCAGCGTCATTGGTAGTATTCTTCGAGGTTGTTGGCTGCAATGCAGGAACGATGTTGGTGGAAACAGTAGTCTGTGTGGTAGCAATGGCGGCGGTGATGGAATTTGCGGTCGCTGCGGCGGCAGTGGCAGCGGTGGCAGCGGTGGCTTCGGCATTCTTTGTTCCATCCATAGAAACGGTACTATCTTCCTGCTGTAAGCGTTTGCTCTTCCTTGGCGGCGTACGCTTCATTCATTTCTTTAGGCGATGATAAAACTCAGCGGCTACAGATTACTATGCTAATGGCGGCAATTCACAGTGCAAAACTGCGAAATAAAGTTGTTTTGGCTTGATTGAAAGGAGTGCGATTTTAACGATGAAATACGTTTATTTCTGTTGATATAACATAAATATGGGTTAAATTTTACAATTTTACAATAATTATGTGGCGAACTTACCGCAGTTTACTCCCTTTCTCTTTGAAAGCAAAATGATAATTAAATTAATAAAGGGCTCGATCGAAAGTGACAGCCAAAGAAAACTAAACAAATGTCAGTCAAAGAAGAATGGGAATAAGACTACGTTCACAAGCAGAATGTGTATTAAAGTTGTTGTTTCGACGGGCATTCTGCGACACTCGTCAAGCTGCTGACACAAAATCTTCCCTCTGAAAACAGAGCTAAGCGACCAAAATTTTCTTCAGCCTGTCCCTGTAATGATCTATGTGACAATAAAAAATAAAAAGCTACTCCAACTAATGTTGTTTGGTCTACTTTATTTAATAGACTGCGATTAGTTCATGATTCGTATCGTCTTTTTATGCCCAAAATTGGAATGACCATTAAGGGAAATTTTTTATGTACTGTAGAAGCGAGTACGCTACAATTTTTTTTTCGGAACAGAGCACTGAAACCGAGAACTATTGCATTGTATTTCTTGTGAGTTCCTTTTAATGGAATTTCTCAGTCTTTCGAAGAAAGAGGAGTAAGCACATCAGTACTACCATCCACCATGTTAACGCCGAGTACCTGCATCCTGATGCGAGCGAGCCGGACTTTCACAGAGGTAGTGCTCGACGTTGTCTTCATCACTTTCACTCCAAGCATCGCAAGATGTTAAATCACTTATGCTCAGCACATTTAAGCATTAGCAAAAGTGTGGTGCTCCGTTACAACGCCAGTAAACAGCCTGCAGTTTTTCCTACAAAGGGACAGTAGGAAGGCGTGGAGAGTCATGCCCTCTGCCGTTGTGCTCATATGAAACCTAACTGTCAATGGACGCCCTAACGGAGGACGTAGACAGACACAACGTAGGTTCGGGTCCTTTCCTAGCAAAGTTCGTCGGTGATTTCGTTTCTCGTGATCACATTGTGACCTGCGTTCAGTGAATTATTACATTCTCGAACTAGCCTGGAAGTCGTAAGAGGCTCTTCGCTACAGGTGCAGATGCTTTGCCTCCTCCACCGATTCCTCACAATATAGTTCGTTACTATCAGGATTAAGTATACCTCCGCATGGAAGACAGACCCAAGTTTTCCTAACGGGGCGTGAAATCTAACATTGTTGTCTTCCAGAAAGACATCAGCACCACGACCTAGATCGGTTTTGAAGCCATCCGTGAAGACTCGACTATATTGCTTTCCTGATTCAGATTCTGGCCGAAACTAGTCTTGGGCACAGTTAAAATTTATTTCATATTTTTTCGAGCAACAGGAGTTCTGGTATCATTTGCCATTGGACAGCCACGGACGGCATGTCCACAAGACTAGAATTATGAGAAAGTCGGCGCTCAAGGTCATCAAAGCTCCAGTGGGTGTTGTGCCACGGACCATGAATATAGCTTTAAGAGTGCAGCCCATTGCATGAATATCAATGGGAGGGATGATGCAAGCTTATTTAGAATAGTCTACATAATATACCATTCGGCATCTCAATGATCCCTAGGTAAAGTGCTGGTGTCGCTCGTTACTAGTAAATTTAAGTGATACCCAAAAATGTGGTGCTCCACTAAGACAGCAAGCAGTCTGAAGTCTTTCCTGATGTTAACAATCGGTAACGCCGTAGAGTATGTGGAGACCCGGGAGACAATCGTCTGGTCTGATCAGAGAGTCATGTTATTTGCAATTGTTACTATTGGTACTTTTAATGGGACCACTTTATGAGGATGCAGACAGTCCAAGCGATAATGAGATATGCTCCTCTATAGCAAATTTAATGGCGATATCAAATTAGTCCTACAACACTGTGCAGACAAGACTTCTATTCTCGATGTTGGTGAACTGATTAGTGATTAACTCTATCATAGCCGGTGTCAACAAGATTTTGCTGCATAAGTGAAACAGAACTCGCAGATTTTCACAAGCACAGAGGTACATCTAGTATATGCACATACTCTGGACAAGGCATAAATTGGGCGTTTTAGTGGAGCGAAAGGTGGAGTTAATTGTCACGGTGAAATACTGGGGGTTCAAGTCGTATTATCATTTTTCGGTATCTCGCCAGAGTATCAGAATATGGATGGGGACGCTGAAGCTTCTAGTAAACTACTGACAGCACTCGATGCCCCATAGTGGGATAGTGGCACTATGCGCTGCAGGATCTGGCCCTAAAGGTTGTAGGGTGTGCCATCGGCTTAGCTCCCGGATCACTTCAAGCACTATATTTTGTGAAGCGCCAAACAGCTTCGCATATGGACAAGCTTTTTGCCGACGCCCCCACAAAACAAAAGACGGGCAATGAGTTTGTTTTGACTATGCACATGATACCTACATCTGTAGATATGTATGTATGTGGCCTTACCCCATGTAGCCGAGTATGGGCCGAGCAACAGAAGGGTGGAAAACTATGACATATACGATTATGTTGGTGATTACTATAAAGAGTACAAGCAGTGCCTATTTTGGATCAGGATTTTAAGTCTTGAACTTCAAGCGTCTAAGCGAACGCCTGAAAACAATCACCATCAAAACTGATTTCGACCACATAAGCTGGATGTGTCCTCTGGCCCAAAAAAAAAGGAAAAGGATGATTTTACCAATGACTGCTTCTATAGGATACTCTACAAGATGGAAGGTAGGTAGGTAAGAGTGGCTGTTGGAAATACCAACCCACTTAGGCCTATTGGCCCATTGTGATGCCACGTGGATCTACGATACTCTTACTAATGGAACCAGTTTGAGCTTATTATGAAGCGTAGGAAACTGTTTACGCCTATATTTTTTAGATCGTTTAGGTTGTTGTAGAAGAAAGCTCGTAGATGAAGCTTTCTTCTCTGGGAGAGAGCTGGGCATGTACAGAGTAGATGGAGGATTGTCTCCTCCTCCTCCTCGTCCATGCAGCTTCTACAGAAATCGTTTGTAAAAGCGCCAAACCTTCTTGCAAGCTTGCCTATGAGGCAGTGTCCAGTGATGACACCTATTATGGCGTTAAGATGTTTCCTATTTAGAAGGATCAGACACTTAGAGCGATTCAGATCCAGCTTTGGCCAGATCTGTTTGGTGGTGAAAATGGAAAGAAATGTCATCACAGCACGCGTTTTTCACACTTCAACCTACACAATTAGAAATGTTGAACTACATTTATAACATCGCGATCAACGCATGACACATTTCTATATATATGAACGTTTCGAGAAGCCTTGAAGACTCAGATTTCACCCTTGGCTGCCAAAGTGGCTGGTTTCAGAACTTTTCCGCCTTATTATTTTTGACAGCTTCGCACAGAGGCATATCCAGTCTAACTCAAATAGCTGAATTGAGAGGTTTTTTTAATATCTTTCTGTACAAAATTTGTGATAAACAAATGTCCTAAATGTCTTTTCAACTTTTCAGAGCAGTCATCATCCTTCGCAGCAAGAATTCATATTGCCGATTTTTATATCAGTAGCTTGGCAGAATGGGTCAAGCGTTCTCTAATAGTACCGGTTTTTGGATACCAAAATCTACCGAAATCTTAAGAATGTTAGCAGTTTTCAAGTAAAAGAGCTGGTTACCTACAAGTAGTTCAAAGTCCTTATTCTCTGTCGTATGCTCGAGACTCACTTTCCAGATAACCTGATCATAATCGGCTCACTATCCGCTTTTATCACTAAATAAATCTGCTAAATAACATAGTTTGCTGTAGTTTGCATCGGTTGGTGATGGCGAACAGGACCATCAAATCACTTTCGAGATCTTTGATCAGTATCATTTGTCTGGCACATGCATCCATTTATGCTATAAAAGTATATACACCAACCGCGCTGGCATATAAAGGAACATAAGCCAAGAGCTTTAGACCTATTAGTCTGACTTTCTTCATGTTTAAGAGCATGGAAAGAGTGGTTGATCTTCATGAGCGAAAACTGCTTTCGTAATGAATCATCTATTCATAATGCAACATGCATAACGACACGGAACATCCTGCGAGAATGCGCTTCAAAATCAGACAGTCAAAAGTAAAGGCACGCTGAATAAGAACGGACACCCGTTTGGCATTTTCGTCGACATTGAAGTGGTTTACGTCAATGAAATTTTTGACGGCATTGCGCAGGCAGCCCTAGACGTGATCAACGATTGGTTTACTACAAATAGGTTTTCAGTCAATCCTATCAAAATTGAGGTTGTTCTCTTTAAGTGTAGGAGACTGACTTAGACAACGAAGATCAATATTTGGGTATCATCAAAGATAACAACCTTCTTTGGAGTAAACATGACATGCCGAAAACTTTTAACAGTGCAAAGGAGCTTTCGTCAAGGCATGGGGTAACACAGCTATGAAAACAGCAATTATATCCTCTGCGCGTTGGTAATTTGTTGGAACAAACTTTAACGTAAATATGTTATGTAACTGCTTTTACCAGTGGCTATGTTTTCTTCATTTCGCACCAATCTCAGTCTGGTTGGTGACTTAAGACCCAATAGAGTATACTCACCCCACAGTGCGATGAATTGCCTACACACTAAAGCCATGATGACGACCGACTTCACGACGAAATTCACGTTGCGTATATACGAGTACAACTGAGCCGGAATTTCGATAAATTTTTTAATAATTACAGCACCTTCGGCAAATGTAAAACGATGCATAATGAAATGGCAAACTTTACTGAATACTTCGACATCTGAATGTCATTGGGAGCTTTGAAAGGTGATGAAACATAACAATTGGAAGAACCATCATTGCTATCTGGCACCGCAGACTCCAGCCATGGTCTTTCTGGTAAAGCTGACCGAAAACGTCGATTACTAAATGGTGGTGCACCGAATTCCTTTGAAATTAAAGTATCCACTGCGATCTCCAGATCGATATTTCTTAATTCACATTGAGTAGTAGTCAAAATTATTGAGTCTCTTGAGCTATAAAATTTGAATGTGTATTTAAGGCTTCCATTCTGTTGATTCTCTTAAGGTGTTGGAGAATTTTCCGGCTCTAGTAATAGCTCCACCTATTGTTGACGGTGCTATCGCTATACAATTATCTACAATCTTGATCAAAAAGTTCCCGAAATAACCACAGTGTGGCGCTCCCATTGTTCCGATTTGAGTTCTGAGTTTTTTTTGTTAAGTTAGTAAATCTGTTGTTGACATTCCCTCTAAATCTTAGCGTCATAGCTTGACATTTACAAAAGTTACGTAGCCAAGAGTACATCTATCTCTGTGTGCGTTGGCAATTTTTTACTTGTATTGAATTTTGCGTAAAAAACGGGTTTAATTGTGCGCCAACGTTGGAAATGTTGGAAAAGTGTTTCGGCAACGATTCTCTAAAGAAAACGGTCATTTACCAGTGGGACGAGCGGTTCAAAAGTGGTTGTGAGTCAATCGAAGATGATAAACGCAATGGCAGACCATCGACATCGAAAACCGACGAAAACATTGATGGAGTAACAGAAATGTTGGTCAATAACCGCAAATTAACCATCAGAGAGATAGCTGACGACTTGAACATTGCCTTTGGATTCGTCCAAGACATTTTGGTTAATGATTTGGGTTTCAGTCGTGTAGCAGCAAAGTTGGTGCCAAAAGACCTCAATTCAATGCAAAAAAGAGACCGTGCTGACGTCGCAAAAGATATGATTTGCGAGGCTCCGATCCCACAATCATCAAAAGGATCATTACTGGAGACGTGGGTTTATGAGTACGCCACGCAATCCAGACATGAGGCAAGTGAATGGCGTTCACCAAATGAGCCGAGACCAAAAAAACCACATCGTTTTCAGTCAAAAAGGAAGGCAATGCTCACGGGTTTTCATGGATTGCAACGGTGTAGTGCATCATGAATTTTTACCAGAAGGCCAGACAGTAAACAAAGAGTATTTTTTGGGCGTTATGAGACGTTTGCGTGAAGCAATTCGCCGAAAGAGACCAGAATTGAGGGCAGAAAACTCGTGGATTTTGCACCATGATAACGTACCGTCGCACAGTGCCATCATTATTCGTAATTTTTTGACGAAAAATGCAAAAAATACTGTTAAAAATTTAATTAATATGTATACACTTTTCTTCTTACTGTACTAATGAATTATCTTTAACTTGTATTCGTACATCTCACTCTTTCTGATGTCAAACGAAATGTTTAGTTTTAGTTTTGCCTTTCGTGAAATCAGACGAATAAAGTTTTCCTGTGTTCTTAAGTCTCGGCTTTTTCATTTTAGAGATTTGTTTCGGGAAGTTAACGATTTTTTACATGGTGCCGAAACCCGGGAAATAGCGAACAGAGACTAAACCCAGAAAACAATGTCAGCTGAAATGTCTGCGCGCAGCGCTTACCGAGGTCAAGTGACCAAAATAATTAAAAGTGCGGTAGATTTTTTAGCCAATATTGAGGCAGAGCTAAGTAAAACAAACGACATAGATGGGTTGGAAGAAGAACTCGTGTACCTCATCCAACGCTTAACAGCAGCTCACGAGAGCTTGAACGTGGTCAATCAGGAGGTGCAGAGTAGGAGTTTGGTAAAAGCTGAGGAGCTGGACAAAGAAATGGAAAAAGTAATTGAGTATTGAGTCAGTCGGAATGCTTGCACGCTTAAATGTGCGCCTTCAGAAATTGAAGAAAAAACAGTTGACTGCACAAAAGTCTGAAACGACTTCCAGCAATCCAACGGCTGCTAGTGGTTCCTTGAAACTTCCAAAATTAGAACTACGAAAGTTCGACGGTAGTCACCAAGAATGGCTACCGTTTTGGGAACAGTTTCGTTCAGCTATTCACGAGAACAGTAACCTCACATCATCCGACAAATTCAGTTACCTCGAGTCGGTATTGGTGGGAGGCGCAAAGAAGATAATTTCTGGATTTACCGCTTCTGGAACGTGTTACGAAGCTGCCGTTTCCCTCCTTAGAGAACAATTTGGAAACACGGAATGTCTGGTGGATAAAAATATGCAGCACTTGCTCTCCCTTCGTCCGGTGGTATCGAGAAATGATGCAGTTGGTCTTCGCGGCCTTTACAATTCCATCACATCATGTTGTCGCTCTCTTACAGCACTACACATACCAACTCATTATTATTATGTTATGTTAAAGAGTATTTTGTTGCGTTGTTTACCAGCAGAACTTCGTGTCGAATACTTCCGATTAGGCTGCGAGACGAGTAAAGAAGACAGCTCTACAGAAACCACCGACGGAGATGACCAGCATAGCAGTTCAACGACAATGCACATTGGGGATGAGCAGGTAAAAGATATAATGCGCTTTTTAAAGAGAGAGGTTGAATCGCTTGAAAAAAGTAAAGCTGCCTCTATTACACCATCCGTAAACACTCAGCATTCCTCTTCACACACTACTGCAGCCAGCCTCATGTCATCGAGTGCGAAGAGTGCATGCGTTTTCTGCTCATCAGACGGACACGCGACAAAAGATTGTGACAGCAAAATGTCAATATCCGAGAAACGAGAAATTTTAAGAAAAACAGCACGATGTTTTCGTTGCGCTAACCGTGGACATTCTTCCAAAAAATGTCGAAGCTCCAAATGGATTTCTTGTTTAAAGTGCAAGGGTAAACATTTGACCTCGCTATGTGATCCGTCATACATCGGTAGTAAGTCTACGACTTCGAAAACAAGTGACTCCACAATGCAAAGTGCAACTAGTTTATGCGCACACAATTTGTGCATGGAAGGAAAAAATGTCTTTTTGAAGACAGCTCGTGGAATAGCCACTGCTACGAGCGGAAGGAAATCGTTATGTATACGCTTTGTTATCGATGGTGGCAGTCAATTTACGTTCATTCGGAGGGATTTAGTACAACGGCTGAATCTTTCCTCAGTTGGCGAAGTGAACCTCTCTGTAATGCCGTTCGGGAGCAAGGAGCAGACGCCATTTCAAAAGTGTAAAAAAGTGGAAATCTGCATAAAGAGTCAGTTCTCGGAAGAAAGTGTCATCTTGGAGGCCATTGTAGTGCCGGAAATATGTGTCGACGCTCTTCCCATGCCTGGAACATCTTGCAGCTGGTTCAACAATTTGCGCCTAGCCGACTCCCACAACACTAACGTAAGAAGCGATGAATTGGTAGTGCCTCTGGACTCTGTTGAGGGTTTGCTTACATCCAAGTTGTTAAGGGGAACAAAACGTAACGTGCTGCAAACGATCGCTAGAATCTACGACCCACTTGGAATGCTCGGTCCGGTAGTAATAAAGCTTAAGATTATTTTCCAAGCAGCTTGGAAAGAAAATTTGTCATGGGACCAGGTGCTTCCCTCTGAGCTTCTACGTGAATGGGAAGCTTGCGTCCAGGATTTATTGCTCCTTAAAGACTACTCTATTTCCCGTTCCATCTTCTCGTTTCCATGTTCATCTTTGATACATGTCCACATATTTTCGGATGCCAGCATGAAGGCCTATGGCACAGTAGCTTTCATCAAAAGTTTTAACGATCTTGGCGAATGTAAAACCAAATTTTTGTGCTCCAAGAATAGAGTAGCCCCACTAAAGGTAGATGGAACCAAAGAACTCTCGTTGCCGAAGATGGAGCTTACTGCAGCATTGTTGGCTGCACGTTTATGTTCCTATTTAAAGCGTACTCTAAAAATTAATGTCAGCGAATTCCACCTTTGGACAGATTCTCGGATAGCTTTAGGGTGGATTCAGGGAAATACCCAACGTTGGAAGCCATATGTCCAAGGTCGAGTTACGGAGATACGTCGTCTTACTTCCGCAGCCGACTGGAAGCACTGCAGAGGTAAAGAAAACCCCGCTGATCTAATTACCAAGGGGATTACAGCTCGTAACTTGCAAAGCTCGTCGATATGGACTAATGGACTAGGTTGGCTACAAAGTGATGTCCGTTTTGAACAAGACATTCATAAAGATGATCTAGGACCCGTGGCGTTGATCTCTCAAGTGACTGCTGTTGCTAAAACCTCGCCTGTCCCCTTTATAGATTTCCTCAGGTTTAGTTCTTGGACTCGTTTGCTTCGAGTGACAGCCTATTCTTTTCGATTCATCCGTTTAAAGAAGGTAGGAAGACCCAAATTTACAGAGTTGTCTGCCGAAGAACTCGACACAGCGGAAAATTACTGGCTGAAGTTCATCCAGGCCAAGTCATTTAAAGCCGAAATAGACATCTTGAAAGCACAAGAAACAATTCCAAAATCATCAAAAATGTTTCAATGGTGTCCTTTTCTTGACGACAATGGTATTCTTCGATTGAAAGGTCGTCTTGGTTTTTTGGATTGCTCATATGACGAGAAACACCCCATCATATTAGCTTCGGATTCGTATCTGGTAAATCTCATCATCGATTTTTATCATCTAATGACTCTTCATGGAGGTACGAGCGTTGTTTTATCCCAGATGCGGGAGCGCTTTTGGATATTTAAAGGGCGTCCGTTAATTAAACGAAGAACAAAAATGTGTGTCACCTGTCAAAAACTTTTCGGAAGGCCTGTTTCGAAACCCTTTGGTCCACTTCCACTAGATCGGTTAACACTTTCAAGACCGTTTGACTGCGTAGGCATTGATTTCGCAGGGCCTCTCTATTATATTGATGCTGCAACAAACGCGATGACGAAATGTTACCTCATGCTTTTTACTTGCGCGGCGATACGATCAGTACATTTAGAACTAGTTACATCTCTGTCAACAGAACATTGCCTAATGGGATTGAGGCGTTTTATAGCGCGACGAGGAACTCCTTCAACGATTTATTCTGATAACGCCCGGACGTTTCGTCGAGCTGCCATGGAACTGAGTGAAACTAACCCTCTGCTTGATGATGATCGCATTCAAAAGTTCCTATCCGGAAAACGTATACGATGGAAGTTCATAGTTGAGAGGGCTCCCTGGTGGGGAGGATTCTGGGAACGGCTTGTTCGCACGGTTAAAAATGTTTTGAAGGTGGTCATCAAGAGAGCAAAATTGACCTACGAACAGTTGGAAACCGTGATAATTGAAGCAGAGGGTATAGTAAATGCACGTCCTCTGACGTATATGAGCAGCGATCCATTAGATCCAACACCACTCACTCCTGCGCATTTCATACATGGCCACGGTGGTGTTTGGGATCCACAAGAGAAAATTACTTCAGATAAAGTTCAGCAACTTTGGTCCCGGAGGCTTAAATTCATCAGAATGCTTTCTAATCGCTGGCGTATCGAGTACGTCCAGCTTCTGCGTTCATTTTATACTTCTCAGGGACATTCTTCAAAACAGCTGAAGCCGGATGACGTAGTTTTGATGTTCGATTCTGGAAAGCCGCGCATAGCCTGGAAATTGGCCGTCATCGAAGAGGCGTATATTAGTCGTGATGGGAATGTTCGAGCTTGTATGCTGCGTTTTTCTGATGGCTCAAAGTTACGAAGACCGGTCCAGTTGCTGTACCCGATCGAGATCGCTGGAAATGGCCGGGGCGAGGATGTTAAAAATTAAATTAATATGTATACACTTTTCTTCTTACTGTACTAATGAATTATCTTTAACTTGTATTCGTACATCTCACTCTTTCTGATGTCAAACGAAATGTTTAGTTTTAGTTTTGCCTTTCGTGGAATCAGACGAATAAAGTTTTCCTGCGTTCTTAAGTCTCGGCTTTTTCATTTTAGAGATTTGTTTCGGGAAGTTAACGATTTTTTACAAATACCATCCGACAGCCACCAAATTCACCTTATTTGGCTCCCTGTGACTTCTTTCTATTTAATCGAGTTAAAAACCACTACGGGGAACGCGTTTCAGCAGCCGAGAGGAAGTAATGGAAAAATCGCAGAAAGCACTGATGGACATACCGAAAACCGAATATAAAAAATGTTTCGAGGATTGGATCAAGCGCTGGCATAAGTGTGTTGCAGTCGATGGGGATTACTTTGAAGTGGACAATATAGATTTAGATGAATAAACTTGTATTTTTAATTTTCTGGATAAATTCCGGGAACTTTTTGAATTTGCAGTAAAAATTCAAAAAATTGTTAATCACACCTTTAACACTAACATAGTCACTT
The DNA here is from genome assembly GCA_949129095.1 of Volucella bombylans. Taxonomy (NCBI): domain Eukaryota; kingdom Metazoa; phylum Arthropoda; class Insecta; order Diptera; family Syrphidae; genus Volucella; species Volucella bombylans. The sequence continues at coordinate 118,142,352 of OX422142.1, read as the reverse complement.
TACACATTCCGACAATCATAACCATAACAAGCTCAGCCCTCAGCAGCTGCAGTTGGTTCTGTAGTCGTGCAACAAATGAACATGACAAATGGTGATTTTGCTTCCAGCCAAAAACTTGGTTGAGAGCGCGCTATGAAACAAATCTTTCAAAAACGATCAAAACAATAGAAGAGGAGTTCATTAAATATAAATCCAATCTCACAGACAACGGTGACGGGACGACGCAACGCGGCTTTTATAGAAACGCAATCCAGTGAGGCGCGAAATCGAAGTCTGACAAAGCCCTCACAAAGGCGATACTGACTTTACTTTGATTTAAAACTTACTTCTACGATTGTCTTTACGGGATTTTTATTTTTAAATTGTGACGCAGTGACATCTGTTGAACAGTCTTTCACGTTTGGCAGTTATCGATTGTTGCTTCATTTAACAAAGTGTCTCCAATTCTTTACAAAACTCGGTAAGGCGTAACTTTATACCTATTCCTTAGTTCAGTGGAAATGTTTATCGCCTGCAGCGTTAGCAAATCGAAAGGTTACGGCTTAAGGTCCTTTTTACGATGGTTGCATCGTATCCTCTTGAAAAGTCGTGAATTTCAATACGAGTTAGTACGCAAATACTAGTGCATCCTAAATATGATGTATGTGACCTAAGATATCACAGTAATAAGTGCATTTGTTGAGAGACCAAACGTATGTCCGGTTTTCGAGTGGAGCCCCATGAGTAAAGCTCACACCAGTAAGTTATTTCTGACCAAAGCAAATATACAACCAAGTTCCACCTCATTAGTGGTTCCGGCTTCCTTTTTCTTTATGCTGACAACAGGTGTCGCATAAAGTCACGTTTCACATTCGGTTAACTACCACTGTAATGAGGGAAGCACAAATTCAACATACCAAGCGAAACTACTCGACCCTAGTTAGCCTTTCGATGAGGTCCAATGGGTCTTCCACTATTACCGCTGGTTGGCAATCACATCCCAATGGGACAACAACCCATATCCACGTCCCATTGCAATTTACCCACTGCAGTTAATCCTTCGGTACAAAAGTTAAGCATTCGCTAAAGTTTACGCTCGCAGGACTTTCTTTTCATTTCTTCCTTTTCAACTTCTTCATCACCATCATCATCATCGCTATTGCCCTGTGGTACTAGCTATGGGTTAGAGGAAGAAGGTTTTCGTAGTTGGCTGGACTTCGTTCACGTTTTACGAGTCCCTTGTGATGTGTTGCGATGTGTGCTCTATAATAATCGCAAGTTCTTCTCTCTAGGGGTGTTTCTTTCGTATCCTTCGAATCATCCTCCGAATTTTCTGTTCTGTTTTACTTTTGTCCCCATTTACCACCGTCCCAATAACTACCCCAGCATCATCGCTACAAAGGTAAGTGCCTGGAAGCCCGCTGGCCATTGTGTACCAAGGTTGTACAATAGCAGGATTGAGGATGTATTGTATGTATGTATACTCGTTCAAGTGCAAATATCATACTGGAACTAGATGTAGCTGGAAGCTGAAGAGACAGGGAATCTTGAAATGTTTCACTCCTCTTGGACATGCGTTACCTTTTATTGAGTGGCACTTTGGAGTGTTTGTCAAGCGACACACAGGCACTACACTACAACGATGATGAGGATGACAGAAACGAGAAGAATGTTTCGCTAAACTTGGTACACAAAAGGCGCAGCCACTGCAAGGACAAGGATCAGCAACAAGACCAAGAGCTACATATAAACAGGAGGAATTATTATTTTTCTTTCTTCCGTTTGCGTCCCTTGGTATGATTGTCAGCATAGTAGCTGCTAGCAGCTCTTACTGCTTCATGTTATTCTTTTTCTTCATCTTGTTGTTCCTCTTGTTGATGATGTTGGTGATGATGATGATGATGATGTTGTTGTCTCCCCGTGTAAGCAACAATTGTGATGCCCCTGCCATGTACGAACCTACATATGTACATGGATCAGTGGTGGCACCTGACGAACAGTATTTACGTGCGCCGTTCACCTTTTATTCTCCACGTCTTTTTGTTGATGTCCTTGATTTCGCCTTTTGGCGCTAATATTATAAATTGGAGCACAGGCGGACCGAAGAGGTATTGCTTTCGGCTTGGATGGGTGCGGAGGTGACTGGATTTCGAAAGTCGAACATAAAATCAACAGCTCGGGAGCGTATTACCTTTACAGGTGACACTGAACACTGAACACTGACATTGATACCGACACTGATACTCTTAAGGATGTAAGGGGAGCCGTTGTGTTATTTTCGTGTTGGCATTAAAGATACATGCATTCTTAGGAGCAGGTTCATGCTACTGCTGGCTGGAGTGGCAACATCTTCTCCGTACTTCACGGATATATGAATGAATTTATTGCTGCCTCAATGGACAAGGCATGCGAAGGTTGATGAGTGTTTGAAAATGATCCGAAGCAGCACTTTGTTTTGACATTTTAAAGGCCCTTTACCGAAAATAAAACGTTTCATGATTCAGAGAAACACTCAAAACAATGGAAACATTCAACAAATTGCGCAACAGAAAGTTTACGAGATTTTAGATGGACCAATTTCAGTGGATTGTCAGGACAATGTTTGAATTAGCCAATGGATGGGGGTTTTCCTTGGAAATTTGGAATATTTTTGTTTGCTTGTGGATCTCGTGTTTAGGTGGCCTTATTTGTCTGCAAGCCAGGATTCCATCAAAAAGGCAAATATTAGTGTCCAAGGGCGTGTATTTTGGTGGCAAGAAGAAGTAAAGTTTTTTTTTATGGACAGGATAATGGATATGGAATATTAATAAATACCACTAGTCCGTACAAGCTAGCGGCATAGAGTAAGTTCAGGTAATGTGGAGTAGGCGGGCAATATGGGCACCTGCATTTCTCATTTTTCTGGGAGAATAAGAGATCTGTTGTTATTACTATATGTTAGTTTCTGTAATCAGAGGCCAAATCTTTCATTGCCACGTTTCCACGAGCTATAGATTTTGCGAAGTTCGATGATTCTTGTTTTGGTGTGAGGTCGATGTTAATTTTTACTCCGATTAAAGAGTTTATACATATTTTTAAAACTAAAAGCTCAATTGATATAAGTGTTTTCATTTCGCTTTTAATACTTTGTGTTTTATATATACGAGTATATAAGGTGGGCTTTACTGTTTCGCTTTGATTTAATATAAACAATGTAGAATTTCTTATGGCATATAGGTAGCTGTCGGCTAATGTGGAGTACGCACAAGCGGGTATAGTGGAGTTGTACTCCACATTTTCCATCTGTTTTTGTTGAGGTCTTATATTATGTAAGGCAAGATTAGAACTTGTATATTAGTGAAACGTAGCCTTAATGTATTTCCACTTCCCAACCCCAGTGACCCCGACTTTACCGTTGCCAGACTAGAGACTGCCAAAGGCTCCTACTAGCTGGCATCGGCTTACCTTGGCCACGACCAAGTAGGCCCTCTCCCTGGTGATAAGCTGATAAGCTAGAAAGGGTGGTACTGGAAGCTGGAAGGAAAAAAACTGGCCTCATAATCGGATGCGACGTTAACGCACATCACACGCTATGGGGCAGTACCGACATCAATGATAGAGGTGAGACACTTTCAGACTATATTTTAAGTACTAACCTCTTCATTTGCAACCGACAAGAAGTGTTAGATATTACTCTTGTCTCCAACAGCATCACCCAAAGGCTAACAAACTGGATGGTATCGTCTGAACACTCCTTTTCAGACCATAGATACATACATCCAATTCAGTCTGAGTGATGCTCCCCCCACCCAACCAGATTTCCGGAATTACGGGAAAACTGATTGGCCAAAATACAGAGGAATACTGTCAAAAACGTTATCCTCTGAACTATCAAGTCCCCCGCGTGACACCAATGAGCTTGACATAAAAGTCAGGGAATTTATTCTGGCTCTCAATCAGTGAAAAGTCAATCAAGAAAAGTGACCGACTGGGACTCATATAAAGAATCCCTCAAATTATACAAAAAAGAACTGAGGAAGGCAAAGCGACAATCCTGGAGGTCATTCTGAGACAAAATTACAGAAACCTCTGAGGCATCGCGGCTAAGAAAAATCCTCTCCACAAATCCTATGATGCCTAGCTGTTTGAAAAAAACCGATGGCTCTTGGACAACCTCAAGTGATGAATCAGTCAAATTGCTTCTGGACACCCACTTTTCAGGTAGCTCCCAACTCGCGGCCAGTAGCAGCCCAAACAGACCTACTGCAACCGTGACCAAAATTCATGGTCTGATTACGAGAGACAAACTTTTCTGGGCGCTGCATGGCTTCAAACCATACAAGTCTGCTGGTCCGGACGGTATAATACCTGACGAGGTACAGAGGTCCTCAGATATTATTCTACCAGTGCTAGAAAATATTATGAGGAGCTGTGTAGAACTTATCCACATTCCACTGTTATGGAGAGAAGTCAATGTAGTATTCATTCCCAAAGCTGGAAAATGTTCTCATGTATTCCCAAAGGACATCAGACCTATAAGTCTATCATCATTCCTTCTGAAAACTTTAGAACGACTGATTGATATAAATATTCGAGCTAAAGTTGATCCAAGACTTCTGTCTGCGGCTCAACATGCCTACTGTAAAACAAAGTCGGTGGAAACGGCTTTGCACTCTCTGACTAGCCATATCGAACGATCCCTACAATATAAGGAGTACACAATGGTTGCTTTCCTAGACATAGAGGGCGCCTTTAACAACGTCAACACATCCGCAATCACGACTGCGCTGTCAACTCTGCAGGTAGACGACTCACTTGGGGAGTTGATCGGTCTAATGCTAAAAAGCAGGATCATCAACTCCAAACTGGGTGAGACTTCTGCTAAAAGATATGTCAGCTGAGGTACGCCGCAAGGCGGTGTCCTCTCTCCCCTTCTCTGGAACTTAGTAGTTAACGAACTACTGATATACCTAGAAGCGGGTGGTAGGAGAGTGATTGCCTATGCGGATGACGTTGCCATAGCCGTCTCATGAAAACATCTTAATACCATTAAAGAACTCCTCCAAGTAAATCTCAATAGATTAACCCGCTGGACAGATTGCTGTGGATTGGGAATAAACCCCCGTAAAACTGAAATATAAAAGGAAATATAAAATTCAAATCATAGACCCTCCTTCAATAAACGGTACCAGTTTAGTTTTCTCCGATACAGCAAAATATCTGGGTCTCATTTTTGACAGGAAACTAAACTGGAAACCTAACATTCAAGAAAGAGTCAATAAAGCTACAATAGCTTTATTCTCTTGCAAAAAAGCCATTGGGAACAAATGGGACCTTCAACCTCGCATAAGGCACTGGCTATACATCTCGGTCATAAGACCGATACTTACTTACTTACGGGGTGGTTGTTTGGTGGACAGCCTTGGAAAATGCAGTCAACCGCATTAAACTAAGCAGAGTCCAAAGAACAGCATGTCTATGCACAAGCGGAGTCTTGCGGTCTACCCCCTCTATGGCATTAGATATTCTGCTTCCCTTGACACTCCTCGACATTTTTAGCAGGCAAGTAGCTGCTAAAGCAGTTATTCGCCTTAAAGCGACTAAACAGTGGACAAATAATTCATTTGGCCACGCTTATATTATTAATACATTAGGAATCCTCACAGAGAACATCGATTACACCATACCTGAACTTTGGTTTGACAAAAACTTCCATTTAAGCTACCCCTCTAGATCATTCTGGGTGGAGGATGCTTTCATGGAGAACAAGTCAATCCATCTCTACACAGATGGATTTAAAACCGATAACGGAGTTGGTGGCGGTGTTTTCTCAGATAAGCTAAATTTGAGCCTCTCTTTCCACCTTCCAAATCACTGTAGCGTGTTCCGGGCGGAAATTTTGGCGATTAAAGAAGCTCTGTCCTGGCTGAAGAAAAACGTGATATCTGCAAAGGATATCCGCATATTTTCGGATAGTCAGGCCGCCATCAAGTCCCTGGACTCGGTCTCATTGTATTCTAAAAACGCCCTTTAATGCCGATCATCTCTCATGGAGATGGCAGAGCAGTTCAACATTCACCTTTGTTGGGTTCCGAGCCACAGAGACATTCAAGGGAACTGCAGAGCCGATGAACACGCCAAAATTGGAGCCACTATACCTATCCTACCGGACAAAGGTAGTATAGGTATACCAATCGCTACGTGCAAACTAACTCTTAAGCTGGATGCCAATAAAAGAACAGACCTTAGGTGTACTGCTGGGCAAACATGTCTAGCGACCAAACAGATCTGGCCAAGGCTGGATCTGAGTCGCTCTAAGTGTCTGATCCTTTTAGATAGGAAACATCTCAGCGCCATAGTAGGTGTCATTACTGGACACTGCCTCATAGGCAAGCACGCAAGTAGGCTTGGCGCTTTTACTAATGATTTCTGTAGAAGCTACATGGACGAGGAAGAGGAGAAGACAATCCTACGCCTACTCTGCACATGCCCAGCTCTCTCCCAGACCAACGACCTAACGATCTAGAAAAATTAGACGTTAACAGTCTCCTACGCTTTAGTATAAACTCAAACTGGTTCCAGTAGTAAGAAGATTATAGATCCACGTGGCATCACAATGGGCCAATAGGCCTAAGTGGGTTGGTATTTCCAACAGCCACTCTTACCTAATCTAACCTATATTATGCATACATTCATAGATTCATCTGAAAATATCAAAGAAAGGAATACAAGTGAGAAAATGGAACCCCGCTGCAATGGAAAAGGCACTTGTTGCAATCAAGAATAACGAAATGGGTGTGAAGCTTTCTGCCAAAACATATAACGTACCAAAACCAACATTGCAACGTATGGCACCATCTGTTAAGGGTATTAGCGAAATTTTGTCCATCCCCTTGAGTCGAGAACCAATTTTCAGTACTGCAATGGAAGACGAGTTCGTAAAATATTTACATGAAATGGAAAGCCGTTTCTGGGGTTTAACAAAAAGCGATATTCGAAGTCTGGCTTTTCAGTTCTGGCTGCGGGAAAAGACACAAAAAATTATCTAAGCTTTCGGCTCCAACGGGTACTTCAATCGGTGGAGCTAAGGGCTTTAATCAAGAAAGCGTAAACAAATTTTTCTATATTTTAGTAGGGGTGTATGAAAAATATAACTTCCCAGCATCCAGTATATGGAATGTGGATGAAAGTGGTCTCACCATAGTACAAAGCATGCAGCCACAGGTTTTAGCGAAGAAAGGAAAATGGCAAATAGGAGCCTTGACATCGCGGAACGTGGTGAATTGCATGAGTGCTGGTGGAAATTTTATTCCACCATATTTTGTATTTCCAAGAACAAGGCAAAACCCACTCTATATGAACAACGCTCCTGCTGACTCCAAGGCCACTTTCCATATTTCTAGATGAATTCATGCCCATTTTTACGGAGTGGTACCGTCATTTCCTGGAGTTCTCCAAGCCTTCAAAAGAACAGCCAGTCCTTTTAATTTTAGATGGTCACTATAGCCATACCAGAAACCTAGAAGTTATCGACTTGGCACGTCAAAATTTTGTTGTAATTGTTTCCTTAACCCCTCATTGCACCCATAAGATGCGGGACATTCATGGGGCCTCTTAAAAAGTATTATAATGAAGAAATCAGACGATTCATGAGAGAGGCTGGGCGAAAAGTGGCCTAGGGTGATGCAGCTCAGTTATTTAAAAGAGCTTATTTTAAAGTACAAATTGGCCAGGTTGCAGTAAGCGGGTTCAAATGCAGCGGAATTTTCCCTTTCAATAGGAATATATTTTCCGTGGCCGATTTTATAGCACGTGAGCCTGAGCATGAGCCATTATCAGAAGTTAAAGTTGAAAATCGAGACATGAATCACAATTTAATTCAGCCTCCGAGGTTGGAAATTAAATTGGATAGTGAATCTAATGTTAGTGAAATGCGAAATATTGTGGCAGAAGTAAATAGCCAAAGAAAATCCACTCCGATTTTGAGCCAAACTAAAGCCCATTTTACTCCTTGGGAAATTTCTCCTCCTCCTCAATTGAAAAGGGTGACAATCACAAACAAGGGAAGAAAAACTAAAGCCACAATTTTGACTGTATCACCTTATAAGAGTCAGAAAGCATTAATAAAACTCGAAAGCCTGGTAAGATTAAAACTAGTAGAAACCCAACATTAATTAAAGAGTCAGCAAAAACTGAAAAACCTGTAAAGATTAAAGAGTAAAAATCAGTCAAAACTAAGACCCTGCTAAATAAACCATCTACTGCTAGACGCTGTCAGTCTTCATGATAGCCTTGCTCGTTATCAAATTTTATTTGCTGATTCTGAAGATAATATTGGTGAATTTCCGCCTTCAAGAGATACTAAATGTAACTCCTGCGATTTGTCTTGGAGTGATGACTTGACTGAGGACAAATGGGTTTAGTGTTTCTAATGCGATATTTTTTGGGGTTACGAAAAATGCATCCCGAAAAGAAGTGCTAGTTTTGTTTGCAGTTCATGTAACAACACAAGCAAAAATTGATAGGATTGACTAACATACTGGTATCTAGGGAAATAAAAGATAAATTTAGATGACGAAAAAAATTATAAGTTTGTAATTCATTCATAAAAAGGAAAAATCTAAACAAATTACACTTATTTCTGCTGTTATTAATCTATTTCTGGTAATGTGGAGCTGTTCTTCGTTGAACAGGTTTCTTGCACTCCGTATGTGTTTCGATGGAGATCTATGGTATGTAGAATGGACTGTAAATGGACTGTAAAAAATATCTGTAAACAAAATAAAGACACGACCGTTTGATCCTTAAACTTGAATTGCCGCTTTATTTCTTCTGTAAAAAATTACATGCATTTAACCTTTAGATGTAAAGTCACAGCTGTCAAAATTCCTTGAGTGGGGCGTTGTTGCATAGGCGGTGTTGACTAGGTGCATGTGCATGGCAATGATCGCAAATGCAGCCTATGTTGTGGTGACGACGCAACATACTCCCCCCACCGATTAGCGAAGTTTGGTATATGCAGTGATTACCCACTTTTGCGCCTCCGCTTCTACGCCCCTAGTGCTCTCGCTGACCCTTCTTCGTCTACGCCCTTGATATTCTCATGAAAAGAAATACGGATTAAAATATACCAACAACAATCAACATAGAGATAAGGCCACGAACAAGACCAACAAGGACGTGCAAATATCTAATGCCTGGCTGTAGGCCACACATATCGGCGTTTTTTTTTTTTTTTTTTTTTTTGTTTCGCTTGCTAGGCTGGGGTCTGCTGAGTTCGATGTGAAGAAGATTTTGTTGGTTCTGACGCGGGTGTAGGGAAATCGTTGTTCATGTCCTGGCACTTGTTTGGACTCATTGTCAGTAGGTGTGAATGAAGTGTTAGAGCGAGAGGTGTCCCTTTCATGTGTTATTTTCGGTTTTTTTTTTTGTCGTAAATTAATTTCAATTAATTGCGTTTATTTTAGAATTCAGGTGAGTATTTAATATTAGACATTACGAGTATAATTGTTGTGATAAAGTTTGATTAAGTATATTTCCTTTTAGATTTGTGTAAATTTATTGTGTTTTGTGTGTTTTTTTTGCTACGGCTTGGGATCGCGCGTGTGTGTGTGTAATTTGATTTTGGTATGACACCGCTTGGGTTAGGTTCGCGGATGTGTGTGTGTGTGTGTGGAATGCTTGGGTAAATCGGTTGAGTGTTTTTTTTTTTACTTGAGTGTAATGTGTTCCGATTGGTGTGCTTGAAGCAAGGTATTATTTTGTTGAGACGCATTCGTCGTTGATTTTTCCGCTGTCGGTTGTGTTTGTTTCGGGTTTGTTGATAGGTAATGGACATAATTTTGTAATCGGCCGTTTGTACTCTCCCTGTTGTGTCCGTACTTTGACGACGCGTGTTAAGTCATCCTTCCCCTGGTATGTTTCGGTGATGCGTCCGAGGTTCCATTTGGCTGGAGGTGAGCGCTCATCCTTGATGAGTACCAAATCGCCTATCTTCAGCTGCGGTTGAGGTTTTAACCACTTCGGTCTTTGTTGCAGGCGGGTTAAATATTCCTGACGCCAATGGTTCCAAAACGTCTGGGTCTGCATTTGGATATTCTTCCACCGGTCGTTGTAGCCTTGTTTTTTTATAGTCAGATCTGGTTCTGGGACGGTGAAAAGTGATTCCCCTAACAAAAAATGAGCTGGGGTCAGTGCTTGAAAATCTTCCGGATTTTCGGAGAGTGGACAAAGCGGCCTCGAATTCAGACACGCCTCAATTTGTGTAAGTAACGTCGCCAGTTCCTCGTACGTCGGTGTTCCATTGCCAACAACCCGTTTGAAATGGTGTTTGACGCTCTTCACTCCAGCCTCCCACAATCCTCCAAAGTGGGGAGAAGCAGGAGGTATGAAATTCCATCTCGTTCCGTCCATCGCTAGCACTTCCGTAACTTCCTTCCAGTTGTGACCAGCTTCCTTCAAGAGTCGTTTGAGTTCAGCTTCAGCCCCAATGAAATTTGTTCCGCAATCACTGTAGATCTGATTGCAAACACCTCTTCGAGCTGCAAAACGCCGGTAGGCAGCTAAGAAGGCTTGGGTGGTAAGATCTGTGACTGCTTCCAAATGAATCGCTTTGGTGGCGAGACATACAAATATTGCTAGGTATCCTTTGCAAGATTTGGCCCCGCGACCCTTCCAAGATCGTATGGTGATTGGTCCAGCGTAGTCGACACCAGTATGGGTGAACGGTCGACTAGCTGTTACCCTGGCAGCTGGCAAATCTCCCATTAGTTGATGGGATACCTTATTCCTGTACCGATGACAGATGACACATGCGTGAAGATACTTTTTAACCGCTCTCCTGGTCTGTATGATCCAATATTTACTTCTGGTGTGCGCTATCATCAGTTGGATCCCTCCATGCAACGTGGCTTCATGGGCGTTCCGGATAATAAGTCCTGTCAAATGATGTCTGGGTCCGAGTATCATGGGGTGCTGTTGGTCGAATGACAGATTTGCATTTTTAAGTCTTCCACCGACTCTTAAAATGCCTTCACCGTCCAGAAATGGATTTAAAGATGCTAATCCCTTGAATTTGCAGGCCTCTCCAGGAAACGTATCTTGTTGGGCGGAGCGAACAAGTGCCTTTAAAGCACCTTCAAGTTCCGTTGGGCTAAGCGGACCAAGTGCCTCAATAGCCGCCCTTATTTCCGTCGGCCTGAGTGCTACCAGTGGCCTTTTGAAAATTCCCTTGGACACTTTCCTCAAGTTGCCAATGTAACGCCTACAGTGTCCTAATAACCTCGTCAGGTGCTTCAGATTCGACGATTCGTGCAGTAGTTCGTGTAATAGATCTGTCGCTGGATTAACGTGAAACACATGTATTGATCTGCACCCTTCATTGGTGGCTAGACTAGTAGGCTGTTTAGGAAGTTCGAAGTCCCACTTCTGATTTAAAAATGAAGGGCCGTTCCACCACAGTGTAGCCTTTGGAAGCGCCGATGGCTGCATGCCTCTGGAAACTAGGTCAGCTGGGTTGTCTTGAGTTGGTATGTGATTCCAAATGTCGATGTTGGTGAGTCTCTGTATCTCTCCTACCCGGTTTCGCACAAACGTTTCCCATTTGGAAGGCGGTGCCGAGATCCAGCAAAGTGCTAGGGTGGAGTCAGTCCAGGCGTACATCTTAATGTTGTCTCTTTTTAGAGTTCGGTTGACGTAGTGTAGTAGTTTCGCCCCCAGCACAGACCCGCACAGTTCCAGCCTCGGGAGACTTATTGGTTTTAATGGTGCAACCTTGGATTTGGATATCAGCAAGTGCATGTTGATTTTGTGGTGCTCATCTTCAACCCTTAAATATATAGCTGTCCCATAAGCCTTCTCCGAAGCGTCGCTGAAACAGTGTAACTCTGTTTTCTGTGACCTACCTATCGTGTGTATCCACCTAGGCAAACGCAGATAGTTTATATTGATTAGGTCCTCAAAGAAGGTATTCCATTCGTCTAAAATGGCGGGTTCGACGGGATCGTCCCAATGCATATTCTTGACCCAAAGAAGTTGCATAAAGCATTTCGCTTTGACTATGCACGGCGCAATCCAGCCTAACGGGTCGAAAAGACGTGCGATCGTAGAGAGTATAAATCTTTTCGTGGGCAGCGAATTGTTGGGAGGCACATACCTAAAGCAGAAGACGTCGTTTGTTGTAAGCCAGTGGATCCCAAGGGTTTTGAATCGATCCGAATCTTCTTCGGGTACTGAGAACGACGCCTCGCAATCTTGGGTTGGAATATCCGTTAAAAGTTCCTTCCTGTTTGAAGTCCACTTCCTCAAGTTGAACCCAGCTGACTGGAGTGTTCTTTTAGCTTCCTTCATCTTTAGAGCTGCTTCATTCAAGGTATCAGCGCCTGAGATGAGATCATCGACGTATATCTCCTCATCGATCATTCGAGCTGCAAGCGGAGAGTGATGACAGGAATCTTCTGCTAACTTCTTCAACGTACGGATGGCCAGGTACGGAGCAGACGCCGTCCCAAAGGTGACCGTCTTAAGGCGGTAGATTCTGGGCTCTTCCGATGGATCCTTGCGCCAGATGACTAAATGGTAGTAGGAGTCCCGATCTCTTATCCAGATTTGGCGGTACATCTTTTCGATATCAGCTGTAAAGGTGAACTGGTAGAGCCTCCATCGAAGGATGATGTCAGATACGTTGTGCTGTAGCCGAGGTCCTACCATAAGCTGGTCGTTCAAAGATACTCCGTTCGAAGTTTTGAAGGACGCATCGAACACCACCCTCAGCTTCGTTGTCGAGCTAGTCTCTTTGATGACTGCGTGATGAGGCAGGAAATAGTGACCTGACTTGGGTAAGTTTTCTTTCGTCACTTCAATCATATGGTTTAAGCTTATGTATTCTTCCAGACATGCAGAATATTGTTCTCGCAGTTCAGGATCGGCTACAAGACGTTTCTCCAAACTCTTAAAGCGTTGGAAAGCACCTTCGTATGACCTGCCCAAGACTCCTATACGCCTCACATGCTGCACGAACTGTTTCTCACAAGCGATGTTGTCGGAAGTTTCGTGTGACTCGAATGGAGCTTCTTCTTGTTCCCAAAACTTGTGAAGTTGTGCGTCGACATCCGTTGTCTGGAAAAAACTTTGGATAGGTTGGGCCTGGATTGCAGCTTTACCAAATAAAATCCAGCCCAGCTTGGTGTTTTGAGCAACTGGCATATCCTCTTCCTTCGGCTTTATCAACTCAGGAAGCAAGACTTCGGCGAGAACATCGCTTCCTAAAAGAAGATCAATCTTTGCTGGCTGGTAGAACGACTGATCTGCTAAGATGAGACCATTAATATGCTCCCAATGAGCAACGGAGAGCGTCTGGGCTGGAAGATGGCCAGACAGTGACTTGAAGACGAACGCCTGGGTTGAAGTTTTGAAGGTTGAATGATGTGACGAGAGGGTGACGTTAACAACCCTTTGACATGTGCCACTGCTGACTAAACCCAACCCGGAAACCTCAACGTGTGTGAACTTGGATTGCAAACCTAAAAGTTGAACAGCCGATTCAGTGATGAAACACGCCTGCGAACCTGAATCGAGTAAGGCTCGAAGTGAATAAATCCCACCTGACGAAGATCTTACCTTTATCATTGCCGTGGCCAGCAACACTTGCGTGCAAGAACTCGGACGAGAGTGGAAGGTTTTGACCGAGCTGCAAGAGGGCTGTTCTCCGTCGTTCGGTAAAAAGGGTGTCGCTTTAGCATTCATCGTCTTCGTGAGGCAGTTCTGTTGGTTCTGCTGTACAGGATTGTTGGAGTTATGCAGATGCGGAGTGGACGGCTGCGAAAAGTTGGCATGCAACAATGAGTGATGTGGTTGCTGGCAGATAAAACACCTACGCGTACTTGGACACTGCTCAAAGGTATGGCTGTATGCTAAGCAGTTCCGACAAAGTCCGAGTCTCGCTACATTCTGACATCGCTCGGCAGTACCCATCTTTAGAAAGCGTCCGCATTGACGAATGGAGTGTTGACCTCTGTTGCAGATCTTGCAGGAAAACTTTTTGATGGTTGCTGTCGCATGGAAGCTGTTCCGCTGTGGCACATTCCTTACCGGATTCGTTGTTGGTCGAGACTGCTGTTGACTAACCGCTTCCAGTGAACGAAACCTCGTTTCCAAAAATTGTGTGAAGTCAACAAACTTAGGGAGTTCTTTGCTGTCTGACTTACTTGCAAGCCTTTCTTCCCACAAATGCTGCGTTTTTATCGGAAGTTTTTGCAGAAGAACGAAAATGAGCACAACATCCCAATGCTCCACCGGCACCTCGAGGTTCTCCAGGCTATGGACAACTTCCGTTGAGGTGTCAAGCAACTCCTTGATGGACTCTGCACGCTCCTGAGCTATCGACGGCTGGTTGAAGAGGCATTTCAACTGGGTGTTCACCAAGAATCGTTTATGGTCGTAACGATCCTTCAGAATGGTCCAAGCCTTGGCATAGTTGCCGTTGTCGATCCCCAGGTGAGCCAAAAGTTTTTCAGCTTCACCGAACACACTTGTCTTCAAATAATGCATCTTCTGTAATTCAGATAGCGATGCGTTATGGTGGATCAACGACACGAAAAGGTCGTGGAAGGCTCGCCACGACTCGTAACTCCCTGCAAACACTGGTAAGTTGATCTTAGGCAGCCGGATGTCAACCTTTTCCTTGGAATCTTGACTATCCCCTACTTTCTTTTCAGGTGACTGAATCTTATCTCTCGCGTCCAATAAGTTGCACCGATGCTCCAGGTACATTTCTCGGATTGCGTCGAACATTGTCTCCGCTTGACCTAACTCCTTAGCGTCTAAGGCATCCATCGCTTTCTGAAACTGTGCAGTTGCTGTCTCCATAGTTTTCTCCAGATCAGACAGGCGCACGGCTATGTAGTTCGCCGTTCGCCTTGCAGAACCAGCTTTGGAGAAATTGGTCATATCTTTCTCCAACTGCTTGCGAGTTTGCGCCAAGTATGTGGCCATTTAATTAATGACTTAATGACTGCACAAAAAACAGGAACAAAATAAAACAAGATCACTTACTTGTTAAAGCGCGCTGCTCCAATCTTGAGGGTGTTCCAAGTTTTCCTTTGGCGATCGGTACTTTTCGGATCCAAGTTTGCTGTAGTCTCAAGGCTCAAACCAGAGCACACGATTGGTTTTGCTTTTACACAACACACGATGGGTTTTCCACACACGGTAGGTAAATTGAATTTGGCAAATTAATTGAATTTATTAATTTTAATTGTCTTTGCAGATTACTTATAATTGCACACACACTTGGGCAAAGGCAAGAAACAGGAAAAATTTAATTTCATAAATCTGGCTTGAAGTGACCATATGTTCTTCGTTGAACAGGTTTCTTGCACTCCGTATGTGTTTCGATGGAGATCTATGGTATGTAGAATGGACTGTAAATGGACTGTAAAAAATATCTGTAAACAAAATAAAGACACGACCGTTTGATCCTTAAACTTGAATTGCCGCTTTATTTCTTCTGTAAAAAATTACATGCATTTAACCTTTAGATGTAAAGTCACAGCTGTCAAAATTCCTTGAGTGGGGCGTTGTTGCATAGGCGGTGTTGACTAGGTGCATGTGCATGGCAATGATCGCAAATGCAGCCTATGTTGTGGTGACGACGCAACAGGAGCACTACTCCATATTACCCGCTCTATAGGCCCACATCAAAGTGGCAGCCACTTTTGTAAAAGGTCAGTTTTGCACTATTCTGAAACTTTTGCAAATATTTAGTTCATTTTAGGAAAATTAAGCACAAGGGTAAGTAAATGGTGTTCCCAATGTTTCTAAGAACGATTAAACCTTTTTACCTTTTCAAAACAAGCTTTAGTTTTAGAAATATTGCTTAAAACAATAAGTGTACCCTACATTACCCGAACTTACTCTACTATTGTTCCTATACCTCTAGCCTACGTACTAGACCATCCCTGTGGACTTTTATACCACTCACCCTACGGCACTTTTCGTGGGACTCGTTGGCCATTTTAATTACGTCATTTGTTACTGTTCAGGCCGAACATATCGCAAAACATGTTCCCCTGTCGCTAGAGTCCTAAAGCATTGTTTTAATCCAGATTTTAATAAATAGACTGACTCAAAACATCCGGTTATCGTCGTTAGATATGCTGACTGAGAGCATATCTTGTCTGGGTAAACAATGCAAGTAATCATATTCTGACTCACATTTTATGGTCGTCTTAAAAGAATTAAACATTATAAGGAGATAACCATGTTTGTCTTTTTGGAATCACCACGTTGGGATGTTTGTGTTTGCTTCTCGAATATTGATAAGCAAAATCACTGTAAATACATTGTATTCTTGCCATAATTTGACTCAGCATTATCATGTATATACTCGTATTTCGCATTGGAATTAGTAATCATATTTCCATGTAGTTGTAAATTAAGTAGTGATAAAAATTTGTATATAAGAACCACAGATTTTAGAATAAAGTCAGTTAAGTTTTGAACATTGAAGAAAGTGTTTTAATTTTAACATCGTGAACTAGATGATTTTTATAGTCTCACCACCCTATCATCGGAACCTTAATAACTAAAAGAGTTACCTAATTATCTAGACGACGTTCCTAGATCACCAACGCCCTAGCAGAAATACTTGGTTCTTCAAGGAATCCAGAGTTGGGCCAAGTTCCAGGATAGTCGATTAGCGAAGAATCTGAGTAAAGTTGTACTGGCTTAGAGATTCTACCTAAACCACCCTGCACTCTTTCCAGACTCCAAGTAGTCATCGTGTTTGGAACCCACCTCCTAAGACTGGAGGTATTTCAACGCGAACAGTTACTTTAGCTTTTCTTAGTCTTTTGACTCTTGTTAGTACGCTTTGTATGCTCATTATGGGGAAGCAGATTCTCTGAACTCTTCATTCTGCTGCGGTCTTAGCAGAATTACCCTTCTCCGTGCTAAGCGCATTTTCTTCATCTAAACATTTTAGAAATAAGGAGGAGCTGTCATTTCCAAAAGTAATAATATAGTTTCAATAGCTGTTTTTTCTGGACTGGAACTGTGTATTCAGCCAACTAATATTCGCAGCAATCGGGAGAGCGCTGCTTACATCTGAGTCGCCTTTTTAGGCATACGTTCCATACGTTATGAAGATCAGCATATTGTCAAGCATAGCTCGTAGGCTATTCCTCCTTAGACCAAATTCTTTTCTTCCCAACGTGAAATTTGCAGTCTTTCAGCTGACGTTCAGGATGGTCTTGATTTATTTTTAATTCTTATTCTGAACGAGTAGGCTCTAGCCAATTTTTGATTCTAACGAATGGTTCCTTACATAAGGGACACTATCTCGTATATATGTATATTTGGCCATGCTCGCTACGATGATATCGTTCGCAAACCATAGCTTTTTGTAACATGTAACAGCCATCGTTGTAGAATCTCCTAAAACATTGTGTTTTATTGGAGATGTCCAAAGACAGACGCCCGTTGAACTTATAATGTTAACGACATTGTCAGTCTACTTGTTAAACTTACTTTTGATGAAGAAGTTATTGACTATCTCCAACAGGTAGTGTAGTGTATCTAATTTGTAAGAGATCTCTTAATTCATGCCTATTCACCAACTGAAAGACCTTTCAAGATTAAGGAGAGATATCCTCCTCAAGGCTCGTTTACATCCTATGGAAGGTCCAGTCTCTTTAATCACCATTACCTTATTCATTCGTCACTATAGTCCAACACCATTCGTACGATTGTTTTTATGTGAGGTGGAAGAGTGTTAACCTACTTCAATTTTAAAACCATAGACGATCCATCTACAGATACATGAGATCTGGTCAAGTAAAGATTCTCAGCGAGACTTGGAACACCTGTGCACGTTAAAACTTATTAAAGTAAGATATTCACGACTGTTCATGGATCTAGCACCCCCAGCGCTTCTGAAGGAATCGCTTACAATGCATAGCCTCTCTGTTAGTACCAAGAAATACTGTCCAGCCGACTGCTACGAGAAGCGACTGAGTATACAAATATAGTAGAGTTGGGATTGTCTATAAGCTAAGAGAACAAAAGTCGGCGCCAGGGACACGTCTGGCGAGTTTGTTGGAAATACCATAACTTCCTATGTTTTCTCTAAGATTTTCATAAGGCCTACGAATGCTCTGATCATTGAAAAATTGTGTCAGACATTCGCACAATATGACAGACCTTTACTAAATTTTGGTGAAAGGAAAGTCGTGATAAATTCCAGTAAGCCCTTAACCGCACTATAAACGCAGATACTCGCCCTCTCCACTGCCATCAGAATTGCCTATATATCCGATTGGAACATAGGCGCAAGTTTTCCTAGAGCAACACCACCGCCTCACCAAATTGGTTTTGGAGCTATCCGTGCAGACGCGAAACATTCCTTTCCTTGCTCAGATCCCGGCCGAAAGCAACCCTGGGCACAACTATTTTGTTTTAGGTGTCATTGTATCAGATGGTATATCCACAAGACTAGAGTCAAAAATCAATTGACGCGCAAGGTTATCAAGCCGCACGATTTGGCGCCTTTAGACTATTTTTTATGGGGTTACGTCAAATCACTATACGGTTCTTTTAGGCATCTTTTCTCTAACTGTGTGGTTGGTTTACGAGAAAGTAGCTGATATGACACAATGATCCGGCGTGCACAGAGGGAAAGCACATCAATTGTGTACGAGTACTTATCAGCGTCTGGCATTCGCGTGATTTCAACACACCGTCCTTCGGGTGTTGTCTGTCCAGAATGTCGAAGCCACCCATACTCGTATTGAAATCGCCCGTGGTAACAATTTCAGTATGATGATACAAGGATACAATTCTCTGAATGGAGTAACACAACGCACCGAACTGGTTAAAAGTCGTATTGCTGGCCCGGATAATTTGCTTACGGAAATGGAATTTTAACCGCACCAAGTTGAGTTCCGAGTGGAGTTTGGTAATATACACCACTATGCACTTAAATGGAAAGACGACGGTAAGAAAAGAATAATGGCACTAGTTCGTAGTCAGTCAAGTAGCTTCAGATCAGAGTGATCTGAAAGACTGTGGCGGGGATCTACCAGTGTATCACTAAGTGCCAAAACAGCTGGTCTGTATTTACAGACCTGAACGTACGACAAGAAGTGATTATATATTATTTTTGCTACATTATATATTATATATATTATAATTATATTTGCTACATCCACTCTGGATTCCCGAACCATTATTACAAGCAAACACAAAAAAAAGCAAACGATGCAAAGTTGCGAAGTGAAAATTCTGACGTTGGTTTACCGAATCAAGTTGGTGTAGGTTTTATGTCCTTACAACAATAGGAAACTGTGCAGCAACATTTTCATTTTCTCTCACAACATGCTATCCCTCGGTTGTTACCCGCAGTCAGTCATTGCCTTCGCCGTATGAAAACAGTAGTGATCGTATGCAAGCAACAGCACTTAGACAGGAGTTTTGTCACTGAATCGAATTGATTTTCTATGAGTGCAATCGCGGACAAGTTGATTTGGAGACTGCTATTGAGGTTGCACTCGTCGCAAGTCAACTTGGTTTCGACAAGTTACCAAAACAGCTCTCTCTATTCTGATTAAATTTAACCATAACAGGTTGAATCTTGCCGGGATTTTTCCATTGTACCAGCCCAATCTACAGAACATGACGTAAAAAGAGCCGCAGTACTCATCGGAATCGAAAGATCTGGCAACTAGACGAGTTGTTTTGATACATGCGATTGTGTGTAAGCTGGATTTCCTTCCTATTTTGGCATATTAAGATTACCTTAAGCGATTTTAATGTCATATCTTTCTCGCCGGTTTCATCGAGGAGGCCATAGAAACGTTCCTTCCAGCATCGTCTAAGTCAGCCGCTACCCAAATAAACGCTTGTTCTCTGAAGCAGAAACGTGGTTTGCGTCACAAGTTGTATATCCTGTTTGCGCGAAGGGAAATCAGGGAGGAAGAAAAAAGAAACACCGATATACATCGGTCTTAAATGTTTTCAAGTTATAATGAATAGAAAATAGAGAGCTCGCCGGGGCATTCTATAAGCGAGTTGTACGTCTTAGGAAAGAATCACGATATTTCAAAGTACGTGGAAAATGGTCTTGAGGGTATACTGATGAGCATTCATAGTGAGCATTCATAGTGAGACGGGTGTTACAGCTCAAGGTTTAAAGGGACGGGATGCTATGAAGCACTGGTGGTAGAAATAACGATAAAACAAAGTGAGACAGAAGACTAGCCCTCCGCTAGCTATCAGGCTGCACGTGGCCTATTCAAGATCCGTATATTCCGCTTGCAAATCCGAAGATCTTTGTCCTTTTTTGTCAAAAATAAATTGGTTATCATCCGAGGCTACTGATTACTAACGAAGCTACCGTGTAATTATGTCCACGACGTAGTGTCAATGAGTCTTCTTGTAAGGACTTTTGCACTCACACATTTAGAGATCGTTTAGCATTCACCCAGAACACGTGCTGCGTACGGTATGTTCCAAGTAAAGGTTGTTCTTAAAACTGAGAAACTATTGACTTGAGAAACTATCCAACAAGTGAGTTAGGCCGCCTTCAAAACGCTTGAATGTGATGTATCGGATCAAAACTTATGTTTGCAAACTTAGCATCGCAGCACAGAATGCAATTAAATTAAGGTCATTGACAAGTTTTGGGGATTTATACTACGTTGCCCTGGATAGATCACGAAGACCTTTTTCGCGCCTATTTTCTACTACGAGTATTCTTCATTCTAAGCTAATCTGTTTCAGGGATTATCATTAGGAATATGGGTTCGCGTCGACTACAAGTAAATCGATTTTTTCTTGAAACCCAAAATATAGAGAGCCAACCCTTTGTGGCAGAATTGTTAATCCTTTTTCATGGCGCCCATACCAACTGCCACAAGTTAAATTGTTTATCCGATCAAAGCAGTAAAAAGTCAGTCTATTCTGTGAATGATTCACGACTTGATTGCATCACATGGCATGCAATTCGACAAGAAACGAAAAATCAAAGAAAATCCATCCACCCTTGTCTTGATATGTGAGCAGTGTCTCACCCCGGAGGTATAATTCGATTCATGTACGAGTATGTCTACTGATTTCGTTAGTATCAACATGTGAACGGGTTGTTGTCGTCGTACTTGTAGTTGTGGTTTTGGTTATGCAAAACACGTAGCGAAGACTGTTAATTTGGCCTCATCAGCATTTGTTACCAGAACTTGAGCCCTCGTCCTTAAGCCCACAATCTCACAACCCAAAAGGGTTGCCAAGTAAGCGACCAAACGAACCAACAACTACGAGAGCAGTTTCTTCATTTTTATGCACATGCGGAGGTGGGCTAGCTATGCAAGTAAACAGAACCAAATACCGACAGACATACTCGTACACCATAACACACACCCTACCCAAACTACACATCGATCCCTGAAACGGCAAGGATAATGTTCTCTGCAGATCTGTTCGGCTCGGTTCGGTTTGGTACTACTCATCTGTCGTTCTGGTTGCTCTAGTTGCAACAAAGCCTGCTCGTGGCTCCTTGCAAAATGTCTTACTGCTGCTCGTAGAAGCTGTTCCTTCACTAGCAAAACGTTTCAAGATTGTCGGTATTTTCATTTTAATGTGAATTGCGGTGGCGGTCGTCTTCACCTCCGGAACCAGTGCCACTTACAATACCCAAAAACATGATGGTATCTTACGAGTTCGGTCTCTATAAGGGACGAAGCAAAAAACATTTTTCCGATGTACCTGCCAAGATTACCAACTCCCAACGTGGTAGCTCTGGTGGTATGTTCATATGCTGAGCCTGCTTGGGCATCCAAACGGATATGTGTACCTATGTGTGGGAGTGTGTGTTCGAGGATGTTTGTTTGGAACTATGACAACTTTTGGTGGTAAAACTATTTCAAGTTCTACCTTAATAGTCCTGCTGTCATTCCAGTCGGATAGTTTGCGGTTCCTTAGTTAATGTCGGTGATATTTGCATTCATCGGATGCAGACTTACTCTCTGGCTTTTGTACATGTGGGAAAGATGACTGCTGGTTCGGTTTCCTCCCTCTGTGCCAATACTCCTGAAGAGGTTTAAGTTTTTAGTGACGGTAGCGAATGGTAGGACGACTTCATGGCAATGGCAACAGTGGATTAATTCGGAGAAAATCGAATGTAATTGGATTAGTTTGGGACTATAACGCAAGGTTGGGACTTTTCATTTAAGGAAGGTGGTTACTTCCGCTGGAGCCAGAACCATCAAAGCACAAAACGCAGGTACCATTAAGAATTCAACGTTGCCTTCATTATTGAGCAGTAGGAGCAGCACGACTTCAAGTTCCTTGTGGTATGGCGCATCCTTTTCGAGAGGATTCCTGAAAGGAGATAGGTATCTCGAGTTTGGAGTTTGAGTGCATGAGATGCAATGGATGCTTTGCAGAGGTGAAGGACTTACTATAATTGCCAATTGAAGTCATAAACAGGAAATTAATGACCCGAGCATGGTTTTAATGAAGTGTGCGATCGTGTTTTGTTGCCTAACGAGTACGGTGAAAAGTTCTTCGTCTTCTTTTCTCAATTTGGTAGTGAGGGGAGGGTGTATTTAATTAGAAATCTTTTGTTCAATGTAGTTATTTGAATTTAAGTAAGGTGTATTCATTGAGGTTGTTTTTTGTTAATTCAAAGAAGCACTTTTGACAAAATGTTGACTGTTTGACGAATACTTTTCATTATTCTACTCGCATATGATTTCGAAGTATGAAGAAGAGTTACAGTTGCACCCAGTGAGGATCCTTTAGCTATGATCCTCATGTCGAACTTTATTGTAGAACACATACGGCAAGTAATAGTTATAAAAAATACCGAATTAGAGATTTGCGTATGATTCGAGATGGAACTACAAACCCTCAACTGAAAAGAGTTGACAAGGAATACCAAATTTAGCCACAGGAACACGACGCTATACTCTGTTATTCTTCCAGCCATCCATAGGCTTCACGTTGATTGAGATTACTTTAAGCTAGATCTTTCTATTTTTCTATTAGTATCCTATTTTAAGTCGTGTAGCCTCCTTGTATTTCCTTATCTACATAGTTTGTCCACTTCTACTTCTCCTATGGAGAGATGCTTACTACCGATTTGTACTTTCTTAGTTTCTTCCTAAAACCAGTAATAACATTTTAGATCGGTGAAGCAGAGTAGCAAGCAGAAAGTTCTTGCGGAACTGTTGAGATATCCCTCAGTGTTCATCTAGCACAGTCAAGCCATCATAATTTTTTCGAATCTATAAAGATTTGATACTAGAATATCAGAAATTTCTTGATAAGAAGTGATAATTTCCATGTGGTCATTCTTAAGCGACAGATATCCTTGAAGTGGTGTAGTGCATGTATTTTTTAAAGGTTTGCTTTCCGAATTGGTAAAACTTTTTAAAGCGACAGGCAATTTGGCAGCCGAAAGCTAAACTTTACTCAGTTTTATTCGCTGTTTCATCAGAACAACAAATTTATTTCGAAGACCTTGGGTGAGTTCGCGGAACTTACCATTGGCTGCTTATATTTTAGGGTCGACATAATCGAATAACCTAGGATCCTCATCGAAGAACCTACTGCGTCTTTTGTGTTCAACGGCCAAGTGAACAAGTAAAATTCTTGCATTTGGAATTAAGAAAATCTACGAATAATAATTGGGACGCCGCTACATCCACAAAAACGTTACAGTCGATAGACAGTGCTATAGATCCATAATCATTGAGCTTCTTTCCTAATTGAATGGAATTAATATGAAAGAACTATGATTTCAACATGACGGCGTAACATGCCACAAAGCTCGCCGACCTATTTTGGAACATCCAAGGGCTTCTTCATATTTGGATGTATGCTGGTGAATGGTATTGATCAGCCGCAGTTGGTAAGTACAGACGATACTTCCAAGTTTCAAAATATTTCACTACGGAAAATCATCCAAAAGATTGTCCTTGAAGCAAAATACGCCTGGGAAACCTATGCAAACTAAGAAAGACGCAACCCGCGAATAAAACGTATATTTCTTGTCGGAGGTTTCTATTGAAGGATAATAATTTGAGAACTGCGATAGCTCAACCGATTTTTTCGTATCTTTTTCTGAAAGTGTTTTGGATAATCTAACAATCCGATCTCTACCCCGCCATTCAGAAAAGCAAGCAACTTTAGAAAGGGGTATAGCACTGTCTTCGTTTTTATTTGGTCATATGAGGATATTTCGGCTTATAACCAGATTATGGAAATATGGATCGTGATTTAGTGGTTGTAAGCGAGCCAACGGCAGCGCACGAGGCAACAAATAGCCTTGGGTGGGCTTTTCCTTTTTTTTCTGCTAGAACAGAGCACTTAGACAAAGAACTAATCCAATGTGCTCCTTAAGTGTTCCTCTTACTGAAATTGTTAAGCCTTTCTTAAAAATTATGGGTAAACGCTTCAGTGATAAAGTGCCAGCATCACCACATCAACGCCGAGCACTCGTACCTGCCGTCTGATGTGAACATATGAGTGGGCCGGAATCCCACAGGGGTAGTGCTCCGCGGTATAGCCGTCACTTTTACAACAAACGTCGCAGGATGTTGTGACATAGAATTCTCTGCGGAGACCCTGGAACTGCTGGTGAGCATACGCTTGGCCGGATGCAGTGATATTAGTACGGAACCCGGGAGGTCTCGGCAAGTACAACCTACATCCGACGAAAAGATTTCCTAGACCCTTAACAGCTTATCCCCGTTTAAGTCTCCGAGACCTGCATACTACCTTTAATGATATAGAGAACGCAAAACCTAAAAACAACTTGACCAGCGTAAATATTCAGAATCTGCTTAATACTGAGCTAGGTACCTTACTCTTGAAGACACGCTCGAGTGGTGTTTATAGCGAAGGCAAGTAAATGCCTTTGGATTTCAAGTCAATTAATACACTACAAAGAATATAACCTGGCCTCCGTCCTAAACATAGAGGGAGGCTTTAATAACGTACACGCTGAAACTATTCACAAATCTCTGATCGAGCTGAGTATAAAGGAATTTAGCATTTAGGAATTAGTCAATGTATAGTCTCTATGTTCATAACAGGCAACACTAGCTAGCAGCCACCTAACCAAATTCGCTTATAGAGGATCGCCACAGGGCGGTGTTATTTCTCCTCTACTCTGACTAATGGTTATGAACAAAATTCTGGTAAGACTAAATAGAGATTTGGTCAAAGTGGTCACGTATACAGATGACTTGGTGATAATAGTGTCAAGGGAGTTTGCCTCCGTGATATAGGGTTTTCCAATAAGGACTTGACAACTTTTTTTTCAAATAAAACGCAAACCATTTGAGATATTTCAAAAATTTTATTATCGGCTTGAAGTACAATCAAAACATTTATGAATGGAACTAGACTTCGTTCATATGGCCACCGCGGGCACGTTTGCAGCGGTCGATTCGTTGGACCCAATTTTCAACGACTCGGCCACTCATTTCGGCCGAAACGGCCGCTATTTCGCGTTCAGTGTTGGCTCTGAGCTCTTCCAACGTCATCGGCGTGTTGGCGTAAACCAATGACTTAACGTAGCCCCACAGAAAATAATCAAGCGGCGTTAAATCGCACGAACGAGGCGGCCAATCGACTGGCCCATTTCTTGAGGTAACACGCTCATCATACTTACTCTTCAATAAATCGATTGTAGCGTGTGCTGTGTGGCTTGTGGCATCATCCTGTTGAAACCACATATCGTCCAAATCCATATCTTCCAATTCGGGCCACAAATAATCGGTGATCATGGCGCGATAACGCTGACCATTCACAGTAACGTGACGATCGTTATCGTCGACGAAAAAATATGGCCCAATAACGCCGCCGGCATGCAAACCGCACCAAACAGTTATTTTTTGTGGATGAATTGTCAAATCATTTAAGTGAAATCATGGAGGTTGCTCTAAACAAGGTACACAGCTGGGCCGCAAGTGGTGGCCTGAGATGATGCTATTCACTACTGAAACCAAAGTACTAGATCCATCCTACAATATATTAATTACCACTTCTCTCTCACACCTTGGTCCGTGTTATATCAAGTTATAAGTTATATCAACTTAATGACGAATTCACACCCGGCCCAAATGGTCTCCCTGCCATATTTTTAAAAAGATGTTCCTCCTCTCTTTTCCTTTCCCTTTCTAATCTCTTTTGTTTATCCCTTTCACAAGGAGAATTTTCTCAGGCTTAATAACCCCGATTCACAAAAAATGATCAAAGAACGAAATAACGTGCTATCGGTAAACTCTCCCATATACCCAAACTCTTCGATAGTATTTTGTATGAAGCTATAAGCTTATTTACCCTAGACAACTTGTCTTCCTAAAGGGTAGGTCAACGACCACAAATCTCCTTGAATTCGTATCATTTGCCCTCTCAGTCCTAGAGAGTCGTAAAGAAGTCGATGTAGTTACAACCGATTTCCGCAGGGCTTTCGATAAAATCTCTCATCGATTAATAGTCTTCAACTTTTCGGTATTGAACCCATACTGTTTAAATGGATATCCTCTTACCCGGAAAGCCGTTTTTACAGTATTCGTTTTAGGTCAGCCCACTCGGATCTATCTTTTGCCACTTTTGGAGTTCCACACCGCAGCCATCTAGGTCCTCTTCTTTTCATATCAACCATAAATGATCTCGATATGATGATCAAACACTCGTCTCTCTCCCTTTACGCCGACGGTATCAAATTTTTCAAAACTATTTCCTCACCCCATGACTCCTTCCTCCTTCAACAAGACATTGATAGTTTTTCGGTTTGGTGCCTCAAAAATTGTTTGGAACTTAATATTGCCCATCCAGCAACTCTTCACATAAGCGGCACCAATCTCCTCCCCGACTCTAAGTTATCCACAACCAGCCTTTCTCCTCTGTTCAATTTATTCGCGAGCTCGGCATTTTTTGTGATATGGAGCTCAACTTCCGTTTACATGTGGATGAGATAATCCTTAAAGGCAATCCGGTACTAGGTTTTGTGAAATGGTAGTCCAAAGAATTCACCAACCCACAAGTAACCAAGTCACACTGTTAGCCCCCCATAGCCACGTTTTCTTCGATTTGTTCTTCGAGGTATGCCCCTATCAAAACCGTTTCAACCTTATTAACTTAAACATCATTGAGGAACGCAGAGATGCAGCCGACTTTCTCTCCATTCATCGACTTCTTTCAGGTCACGTTGAATGCGACAACTGTACACAACTCAACACAAACCTTCGGAATCTACGTACCCCTCGTCGCTTCTTTCTACCAACGAAAGATTAATTCTAAAGTTTTTACCTTTAACCGCACCTTCACTACTCCAACCAACCTTAGTTTTAAGTTTAAGTTTAATTTTAAGTTACAGCCTATACTAAGCCCAATAAATGAGTTCTTCGTCCCCACCAAATTAATTTATTTCGTTGAAGGCTTTTGAAAGGCGGCCAGCGAGGCATGTCCTCGAGGGAATTATTCAACAACAGACTTGAAAATGTTGTTGAAAGCCAGGTCAAGTACGGGCTGAATCGTCACTTAAAATACACTTTAGTTTATAGTCGTACAAATACATTGGCAACGAGTATGTCCATGACAATTTTATGTATAAAATGTTCGTAAAATACTGCTAATTTGACTGTGAAAGCAGGCTTTGCTGATCAAACAATTGTGAAATGAACTGAGAATAGAGTTGCCGGTCGAACCTACATACATAGATCAGATAATTCAATAGGTTACTCCGTTATACGCTACAATGTAATAGTTGAAGTTTGAATCTATTGTACTTAGAAATCGATATTCCTAAAGTTTCTTTACGAAAGCATTTGAAAAATTAAAAAAAAAAATCCATCAACAGCTTTTCGAGGAATTCATGATTATATTACGATTTACCATATCCGTTGCTCTTTAAGAACCACACAGCACTCCAACTGTTTTGAGTATGCAACAGCCTAATTAATATCTTCCGAATCTGACACTGATCCCGCTTTCACTTTCCCATTTACTTTAGAAGAACACCGACTTCTCTCTGAATGGTTTCGACCGAGTACATAGGGTCAATGCTACTCGCAATGTACCCCCTCGTATAGATTTAATTAAACACGAAAAATTAAATGCTTGTCCTTGCAGTCTGAATTAAATGAATCCATGCAATATTCGTATTCCCGTGAATCGTAATCCCGATAGATAGATGTGTAGATGAATGTACATCCACATAAAATATAAACCCCCACCCGGCGTCGGACCATGGTGATGATGGTCTTAACTTTTATTCTTTCCTTTCCATTCGCGGATCAGAAAAAAAAAATTAAGAAAAATCCCGAACAGGATACAGAACACTGAAATATAATGTTCCCAATCGTCATCTCACTCTTCAGCATTGCTCATCACCATCATTGCGCGGTCATCATCGTAAACGGCATCGTCCTCGTTGTCATCGTCGTGTTCGTCATCTCATCGCGTCGGAAATGCAGGGCTTTAGGTGTGAGAAGGAGTGGGATCAGAAGCGGTAGCAAGAGCAGAAGAAATATAAGTAGCAGCAGCATCAGCAACCGAAGTAACATTAAACATGATACGAGTAGTCACAGTAGTAGTCGTTGTAATCATCATCGTTGTCTTTGTTATTGCGAATGTTATCCATTCGGAGCAATATTGCTATCCGCTACTGTTGCAAAAAATAATTCAGATTAGAGCATCGTAGTAGCGCTGTTGCCAGACAGTCAGACTGTTTCTTAGATTGGCACAGTTTCTAAGTGTGACTTTTGGACAGGACGAATTAAACATACCTAACTTATCCGTGGCGATTTTGGCATTGCCAGTTGTGTGTTGTGTATATTTTATACAGCAACCTATAAATTTATCCGAACACCGAAAATGTATGACAGAACTGCTTCACTTAGTATTTGGAAAGGCCTTGGAAGACTATGGTGTGCTGTGTACAAAACATAGTTTGGACATGCTTTTCTGTAAGCAGACATCACAATTTGTATGCAATAAGTAGCAGTGTCATATTTTTGTGCCACCCCTGTCAGTAGTTATAATAACAAGGAAAAACCGGTCATTGCTCGTCCTTAATCTCACCTATAACCTAACGATGCGCGAGTGAAAATAGGTTTAAAAAGTCAAAGCGTAAAATAATATTGCTGAAGCCCACGGCATGGTTTCATCAATATAGTTGAGAATTCAACAGGACGATTTTGTAAACAGATTTTTCCATACATAAATGAAGGGACAATAGGAAGGGAAATGATTCCACCTCATCACATTACCTTTTTCGATTTGCACGTGAAAATTTGGACACTTGCTAGGCTCTGGTCAAGCAAAAACAAGCGAAGGCTAAATATCCCCACTAAGCAGACGACGCAGATGGTATGGGTTACAATATCTACGCATATATACTCTGAATATGTATTTCAGATTTTTATGAAGACACAAACGTTGATACTTAAACTTCGCCCCATCTACTCCCAATTCACGTGGTGAAGCCTGAGACTCTGGTTCCTCTTACTAAATGTTGGGTGTCCAATCCCTGCGGGACGTCACTGGCATCTGCAGACGAGAAAGGGGGGAATAGTCTTCGCACTAGAGCACTTTTCCTTTTTCAGAACAATCCCATATGCAGATCAACGGTGGCTGTAGTGAGTTTGAGGTACTTTCAGTTTAGATCTACTTCGACGTATTCAGAGCCCAATCAGAACAGAAAGAAGTTCCATGGTTGTGTCGGGACTCTGGAATAGAGATATCAGCGCAAGAAACCTGAATAGCCTACGACGGCACAGAACCATTTAGTCGGACCCTTTGTCAAGGTTATTGGAGGCTTGGAGGTTGCGCGTTACTTTCCCACCGAGGGTAAGGATGACAGCATCTAAGCTGAATTCTATCCTAGACCGAACATATACTCATCCGAACGAGCCATCCGAAAACACAGCCTGCATAATACCACGTCCGATATTACACTCTCTTAGGATGTGTAACGCGACGTATCTTCTAAATAGCCAGCACACAGTTTTCATATTTCGACATTTATAAAGAGACTTAGCTAGCCATTGATCAATAAACCGTCAACCAGATTGGTCATATTGCGATCGACACCAAACTTTGCTCCAGCATGCCTAGTCTTTCCGAGAAGCGAAAATCGAATTAGATCCTTACCATGTTGTAGCTAGGGTTGGAGTTCGGATATAACAGGTACAACGGAGTTGGGAAGGCTTAAAACCTTAAGAAAGATTTGGGAATTTCAGATCGATACACGCCATCTATTTGTTGACTTCAAAGCCGCATATCAAAGCGTGGATAGGGACTAGCTATACAATGTCATGTCTAGTTTTGACATCTTAGTAAGAACAAACTGGCTGTATACAAGACCCTTATCATCCCGGTACTACCCCATGGCATAGAAGCTTGGACCTTATCCAAAGGGGGTGTAGAAATACGTTTCGTGAGATATGGCATATACTGCTGTTGACTTTCGATCCTGTTTGTATTGACGGGAATGGAGAAGGTGATTCAACCACAAACTGTATGAGCCGTGTAGCGACATAAGTCTTGTCAGGCGTCTACTGATCCATCTGAGATGACTGGGCCATATTGGGCGAATGGACACCACAACTCTGCCCCAAACAGTATTCGATACTAACCTCCGACGCAGCAGTGAAGACGACCTCAATCAATATGGAGTATGGCACTAGAGGAAACTGGCGAAAAATCATTCTAGCTAAAGAGGATGCTTAAGACCCAGGTTCAAGTACTGCAATAATCCAATTTTTCGTACAACACTGGGTATCGCCCCGTTGACATCTCCTTATTTCTACAAAACCCAACTCATTTATTGTGTCGTTAAGTGAGATCTGGTCAAGAATCAGATTTCTGTTAGTAGAGAAGGCAACAAGCTTTACTGGGGTTGATTGAGAGATTTTCTCCAACACACCAATAGTTTATAATCTTTAGAGCAGCCTGCAATCTTATAGCATACGTTTTCAAGGTGGTTACCATCGACTATTGTGGCTAAGTCGTCAGCATCTCTTATTGTTTGATAGCCCATAGCGCAAAAGGCCTGGTGGACAACCTTTGGCGACTGAGACGGAGATTTTAGTTTCACCAGAAAATATATAGATTTTCCAGTTTAGAAGCACCGCTCTAGCCCAACGTTTAGTGGGATGGTCATTAACCTTTTCGGACGTGGCTTCCGAAATGAATTTATATCCGGTATTATCGAGGGCACCTTCAATATCTAGGAAGGCACATATGTAGTGCAATCTCATTTTATCGGTAGACCTCTTTAACCCGCGTCACTGGATATCGTAGAGACCTTTCCGTAGATACCTTTCATATTGGTGAGCGTGCAGAGGTGAATTTCTGTTGAGAAGGTCTCTGATGTGTAAATTGACATCTTTCCATTGGTTTAATTTGTTGATTCTGTTGTCGTGGGAAGAGATTTTAGTTTCAAAATTGTGCCATCTACTTTTGTAACAGACCTAAGAAACAATATTTGCAGGGTCTCTTGAGATAACTTTTCAGAGACGCGCGACCCCTGGTAGTTCTTCCAGGCTTTCGCAGTTCTTTCTCCAAGAAGCTCTCTTTGACTTTCTTAATTCTTTTCTGAAATTTGTGGTTAAAGCGGATTTGTAGAGGTACCAATTACCGGTGTGGTACCGGATTTGTTAAAAAAATCTATTTGGGGATTCCACAATTTGCATTTAAATTATGAGATAATTCACGTCCCCAATGAACTGTAGAGATAAAGACCAGTGAGTCAGTTTTGATAGCGTCCTAACACAAGTCAGTCTTTGATAAACATTTAAAGTAAAGGAGACGAGATGGTAAGGTCAAGTACCTCCTCTCTCTTATAGAATTGATAAAACGGGATTTATTACCCCTATTACGTAAAAGCAGATTTTTGCTAAAAACATAATTTGAAAGTAACTCACTCCTTTTGCTGTTGTCATTGTTACCCAAGGTGTTGTTGTGGAGGTTGGCATTACATCCTAAAGCAAGATGCCAATTGCGACTGTGGCACTGTTCTATCAGATCCTGTACAAGAACAGGAGGAATCACATCAGGAATCACAGGCTGTAAGGGTTAGAAAAATATTTTTTCGGTCCTTCAAGACCAAAACGAAAGAGGAAAACCGAACAAATATTAAACGAGCCAAGAATGACAGCAACGTCTTTCTTAAGAGTGCAAGATTCCAATACGACCAAAAACTGAAGCAAAAAATACTATTGGATTAAAAATTTATTTATTATGTTTTATTTAGTTAATTGATTTTATTTGGTCGTTCGTCAAAAATATTAGAAATTCTGCCTCATCCTCCATCCCAACGCTCATTTACAATGTCATTCCAACTGTCAGCTCTTTGGACAAGGCCAATCCTGCACACTTTGCGGCCAGCTCAACACTCCCAGATTGTGTTTTGTCTCCGCATACACTTGAGTGTGTCGAATCTTTACTGGGAAAAATCCACTTCGCACTCATGTAGAGCAAGAGTACTTAAAGATCTCAACATACATAAATACGCTGGTCCAGACGGTATAACTTCCCTGCTTCTGAAGAGGTGTTCTTCTATGGCGGCAAAACTATTGCGTAAGCTTTTTCATCAATCCTACTCTTTAGAACTCTTTCTGAGCAGATGGACAACAGCATTTGTCCAGCCCGTCTCTAAAAAAGGCGAATCTTTTTCTCTTTCCTCCTACAGGCCCATTGCACTTACGTCCCTTCTTTCCAAGGCCATGGAAACGCTGATAAATCATCAGCGCATGAAATATCTCGAAACACGCAAACTTCTCAATGACCGGCAGTACGGTTTTCGTAGCAACAGGTCCACTGGTGATTTGATGGCATGTTTCACCGAAAAGCGGAATCGAGGCGTACATCAATCTGGCGAAAGCAAGATAGTTGCACTTGATATTTCTAAGGCATTTGACAGAGTTTGGCATCCGGCTGTTTTTCCGAAAATGCGTGCTTTTGGGATAGATGACTCCCTTCTTCAATGGATTAGAAATTATTTTTCGGAATGGTTTTAAGTCTGATATTCACAAAATAAATGCTGGTGTACCCCAGTTCACCGTTCTGTCCCCGACAATCTTTTTATTTTCATCAACGATCTCCTGTCTGCTACTTCCAATCCAATATATTCCTTTGCTGACGACAGTACTCGCCAGTAGCATTCCTCCCCTTCAAACTTTTAACCGTAACACCCGTTTCGCTATGAATGCTCATCAGTATACCCTCAAGCCCACTTTCGGACGTATTCTAAAATATCGTGATTCGTTCATAAGCCGTACAACTCACTTATGGAATGCCCTGCCTAGCTCTTTATTCCCTAGTCATTATAACCTTCAAACATTTAAAACCAGCATTCAGCGGTGCCTCTCTTTCCATCCTCCCTGATTTTCCTTCGACCGCGCTGTGTGCAAACATTTTAAGGGTACATAAATTCCTTGAGCGCTTGCAAATTATAAAAAGAAATCTATGTTTCCGGGTAAATAGGCTGAAGCGCACGCGAACTTTTGCAATCCATTCGCCCTGAGGTAGTTCGATTATCGCTGAAACTTGATCTCTGTTTTTAAACCCTGAAATGAGAAGATATTTAACTTAAGAACTGATCAGTAAAGCAGCCCTCTATTTAAAATCTCTTCGGGAAAATTCTAATGTTGGCTCATACCTTCATTGTAGCCACCACCGTTTGCGGCTATACGTCGGGTTCCGTGTGCGACTCGATTTATTATCGCCTCTCCGCCGTATGGGAACCTCGCACAGGTAATGGCCTTTTGGTCTCGCTCTTGTAGTACGAGCTGCATTTTCTGCCGCTGGACTCTTCTTTAGAGATACAGGAACTCTACTTCTATTTGCAGCAGTTGTTTTTAGCGTTAACCTGCGAGTTGCCTGATTATTAGTTAAGGGGAGCTTACGTGCTCTATCACCCTCAAATGCAGACGCTATGATTTGACAGACTACTGGTGCTGGTTGTGGTGCAAGTAGCTGGAGTATTGTATGAGCTCTTAATAATAGTCATTTAATGCATAAATATGGTTTTTAAACACATGAAAGACAGCAAAGACCATGTGAACGAGATCTTTTTCTCCCAATCTCTCCAGGTTCTGGTGTTTGACCTAAATTTTGTGCATTAATTAGGTCGATACTTTGCGGAAAGAGCCTGCTTAAAATAAGTCATTTCGGAAATGAATTCTCATCCACTAACATCACGTTCAAACCGCATTTCTCCTTGACTCATCCGATTTCTTGCTGATTGTCTCATCGCACAAAGTGTCTGCGTATGAGTCGTTTAAAAGCGACATATTCCTTCCTCGATTCTCATATCAGCGTCTGAGTTGGCAGTAGTTTCCTACTGCAGGGGGCACAAGTGCGTTTCTAGAAGTTGATGCTTTTAAAGAGGCATCTGTCTCTACGACTAAATATTTTATTACTCCCACGAGTAATCGGGATAGGAAAGTCACCGAACAGCAGAGCTCGTTTTGCTGAAAGGAAAGTTGGGGATTTAAATCGGAGGTAACTTGGTATCCGAAGTTAGGAAACTCAGCAAACTCTTAGGGAGTTAGAGTTCTTTAAAAGAGCTTAGCTCCTCTTCGTCTCTCATTTTCTCTGGTTTGAGAACATGTTCACCGAAAAAAACCCTTTAATATTAGAGGCTTGCGAGTAGCACTGAGCGCGCGTAGTCTGCAATACCAAAGAAAGTTCATTAGCTGTGAAATATTGATATTTTTCAGACCCGCATGATCCGCTTCTGAATTTATTTTACGCTTCGGTGTTATGCCTAAGAGAGTGTTACAAGATAGACTAAACAAAAATTGAATGTTTTAGCCCTCAACCTACCCCTAAATTCTTGCAGAAAGAACCTCCTCTCACCAACTTCTGTGAATCCTCTTACAGGTGTTGATTTAACACAATAAACTTTTGACGGCACTAGTTGATCTAACATTGCCGGAAGAAGAAGAACTATCTATGGAAGTCCGCTCCGCAAAACTAACCTCAAATACGACTATCATATTATGAATTTTGTCAACTGGCAACACTCTGGTCAGCTTCCAAATTTCTTTCTGTGCATTTCCGGGAGGAGGGGAGGAAAAAACAAATCAACTCTTCAGGATTGCACAGGGATGAGTGCGAAATTTCTGAAAAATTATTCTCATCACGGAATTTAGATTGCTGAAACGGAAAACGCCATTTCATTGTCATGGAGGGATGGGTTCCCGAGGATAAAAAAACCGTCCATAGAGCTTAAATTGAAAGACTCATCAAAATTCTGGGAGAAGTTCTTCAGAGCGTAAAAAGGACATCATATCGCTGCCATAGTGTAATGGCACACAATGACAACGCGCAGTAAAAATCCGTGTCTAGCATCAAGTTAAAACGTTCAGCTAATTGTGGCGAATAACATCGACCAAAGCCGATGTACGAAACTTATACACCCATAGCCACTGAATCAGAGAATCAGAAGGGGGGTGAGTCTTGATCCGGTTGTAATCCCATGTGTGTGTGGTGATTAAAGACTTGAACGTGTAGTCCTTTGCACTTGGGAAGGTTTATACGTACTACTTGTACCAGTGATGGTGATGCTAAGGATACGTGCCTTAGCGCTTTTTTCTTCCTTCCTCAAAGAGTTTTTTTTTTTTATTTATTTATTTTTTTTTTTTAAGAAGATCTTAGGATGTGTCTCCTATGTGTTGCTGCTGCTGTCAGGGGCGTGCTCAAGTATGATATGTCGAAGTTGGCTGGTGATGGCGACACCATTGCATACACATTTCTCATGTTCTCTCGACGAGACGTTAAGTGTCCGTCCGTTCGTTGTTGTCAATGTGTAGATGGAGGCGGGCGGAAGAGTGCGTCGTTTCGAAAGAGGAAAAAAGTTTCCGGTTCGTTTAACAAGTTTCACCTTCGACTGAGACCAAAAAGGGGTACATCTCGTATCTGTGTATCTTTCCGAGACATGACTTCTGCTCGTATTGAGATGGAATACAAATCCATTAGGGAAGCAGTTTGTAGTTCGTTTACGCTCATCTTTGTTCGTCTATTTTCATGTACATAGGTTTTTCTATGTTCATTTATACGCCTTTTCTAGGTACGCTGCCCTTGTGTTTCATCTTTTCCGATACGATTGTGCGAGCAACACGAATTAAGGGTTCTTCTTGTTGACATTTTTATCATCTACAATTGCAAATGTCTTACTCAGTTGGTATATCGTTGACAGAATACTAGACAAGGGGTTAGTTTTTGCAGGTGCGTGACTGGGTGATGTTGCGCCAGAAGTTCAAGGCCTTCTAATCATCAAGTTTTATAAAAAGCTAATTTAGACAGGTTTAAGTTTACGTAGATGTAAGAACGTGTCAAAGATACATAGTTGGATGAAGTGTATGTACAGCAGCAGACAGAATTTTGAAATAAGACGATCGTATATGAAAAGTGAGGTTTTTAAGATTTAAAGGGGGAAAAGCTCAAGCTTATTGTAAATCTGAGTTAGTGTTGCAGTTAATTTGCTCGCCTGATGGGCTTACAATTCTGAATGCACCTGGACCACACTAACTTGCACTAGTGAATTTGTGTTTATATAATTATCAGGATTTTAGAATGACACATGTCACATTTGGAGTAAAATGCAGCCCCTTCTTACTCTCAGACACAATTCAATATCACTTACGAGTCTACTAGGAAAAGTATCCAGGTACCTTGTAAGGCTTTAACGAAGGCTTTGTACATGGATGATATGATCCTTAGCTTCGAAGAGGAGGGGCAAACTCTGTACTCAAATAATGAAGGAAGCTTCCATGCCACTGTAAAAATGGCAGTCTAGATGTGCAAAAGGTGCGTTGTCAAAAGATTGTAGGTCTCATATGGCATATTTTTTCTGATGAGTACCTTTGCAATCATTAGAAAATCTGTAGCTCAATTCGGAAAAGACAAGTAAGAGGAAAGTTCTTCAGGCGATGGCGCGAATTTACGATCCATTTCACCTACAACCATCAGGTTGAAAATTTTGTTGCAGTCCATATGGAAAAAGATACTGGGCTGGGATGAGACTATTCCTGCCGATCTTCTATCAGAGTCGATATGGTCACTACGAGGTCAGCATTACAGATGGTAGGAACAAACGCCATTTGCATCCACATCTTCGCAGATGCAAGTTTAAAGGCTTATGATGCTGTGGTCTATGTCAGATGTGACATCAAACAAGGCAAGGCTAACGTTTCATTTCTTTGTGCTAAAAGTTGCGTCGCGCCATTGAAGGAAAACACCGAGGGACAACTGACTCTACCAAAACTTGAGCTTACCGCCAATTTAACAGCAACGAGGTTCTGCAATTATTAAAAGCAAACTTTTAAAGTGACGGTACAAGATAACGGTAGTAAGCCCAACAACCGCGTGATGCCATTTGGTGACTTTGTTACTTGGAGGAAATTACTTAGAATGACTTCGTGGATACAACGCTTTTGCAGGACTTGTCACGAGAAGAGAAAAGCAAGATGCATGCAATTCCACAACAGAAGAGCCTGTAAGATATTGGATTAGGTAGATTAAAATAATTCGTTCTGTAACGAAATTAGATTTTTA
This sequence comes from Volucella bombylans, assembly GCA_949129095.1. NCBI lineage: Eukaryota > Metazoa > Arthropoda > Insecta > Diptera > Syrphidae > Volucella > Volucella bombylans. Next base: position 118,104,825 of record OX422142.1, on the reverse strand, counting down.
CAGAAAGGCAGGTCCATTCATTGTAAATCACCAATAGCTCAGCTTAGCCCTTTTTTGGATGCCGATGGATTTTTGAGGTTAGGAGGTCGTCAGCAACTTTTGGATGATGCATTCGATGTAAAGCATTCTAAAATTCTTCCGTCTGACTCACGAATTACGATGCTTCTTATCGACGAGTACCACTTGAGAACGTTACACGTGGGTGTTAACATGGTTTTGGCAAAGCTGAGAAAGAAATTTTGTATACTCAAAGGTCAACAACTGATCGAAAAGGTAATTAAACGATGCTTTATTTGCAAACGATTATTTGGTGCACTGTTCCATTGCACTATTAAATCCGATAAAACTATGCTGAAGTCTTATTTGATGATTTTTACATGAGCAGCAGTCCATTTGAAATTGGTATCCAATATGTCAACTGAAGGACGTTTGATGGCGATTCGATGTTTTATTGCCCGGCGGGGTGTCCCATCAGTTATTTTTTCGGACAACGACAAAACATTCCGTCGAGCTGCGTTGGAATTAAACGAGATTGGGAAGTTGGTAGATGACGGTGCGTTGCAGCAATTTCTCACCCAAAAACGAATAAAATGGCAGTTCATCACAGAAAGGGCGGCATGGTGGGGCGGTTTTTGGGAGAGATTGATTCGCACAATAAATAACACGCTTAAGGCAGTAATTGAAAGAGCGAATCTTACATTTAATCAATTGAGAATCTTCCTTATTGAAGCTGAAGCAGTCGTCAATGAACGACCGCTAACTTATGTGTCGTGCGATCCGTTGGACTTGGCTCCACTTTCACCATCACTTTTTATCACTTACCTATCGCACAAACAATTAAAACAATATTACTTCGGAGATTAATAGCGATATTCAAGAACTTTGGAAGCATTGTTTTAAATACACCAACAAAGTATTTGCAGACTTTGCGACTGTTTCACACAAATACTACAAAGTATCAACTACCTTGAAGGAAGCAGATGTTGTAATTCTGTTTGATAACGCAAAACATAGGTTTCACTGGAAGTTGGTCATAAACGAAAAGTTGTTCCCTGAAAGAGGTAGGAAAGAGAAAGAGAGGAAAGTACAATTGTGCGAAATCAGATATGGCGATGGGAGAGTATATTCGCCCGGCAGAGGATGTTGAAAAATTAGAGTGAAACAGATATACATTTATATGCATATATTGTCAATTTCCTTTATCTATAAGAGTTTTCCCCTTCATCGAGGAGTCATTTATTATATCTCAAGAGAGTCAGAACAGTATATTGTAACGTGCATTAAATTAAATAAAAGTATCCTTTTCTAAATAAGTCTTTTTTCATTCGATATCGGGCATTTATAACAATATCCTCAACATCTTCCTCTACACTTTCCCACCCTCTTTCAAATCTTCAAACCTTCCAGTAATCGCTCTGTCAAGGTGAGTTTCCCCAGATATGGAAGTCTTCTTTCACAACACTGATACACAAAAATGGTAAACTAATGGATAATAGATAGCTAAACTTCCACATATACCCAAACTGCTCGAAAGCATTTTGATCCTGCGGATCTCCCAACATAACAGGCGCAGTCGGCAGTCCGGTGAAACAGTTTAGAAACCGAGTGAAGATAAATAATTGCGAAACATAGTGATTGAATCGAGAACTACTTCGATATTGCTTCGTGCAATATAAGTGATAAAACCATACTTTCGTGATTGTGTTACAAACTTTGAAAACTTTAAAAAAAGTGACTATACTTGGATACTAACTGTTGGGTTTTACCCCTTATTCACCGTCGAACCATCATCGTTCATCCGCATCATCTGAACACAATCATCATAATTCATCCACATCATCATACCACAATCATCATCGCTTATCCATATCAGCTGACCTCAACCACCATCAGTATCCTCGGCAAAGCTACTAATCGGCATTATCATTTCTATTGGGTGCATGTAAGTGACTATTGTATGAGACATAACTATATAACACTGCGATTCCAGTTACAAATAAAAGAACTGCAACCCTTATCGCAAGGCACTCCAGTTAAAATAAGTAATAAATAATAAATAAAGGGAATATTTTCACAAAGCTTTCAACCATATGATCTAAAAATATAAACTTTATATATAGATATAAGTATACATATATTACTAAACACATTATAAATAAAATTAAAGAACTACGTAATTTATAAAAAATAAAAAGAATATATTCACACAATTTTAAACTATCGTATATGATCCAAAAAAATATATATAATTATTTTCTATTACTAAGCACTTAAATCAATTTATGTCGAAACAAAAATCTAGATTTAACCCATTCAACCTAAGAGGAATGTCAGAGCACTTACTCACTATCCCAGAAACTACCGATTCAGGAGTTCCTCTCGAAACATCTTTGTCATCCCCAAATTTCTCCAATTCTAAAACAATGAACAATAATCAATTAGAGCAAGAGACCAATGTATTAACTAACCACATGGATATATTCAATTCATTAAGAATTGCGGATGCCATCAAGGATCTCCCGAAATTTGACGGCAACCAAAGACTTTTATATGAGTTCCTTAATAATGTGGAGGAAATCCTCCTCTACATTAAAGGAACCGATAACACCCTATACGGGAAGATTTTGCTGAGAGCCATACGTAAAAAAATTGAGGGACAAGCCAACGAGATTCTCGATATGTACGGAACCCCTCTTAACTGGGATGATATTGAAAAGAATCTCATCCGAATAAAACAGCTAAACAAAACAGTTGAATCTTTTTACGGGCAAATAATAGAATTACAATCTGCTCTTTGAAACAATGTACTGATCCACGAAAATGACAACAATGTCATCAAAGCTAAAACGGATCTCTACTCAGAAATGTGCCTCAACTCATTTCTCAGCGGACTCAATGAGCATCTAGGATCCAGAGTCAGAGCTATGCAGCCAAACTCTTTGGCCATAGCACTGACTCAGTGCATCAAAGAACAAAATATTTCGTACCAAAAGTATACTCAAAACCCAAACCATTACAGACCTCATAAATATAAACCCTACAATTCCCTACAAAACAGAGCTCATTCAAGAAATTCTACCCCAGGCCCATCCTCACACGAAAGAAACCAAACCAGACCTTCTAACTCAATAAATCCACATACTAGAGCAAACCCAAACACACAGAATAGGAACACAAGATACAAGAACTAGAAACACTAGAAGGGAAAACTTCAATTTTCAAGAAATGCACAATTTATATTTATATACACAAATAATATTTCCTCACCCTTCGCGCGACCCCTGCGATTCCTCCTAGACACTGGGGCTTCGACATCATTCATAAACCCCGAATTTATACCACAAGATAGGCACATTATCTGTGAAACAATTACCATTACCACAGTATTCAAAACATACCAGTTGAACAAAAAATCGATATTTTTGCAGAATTCAATCAACCAGGTTCCTTAAAATTTCTGATATTCAAATTCAATCATTAATTTGACGGATTACTAAGTATTGACGCACTATTATCTCTTAACGCTAAACTTGATCTCGAAAACAAAACCCTTATTACAACAAACGCTACTAATGAAATCCACCTCAAACCCAACTACACCTCAGGTCAACTCGTAATACCGTCCAAATCTAAAATATTAGCGAAACTTCATGTCAATAAAGAAAATGGCAATATTTATATCAACACAACAGAACTAAACCTACATCTGTACGTAAGTCAATGCCTATACAACGCCGAGAGCTGGTACAGCACACTTGAACTAGTAAACCTTTCTGAAAACGACCAAAAGATCATCATTGAACAACCCCTAAATGGTGAAGCGTATGATCCCATTAATTTCATCGACATAAATAACTTCAACAGCGAAACAGAGGACCATGAACCTACCAACACGTACGTAAATGACTTAATCAGAACAAACCATCTGAACGCAGAAGAACGGAAAAAACTCCTTAAACTATGTAGAAACTACAGTGAAATACTGTATAGAGAGGGCGAATCACTTTCCCTTACGAATAAGATCAAACATGACATAAAAACTACCGACGAAGTACCAATCTATACCAAATCCTACAGGTATCCGTTTATTCATAAGGAAGAAGTAAAAACCAATTTACTAACATGTTAGATCAAAGAATGATCAGACATAGTTACTCTCCATGGAGCTCTGCAGTTTGGATTGTCCCGAAGAAACAAGATGCTAGCGGACGTAGAAAATGGAGACTGGTCATTAAATATCGGAAGGTCAATGATAAAACAATATCCGATAGATACCCAATTCCGAATATTTCAGAAATACTGGATAAACTAGGCAAATGTCTATATTTTACAACGCTTGATCTAGCAAGCGGATTTCACCAAATAGAAGTGAATCCAAAACACATATGTAGAAAAAACGGCGTTCACAGTTGAAGGAGGCCATTACGAATTCGTAAGAATGCGATTTGATCTTAAAAATGCCCCTTCAACTTTTCAAAGGGTAATGGACAACGTCCTGAAAGAACTCATTGGAAAAGTTTGCCTAGTTTACCTCGACGACATTATCATGTACTCTACATCCCTGCAAGAATACCTAGGAAGTATAGAACTGGTATTCAAAAAACTAAAAGAAGCTAACTTCAAGATTCAGTTGGACAAATGTGAGTTCCTCAAAAAGGAAATAGCCTTCCTAGGACGTAAGGCGTAAAACCCAACCCATCGAAAATCAATGCCATAAAAAAACTTCCCCATGCCGAGAAATCGAAAAGAAATAAAAGCTTTCTTAGGGTTAATAGGTTATTAAAAACCTCGCTAAACTAACCAAACCCCTTTCTAGCTGTTTAAAAAAGGGCGCCGAAATTATCATAGACAAAAAATACACTGGAGCGTTCGAAGCATGTAAAAACATGTTGATGAATGATCCAATTTTACAACATCCAGATTTCAAAAAACCATTTATACTTACTACAGATGCCAGTAACTTCGCATTGGGAGCCATCCTTTCACAAGGTCGCATAGGTAACGATAAGCTTATTTGTTTATCTAGTCGAACCCTTTCGGAAAGCGAAAAAAATTCCACTATAGAGAAAGAACTCTTGGCCATCATCTAGGCTACAAAATACTTTCGCCCATACCCTGTTCGGAAGAAAATTCCAAATAATAACTGACCACAGGCCTTTGACTTGGCTTATGAGCCTGAAGGAACCGAATTTCAAACTTGGTAGGTGGCGACTCAAGCTTGAAGAATACGATTACGAGATCATTTTTAAAAAAGGCAAACTAAACACGAATGCAGATGCCCTTAGTCGTATCAAAATTAATAACCAAGAATTATTTAATAATCACGAAGAAAATTTGAATGACGGAATCTCCATTTCGGAGAAATGACTAAACGAATTCAACATTCAAATAATTCTTGAAGTAAGTAACACAGGTTCACCAATTACTACAGAAATAATATTTAAAAATAAATAAAGAAGGATGGTTCGAAGACCCCAATTCGGTGATAAAACATTGGTAGACATTTTCAAAAACTTTTTCCCTCCAAATAAACTCAGCGCAATATATTCAAATGATAATACATTCCGTATCGTAAAGTCCACCTATTCTAAATTCTTCAGTCAAAATAAATCTTTCCGATTAGTTAGATGCACAGAAATCCTTAGGGACATTAGATTAGAGGACGACCAAGAAATACTTATTAGAAACTACCACGAAAACTCAAATCACAGGGGAATAAATGAAACCTTCCTGCATTTAAAGAGGGAAGTTTACTTTCCCAAAATTAAAGAGTTGATAACGAAAACAATTAATAACTGTGACAAATGTAAGATCCTTAAATACGATAGAAACCCAGCTAGGCCTCATTTTGAAAAACCCAAAATTCCACTAAAAACACTCGAAATTATCCATATAGACTTATACAGCATTAATAACAATATTATTACAATCCTTACATTGATAAATAAATTCTCGAAATTCGCTTGCGGATACACTCTAAGTTGTAGAAGCAACATAACTATCTTAAGTGGCATAAAGAAATACATCAGCCTTTACAACATCCCAACAAAAATTGTATGTGATCAAGGATCCGAATTTGTTGCCAATATTTTCAATGAAAGTAAGCAACATGAAATAACCTTGCACTACACATCTTTCCTACAGACCATTAGCAATGGTCCAGTAGAAATATTACACTCAACCCTTACAGATATACGAGTATATAGACTTATTCTATCAAAAAGACGAGAACAGAGACTCACTACTGAACACGAAGAGATACTAACGGAAACCTTCATAACTTATAACAACAACGCTATACACTCTTCAACAAAGCACACCCCTTACGAACTGTTCTTTGCCCGGCCCTAGAAATTTAGGAAAACCCTTGATTTCTCAAACGAACACGAGTACCATGAAAAGCTAAACGAATTCCTTAATGAATTATATCCAAAAATTCATGAACAAGTAAAGAATATTACTGTCGCGAGGATAGAAAAGTTAAACCAATCGAGAGAAACCCCGGAAGAAGTAATTGAAGGCAAACCAGTCTTTAGAAAAGAAGCTAGACGCAACAAAATAACACCAAGATTCTCAAAACATAAAGCAAAAAGAAATAAGAAAATAACATTACAAATGAAAACAAAAAGATCCATAAATGTAAATTACGAAAGAAACACAAAAGACATAAATAAATAAATAAATAATTAAAAAAAAAAAAATAATAATAATAATAACATATATATATATATACATGTATTTCATTTTAAGCATTAATTAAGTTGCACTCATTTAACATTGATACGAGTCCACTAATCCCTCCCAAAATATTTATACTAAATCATTCAACCACTTTCTCTCACTTCCTAACCTACAGCACGCCACTCTCTGACACTCAAAGAATAGAAATATTCAACATTCCCAAAGAGCATAGTATATTACCCCTCCGACTAGGACCATCTAGATACATCACTACTCGTAGCTTCCAAAATTTAATACACATCATAAATCTCGATGATTACAATAACAACATAGAAGATATCACTAGCTCTCTCCATCTCTTCCAAAAACATACTACTGTCAATAGCTCTTTCCAAATAACAAAACTTAAAATTGAAGAACTTAACAGAAAATTTCAAGCACTATATCCCTTTAAAAGAAACAAACGCGGACTGATAAACGGATTAGGTTCCGCAATTAAGTTAATAACAGGAAATATGGATGCACAACATGCAATTAAAATTAATGACCAAATACAAAATATTAATACTAACATTAATGATTTAGCAAATTCACTAGAAAGGAACATGTACTAAACTCTCAAATGATTGAAAGATTTCAAAATATAAGTAACCACATTAATATAGAGCAAAACAACATAGAGAACTTCCTCAAAAATACGGCAAATAAAATTAGAAGATAACACGATACACTTACAGACATACAATATTTTCACCAACTTAATTTCAATATCGACCTATTAACTAATCACCTCTCAAATATAACAGAATCAATAGTCCTTAGTAAACTAAATTTCATTCCTATACTCTTACTAACATATGATGAATTAATACTTATAAAAAATAAATTAATTGAACAAAATGTCACCATGCACTTGAGCAAAGTTATGAAGTTTTAGGACTCCAAGCCTATTATAATGGATCAAATATTATATTTAATATTCGCATACCTATAATGTCAAAAGAAAAATACTATATGTATCACATTATTCCCCTCCCAATAAATGACACAAAAAAAAAACAGTCAAACCATACATAAACTATAATGAAAAACACATACAACACTTTGAAAAACCCTGCCCCAAAATAGAAGGTACCTATTATTGCTCGACAACAACCCTGGAAGAAGAAACCAACAACTCAAAATGCATTGGGAAACCCTTGGACAACACGGTTGCACACTGCCCACTCAGCGACGTGGGCAGAGTCACAACAATAACACGACTGCAACCCAATTTTATATTATTTATTAACGTATAAGAATAACTAATAAACTCTACCTGCCTAAAATACATCTTATAGAAGGCACACTCTTTATACACTACGAGAAATGCAAATCGAGGTTAACGGGATAACATACCAAGGCAACCCGGACACCTTTTGGGTGTCCATTCTTCCACATTCTTCCTCCATCAAGCAGCAAGATCCATACCAACACCACAACAGTCGTGTTAAGCTTACGAAAACTACAAAACTTTAACTTCAATACAGAAGCTAAGATATTAGAAATGAGGTCCACCACCGATATATCCAAATGTTAAACTCCGTAAGAGGTCAAGAGCGGTTTTAGAATTTTATGAGACTGAGTCCAGGGACTTGAAAGCGGCTTGACTATTCGAATAGATGCGGATATACCTTGCAGATATCACGTTTTTCATCAGCTAGGACAGAAGTTCTTTAATCACCAAAATTTCCGCCTGGAATACGCTACAGCGATTTGGAAGGCGGAAGTAGAGGCTTAGATTAAGGTCATCTGAGAAAACACCACCGCCAACCCCGCTATCAGTCCTGGATCCAATCGTATTAAAGTGGGTTGACTTGTTATCCATAAAAGCATCTTGCTCCCAGAAGGATGTAGTGGGGATGCTTACATGAAAGTCTTTGTTAAACCGAAGTTGGGGCATAGTGTCATCGATGTTCTCTTGAAGGTTTTGTCCACTGAGTAGTCGCTCTGAGGTGATGCCTGCTGAAAATATCGGGGGTATCAAGAGAAACAGAATATCCAATGCCACGGAGGAGTAGAACGTAAGCCTCCGCCTATGCACAGACATGCTCTCCTTTGGACTTTTCTAAGTTTGCTGGAGTTGACTGCATTGTTTAGGGCCATCCGCCAGACAACCATCCGTAGGTGAGTATTGTTTTATAACCGAGACGAATAGCTAGTGGGCAATGCGAGGTTGAAGACCCCATTTGTTCCCAGAGGGTTTTGCAAGAGAATAGAGCTACGGTAAGTTTCTTTACTCTTTCTTGAATATTAGGTTTCCAGTCAAAAATAAGACCCAGATATTTCGCTCTATCGAAAAGGTTTAAGCTGACACCGTACCGTGGAATTTGATAATTTCTGGAAAAGAGGAGAAGATCAGTTTTATGAGGGTTTACTCCCAACGATCTGCCCAACGGTTTAATCTGATGAGATTTAGCTGTAGGAGTTCTTTAGATATTTAGATATATAGCAACTTCATCCGCATAAGCAAACAATCTGCTATCACCCGCTTTCATTGACCACAAAGTTCCACTGACACATCTTTTAGCATCTTTTAGCTAAAACCCGATCCAGTTTGTAGTTGATTATCCAGCTATTTAGCATAAGACTGATCAAATGCCCAAGGGAGTAATCTACCGTCAGTGTTGTCAGAACAATTGTGATTGCGGATGTGTTGGCGGGGAATGCTACCAATGTGTATTCTTTATAATGTAGAAATCGTTCGATCTGGCTAACCACTGAATTTGGAGCTCCTTCCACCGATTTTCCTTTACAGTAGGCATGTTGAGCCGTAGGCAGAAGTCATGGATCAATTCTAGATCGCAAATGGATGTCAATCAATCGTTCTAAAGTTCTTAGAAGGAAAGATGATGAGCTTATAGGTGTGAGGACGTTTGGGACAACATGAGAACATTTTCCGGCTTTGGGAATTAAAATTGCATTAACTTCTTTCCATGACAATGGGATGTGAATTATTTCTACGCAACTCCGCATGATATTCTCTAGCATTGGCAGGATATTATCTGAGGACCTTTGTAGCTCGGCAGGTATAATACCGTCCGGACAAGCAGACTGTATGGTTCAGTTTTCAGTTTTAAATGCATTTTATTTTCTTAACACTAACTCTTACATTCTAACAATAAATGCTTAAATGCTAGCTTACAATTACTTAACAATCTTATGCTAACTTACTGGCCCCACACAGGCGCTCTAAGCTACTTTAAATTCTTATATCTGTGTCTTTCGACTTCATTTACATTTTATTTAGAACTATTTATTTTGAATACTTAAGCCTAAGAAAAAATATTTGTTAATAAAAACTTAGCATATGGACATTTTTTTCTTTTTTATAAAAATCTCGTATCTAACTTAAAATAAACCTAAGCCTGCCTAACCCAAATGTTCAATACACACATAAACACACATAGACATTATACACAATCATATACATATATCAGTATACACCTTTCAATACACTGATATATGCATATGTTTCTTAAATGCTAACCTAAACCTGTGCAAGCTGGCCATCGCTAATCAAAGAGAAAACAGATTGGTCAGCTCTGCCTCATTAATGAGGTTGGTCCGTAATTGACGGAAACGACGACGAAACATCTTCCCCATCATTCAACCACCAGAAATGCTGGTGCTGCCGAACGACATTCCTCTTATCGCGTTTCCCCACCGCCCTACTGAAGCTGTGGCGATCCACACTGCCGTGTGCGATCTATCCTGTATCAACCCTATCTGATCTAGGTAGAGGAATGCTTCCGGTGGAACGAAGCCGTCAGAGCGCACACTCTCGTAGTAAAGGTAATTGGGGTAGTAAACCCCAGATATCAGGTTATTCGTCGAGGTCATTGCTCTTGCAATGTGCCTTCGAGTCAGCTTAATTACGAAGTTGTCCACTCGTATTAGGTTCGCCCTGTTGTAAAGAACCTCATTAGGATAAAATTTCTTGTACTCCGACTCTGGTGTTCTATACAAGCGAAGACAAGTCCTAAGGCAAGCCCTCTCAAACACCCGAATCTTTTCCATTAAGCTCGTTCGTATATTGAACCACACGGGACAACCAAATACCAGCATAGGCCTGATATTACCTTTACCCTCGCATCGAGTTGGCTGCTATGAAACAGTCTCTTTGTAAGGGAAAAAGCACCTTTAGCTCTGGCCAGAGCAGCATCTACATTTTTGCCAAAATACAGAAACTGATCTAGCCAGATTCCAAGGTATCTGACCACATTTCGACAGGCAAGAGGTTGTCCGTGTTGTCCAACGGTAGAGAACTTTCACCAATTTTTTCTGGTATTCCTAGAGGCTCTAGACAACGGCGTCCTAAAGAGAATGGTTTCCGCAAAATCTTCTTATCTTATCGAAGTCACGCTGCAAGAGAGTATTAATGACCTCGATTTTTGGACCTATTCTGTACGCTATCAAATCGTCTGCGTACGCAATAGTATGGGGAAGTGAACCTTTCAGGTCGCTTGTAAAAATGTTGGATAGGATCGGCGAATTGACCGCGCCCTGCTGAAGACCATTTTTAATTTGAAATATTCCAACAGAAGTCACATCACCATTCTTCACTATGAACTGTCTGTTAGTTAGCATATTATAAAGAATATACAAGAGTGGTTTACTGATCCCCAGCATAGTCAGCTTATAGAAAAGACCCTCTAACCATACGGTGTCGAAGGCCTTCTCCAAGTCAACAAGGCAGGCACCAGTACATTGTTTTTGCCTTTATTCCATTGGATATCGGACACCAGTTTAGACGCGGCATGCGAGATATCATGTCCCGCCTTAAAACCGAATTGATTATCTGGAACTATATGTTTGTCCTCAACCCACGTAGACAGAGCTCTATTGATTACTATTTCAAAAACCTTATCGAGACTTATCGACCGGAAATTCGCCGGATTGGATATATCCTTCCCCTTTTTGGGGATAGGTTGAACCACCGCCGTTTTCCAATGCGCTGGATAATGTGCATTAATCATTGCATTATTAAACAGGGTGGTGTAGATGTCCACCGCTTCTAGAGGAAGATGTCGAAGCACGATATTCGGAATACCATCGGTCCCCACTGATTCCTTAACTCTGATTGTGTCGAAGATCTCATGGAGTCCTTCCTTCGAAATGAACGGGGGTAGGACACCCTCTCTGGCAATGACATTATTTGCCATATTTGCGTCGCTAAGCCGGGTGAAACCAGAGCCGTTGGATCGCCAATTCTCTATTTCATTTCGAATGCAGAAGTCGTGCACCAAGACGCGATTGTCCAGGTCATAATTAGGGCCAATGATATCAATGGCCTTGTATACTTCCTGGAAAGTCGCCCCTATGGTCTGAACCTTCTCCTGCGGATCCTCGATCACAAAGAAGTCGTCATCATCAGCGGCCTCATTTGGATCAATGCCTGCTATTGTCAGTAACCGTTCGTTGTCTGTTGTCCGGGCTATTTTAAGACACTGAAGGTCGTTTTGATTTTTTTTCCGAAATACGAGTAGTTTATTTATTTGCGGAAACATATTCGGGTTGTTGGTGTTTACAGCCCGAACCTTGTTGTTCCAATACAAACTTACAGAAATTCTGTAATTTTCTTTTATTAGCGTTTGAATATTTTTAATCGACGACTTCAGTGTCCTAACCTCCGGGTCTTGTCGGTCAGTTAACTGTCTGTACAAGTTTTTAAGTCTTGTCAGAAGTCTACTTTTCTGTCGGTGCAGTGCGTCAATAGTAGGATTGTGGAACAGGTCTTCGTTAGTTGTACGTCGATACCGCGGTATTGTAGTGTCCATAGTTTGTTTAATTATCTCGACCATTTGTTTTAGGTAATTGTCAATCTCCTCGTTTGAAAAATTCCTATTGGAAGGTGGGTGGAGCGTGTTCGAGAAGAGCGCTCTTTTCAAGGTTGCGGAGAAGCGTGTCCATCGAGGTTTACTGTAGTTGTAAGAATATCTTTGGAGTTTTGGACAAACTCCTCCAATTCCGCAATTTCGTTGGGAACTGTAATTTCGGTGCTAAAACCTCAATGGTCGCTGTCATACACGAATGTGCGCAGAATGTGCGGGTCCTTCACACTCCTTCTCTTTGAGCAGTGCAGCGATCTCCTCAGGATCAGAAGATGGTTCCAACCCCTTCAGCAGCATCGATTGCCGCTTTTCACTCTTTGGTGTGAATGAGTAGTGCTCCGTCGTCGTTTCCTTTAGGAGCTCTTTCACTTTCGCGTAGCCCTTCACTGTATTACAGTGGATGACATGGCGATCGTTCCCCAATCTCTTAATATTAAAATTATTACCAATGACCAACTTACACAGGTTCTTGGTTTCATTTACCTTTAGTTTATAAGTGTTGATAGGAGGCACCTTCTCCTTCTTCTTCTGCTGCTGCTGTTGTTATTGTTGCTGCAGTTGTTGTTTCTGCTCGTGTTGCTTTTTTTGTTGGGCGCTTTCTGCCTATAATTTCTCCCTCTGCCTACGTGCAGTTTGTTTTAGCTTAACAGCAAGCATTTTTTCTTGCAGCTTTTCTATGCTGCTGCTAATGTCTTTTAGCATTTCATCCTCATCTTCCGATTCCGATGCCGCTAGAAAAGCAAATTTGTTATTGCCTCCCTTGTTTGCCCCCTTTGAGATTCCTTGTTTGAGTCCCAGTCAGCCACTCTCCTTGTGTTTTTGCCTTTTGATAAAACTTTCGACAACTTTCTCGACAACATGCTTCTCATGCTCCGTCTTTTTGTTCTTGACAAGCCGGCTTTTGTCACTTCTCTTCTGGTCGTAGAACTCGTGAGCAACTCTAGTCCTTCTAGCAGCACCGCTTTGTATGCATCTTTTTTAGCTGCATGCGCTTGTCAGCACTCGTCGTCAAACCTGGTTTCGTCGTCGTCGTGGCCGAATGAAATACAACATTTCCGGGTTTCCTCTAATATAGCGTGATACTTTCCGAAGGAATGTGCTGCCAACGTCTTTATTTCCTGCTCTTTATTACCTGCAAACATTTAAGACCAACGTAAATTGGTATCTCTCTTTCGTTCCTCTAATTTTCCTTCGCCCCCCACTGGGTGGGATTGACTGAAATCCCATTTTTAGTGCGTCAATCGTCGATTACGTCTAGAGTTGCCTGCGTTTCAGAGTAGACATCATATGCAATCGAATGAACGTAGACGTTAGAACTATTGAGAGCGTAGAGAGGTGAGTCGACCAACATGCACCTTAGCAGTAGAGACAGGACACCGCCTTGCGGAAGCCTCTGTTCTTTTCTCGTTTTTGCCGCAGTAATCATCCTCATTCAGGATGCTATCAGCATTTGTTTTTCCCACAGAACTAAGTGTTCATCCACGCCGTATTCTTAAGCCGAATTACACATGGTCAAACGTTACATTGCCGAAAGCCACCACAATGTCGATGAAAATTTCATGCTCTTCAACATGAAGACTAATACATCTTAAACTCTTAGCGCACTGATCTTTTCCGATATTCGGTATAAATGCTTGACCAAAATAAACTCACGCAATGAAGATATTGTGCCATTTTCTATTCGTTGCGTAGCTTATGTCATCAGCAACTAAATCTTGATTGCAAATAGGCATTTCAGTGAGAGGGAATTCGTCACAAAATGATTAGTTCTCGGTCATTCCAATCGCTCGTCATGTAGTAGTGTGAAACTTCAAACACATCCAAAACTACTGCATTAGTATTGGCATTTCCTTCAGGTCAACACTCGCACTTACTCGTATGTATGAGTTTGGCATGCAAGTGCGGTTAGACAAGTCCAGTACCAGGTGAATACCACGAGCAGGTAAAATACGGATGCAATACGGCCCTTTAAAATGTTGAATGTCCAATAGTTCACCATTGATTCGGACCAGGTTAAGTACAAATTCCAGCATCAGAATGCAGAATAATTACTGCAGAGAAGTTCGATGCCAATGACCATAGCCTTTTAAGATCGTTCGAGTGTCTTCCTTTTGACAAGTTTCATGTTTCATGGTAGCAAGATGACGCTCTAAAAAGGTCGGGAGCTGTTTTCAAACTCAATCAGCGAAGGAAATCGGACTAGATACGAAAGTGTTACACATCGAAACTACCGGAAAAGAACACCGAACATCTGCAAAAATGAATAGTCTAGAAGCATGCATTTGGTTGAGGAAAGAGGAAAACGATTGTGTCCTTTCCAGGTCCTAATAGTAAATTATATCTTTAACGACCTGTCAGCAATTCTCATTATTCTTTCAGACTATCTAAAAGTAGGACAGAATATAAAAAGCGGATCACAATCACGCCAAAAAATAAAAGGGTTGAAATTCCTTGGTTTGAACAATGTTATTGTATCGTGCCACTTGTTTCTGCTTATGGTATCCTGATCTAGATACAAAGGAATAAATGCGTTTCCTTGTAAATGTCTCAAGTCGTTTGTCTAATTAATGATTGTTTTCGGTGATTTTTATGTCCACTTTGAAAATTGTCAGCCCTTTATCTAGCTTTCAAAACCATTACAGCTTAAAAGTGCGGTCGAAGAGTCGGTCGGAAGTTCGTCGTCGTCGTGGTCGTCGTGGTCGTCGTCGTCCCCATCGCGGTCTTCTTGCGTACACTGTTAATTATTGCCTCTGTGGTTTCCACTTTTCAGTTCTATGTTAAGCAAATAAAGTTAAATTTTCAAAGGGTACATGCGTCATTCGTCCGGAGATCCTGCCGGCTCTTCTGCACTCCAAATGAGGTTGGAAAACAAAAAAAAAAACAAAAATCAACATAACGCAACGTGTGCGAGTGGTTATACGAATGCCAACGCTAATGACATTGAGTTCTGTAGTGGATGTGGCCATACTTTGTATAGCTTAACAAAGCACCCCTTCCAATGGATGGAGCAGAGCCTCCTCTCGCCACCTCAATAGGGGTACGTCGAGTAGAATGGCCCCATTAAGCGCACCCGTTTCGAGAGTTTGTACACACAGATTCGCAGACAGTGATGCTGGGGGTAGGTACACCAGCGTCTCTCTATAAGTGAATGAGGGCCATTGGCAGAGGGTTCTACTGCATACGATGATTCTAAGGTTTTGTTATAAATTCACCACTCAAGAAGAAGAAGCAAAGACGAAAATAAAAACGAAAAGAAAACTTTCCAGTCTCTTCGAAGTGGACACTCATAAGGAATGTGGAACACATCCTTACACTCTCCCTTACACACATCGCCGTCTTCTGTTCGGTTGAAATGCCTACTAAGATGAAGACAGAGAATAGAGAGGACATGGAATACCCCATCGTCCTTATTCTAGTTTAAATGTACATCCTCAACGATGGCGGCGGCGGCAGCAGCAACAGCAGATTCTCAACCCCGTCCACCTTTGCAAATTCAAAGAAAGAAAAACTTTTCAACTCGGACGGGAAAAGAGAAGAACGCAAAAAAGGACGAAAAAACGAAATGGAAAAATAGAAGAAGAGAAATTCTAATATAAAAACTTTTTCAAGGATCTAAAATAACGAGTAGAATTAAGTGGATAATTTTTATTTCGAGAGCGCACAGATGGTGGGCGCTGCCACCTCCACAGCAACAGGACAGTCAGTCAGTTAGTCGGTCGTTTGGTTGTTTAGCTGATTCAGTCAGGTTTCTTCCGCGTTTTCCGGTCTTCCTCCACCAATGTCTCTATGGTCAGCTTTAGTGAAGCTGAATCCCTTTAGCAACCAAGAAAACAGATGAAGAACTGGACGAATGGCGGATGGATTCCTACGGTGAAAGGACAAACTTCTAGAAGGGTAGCACTAAAGCGCAACGGATCTCTGCTGTAGCAGTTGAATGTGATTCCTTAAGTTGGGAATGATTGGTGCATGGGCAAGAAAAATGCGAACTTTTCTTTCTGCAGCAATTTTTCTCTGCTCCTTTATGATGTTTGTGCAGTCATCGTATTCCTTAGGTAGATTTTCTTTCAGCCAACAACCAGCAGGCAACCAACAACAACCTTCAATACGTACGAGTACTAGGAGCCTGTTCCCTTCTTCAACAGTCACTTCTCCTCCTCCTTTGAGTTTTTCGTGATGGTAGGTTGGTCGGCCGTCCTTTGTTTGTGTTATTACGCTTGAGGTCTAGGACTTTTCTATTATTTACTTCCCTTTTCATTAGGTCGATAATTGGCTTGCTTAAGTACTTTTTGATGATGGAACATTTTTCTTCTTTACTTCCTTCTTGCCTGGAATTCTGAGAGTGGCGGTTTACAAAAGTATCATTGGTATCGTACTTGATTGGATCTATACGGCGCGGGTTTAGGAGGGGACTTTTGAAATTTTGCTATTTTGTTTTGCATACTGGTATTGAGTGCATTCATTTGTTGAGTAAGTCCTTCGATTCATCTTCAAGAAACAAATGATGCTTACGATTACTTTGAAAATGATTACGTTATGGGTTTTGCCATGCCATTTGGATCAGGGAGGTGAAGAGTGGGGCTAATGGTCGATGCTGGTGTTAGTACTTCCTTGATTTAAATTTTTTTTCAGAACAAATTCGAAGGTATCACGTTAGCTAATGCATTTTTCCAGGGAAATTTAAAGTGTTTCCGGAGTAACATAACAATATTAAATATTTTTTCTTCTCTTCCTTCAGCCTAAGAAACGGTTCGGTTGCCACTGCTGCGCAGGATCATTCTCTGTTTAAACATCTTCTGCTCAGGTCATTTGGGTTTCTGGCATATGTAGTCTTAAAACTGTGTTGAAACAATGAATTGGTGATGATGGTGGCTTAAAAGGCTTTGGCTTATCTGTGAATAGATGCAAAGTACTTTGATTTTTTTCCATACACATACACACATTTTTGGCCTCTATACATACATATATCATTCGTCGGCGTAATGAACAAAAATGGGCTACTTTCTCTCAACTTCAGTTCTCAGTATGTAATATTCCCGTATGCGAAATTTCTATAACGGGTTTGTTTGTTTGTTTCGCGACTATCTATTACGAATTTTAATTTTATAAAACTCTACCCACGGCGCTCCCGGTCTCACCGAAGCCTCTCCAACATCCAAAACTTAAAGCTTCATTGACGGTCTTCTGAGAACTCCCGACATAGTTTTAATCTCGGCTGAGCGGACTTGATTGTCTTGACCTGGAAACACTCTAACGACTCTCCCTCGCTTCCATTGGCTTCTCGGCCTATCAACGTCGCATATGAGTGCCAGTCTCCCATAGCAATGAGTGACACTTGCTTAAACCACTTCTCGCAAGCACTGGCAAGTAATCCTACATCCACCTCCTCCAAAAGCGGTCTTTGACCTCTTGGCTAATGCGCTTGCGGAGACACAAGGCTCTGTCATGGGGTTTAAGTCCAGAACAGTTGAAAGCCCACTCGATGCCTTTTAGAGAGAATTCGGTTTTTGATAGCTTCGTTGTCGAATATGCTACTGATCAGTAGTTCACTTTTACCACCAAGGAAATTGGTACTGTTATCACAGTTATATCTTGGCAAAGTTGAGTAGGCACATTATAAAGGCATCTATTGACAGGTCGGCTGCTACTTCGAGATGCGCAGCTTTGATCGTCATGCATGTAAAAAGCGCGATCGAATGATTCTCCCTAAGTCGTCGGTTTATTATCGAGACTGGGCCAAAGCAGTCTAATCCCGTATAAGTGAAAGGCCTCACAAATGGCGCAAGACGATCCTCAGGAAGCTCTCCAGATTCGACAAAATTGGTAGTCATTTTTCGTTCGTCGCACTATGGTGCGGAGACTCAAAACTCAAAACTTCCGTCGAACTTCGTTGGCAATCATTTCGTTAATTTGATGGTGAAGGCTGCAGTGGAAATGATCCACAATGAGCTTTGTTAACTTGTGGGTTTGGGCGGAATAACGGGGCGCCTGGCTATGAATGACAAGGTGGTGGCAGCATCTATTCATCCGTAGACATATAAAGGATAAAAAAAAAACAGCTCAGTACGAGATGAGCTTGTAAATGGTTCTAGTTTTTCTGGCGTGGTGTTGACGACTTCGTTGGGCAGTTTCATCGGCAAAAATATTAGATTGGGCTTCTAAACAGAGCAGTCGTTCGGCATCGTCGAGTTTTGCGGTTGAATGCTCTCCCCCCTCTTCCTCCTTACGTTGGCATGCGTGAATGTATTTTACGTAAGTTGTTGCGTAAAGGGTATTTGGGGTGGTTCTTCTCCTCGCAGATATAGCAGACATAGGCCAAGCGTTCTCGGGTAGCTGAGGAAAAGCAGTTCCGAATAACCACTTGTCGTCCACCCTAAATCTGGGAGGGTGTCGGGCTCGAGTCGCACCTTCCGCTGGACCAAGTTTGCTTGGTCAATTTGCTACACTGTCTGCTTTTAAGCACCTTCGCAATACGGAAACTCGGCTCTCCAGTGACAATCTGTGGTGCTTGAATTGATTTCCTAGCTTTAAATTGATATGCAAGATCCACAAGCTTATATTCCCTCTGTCGATTGCGTAAATGTTGATCTCTTTGATCTTGCTTTTAACCAGAAATACTTAAACAACTTTTTCGTTATTCGCCAAAATATTAGGAGTATCCGTAAAAATTTTGACAACTTTCTAGTGCATCTGAACTTGCTTGTGAACAAGGGAGATTTTATTTTCTTAACTGAAACTTTGATTTATGATGACGAAAAAGATTTTTTTGATATTGATGGATATGAATCTACAGCATGTTGCAATAATAAATATGCTTCTGGAGGTGCTGCCGCTTTTATAAAAATTAAATATAAACGTTGATATTGTCTGCGAAAACTTGCAGAGTTGTTATGTTTTAAAAGTGAAATTCTGTGAAGAAATGTTGACAATATGTGTCATCATAATATTATTGGGTGACTTTAATATAGATATCCTACGTGATTCTATTTTTGTAGATAAATACTTATTTTTATTAGCCTCTTATGGCTTAGAATCATATATTAATAGACCTACTCGTATAACCAATTCATCAAGTTCTTGCATGGACCACATCATGGTGCGATTTTTAAATTCTGAAAAACTTTTACTCTGCAGCTCTGTTTTCGATTTACAAATATCTGATCATTGCATGACGTGTTTAAGTTTCAATTATAATCCTGCTAAAAATTCAAATATCTCTTCTTCCTGTCCATATTCTGTTATCACTGATTTTAGAAAGCTTAATAAATTGTTGCGTTATGAATGTTGGACAAACGTAATTTACGAAGATAATCCTTCCATAGCTTACTGCAAATTTATGGATACTTTGAATAAGTATGTCATCCTTTGTTCGAAAAAAGTAAAGAAGTTGCTTATTAAAATTAAAGAAAAGAACAAACTTTACAAAAAGAAAACTAAATCCCCTCATAACGCTAAAATTATCAATACTTACAAAAAAATTATGTAAACATATTTCAAAAAGTGTTATGTTGTGTAAAAGTAATTATTATTTAAACAAGTTTCGAGAAGTTAAAGGTGACTCGAGAAAGGAATGAAAATTGGTTAAAGAAATTCAGAACAAAACATCTATAAGCACTCTAGTCCATAGTGTTAATGATGAATACCATTCGTGACCCCAAGGATTTAGCTGAAAAACTTAATAATAACTTTGTTTCTATTGGTAGCAAAATGGTTGCGGACAGTTGCAATGATCTTCCTGAGTGTGATTGTTCAGATAATGTTGTATCCTCTTCTCAGAGTTTTTATGCTGATCCAATAATGTCCTCGGAACTGTATAAAATCATTCTATCACTACAAAATTCCAATTCTAAAACATCTACCTGCTTCTCAAATAATTTTATAAAAAGAATAGCTTTGAAAATTTTTGACATCTTATGCCATATCCATAACAAAAGTATTTCGAGTGGTGTTTTTTCCAGATGACTTAAAACAGTCCGAAATTATAACATTATTTAAGAAAGGTGATAAAACTTTAATAAATAACAATAGGCCAATATCTTTACTTCCTGTTTTTTCGAAGATTTTCGAAAAGGCTATTAAAAATAGAATGGTAACGTTTTTAGAAAAAAAAACAAGTTTGTTTTAGTGAGAACTAATTTGGTTTCCGATCGGGATATTCAACTGAGGGAGTCCTATTAAATTGCTGTACAAATATATATAGGGTTTTCCAATAAGGACTTGACAATTTTTATTAAATAAAACGCAAACCATTTGAGATATTTCAAAAATTTTATTATCGGCTTGAAGTACAATCAAAACATTTATGAATGCAACTCGACTTCGTTCATATGGCCACCGATGGCACGTTTGCAGCGGTCGATTCTTTGGACCCAATTTTCAACGACTCGGCCACGCATTTCGGCCGAAACGGCCGCTATTTCGCGTTCAATGTTGACTCTGAGCTCTTCCAACTTCGTCGGCATGTTGGCATAAACCAATGACTTAACGTAGCCCCACAGAAAATAGTCAAGCAGCGTTAAGTCGCACGAACGAGGCAGCCAATCGACTGCCCCATTTCTTGAGATAACACGCTCACCATACTTACTCTTCAATAAATCAATTGTAGCGTGTGCTGTGTGGCTTGTGTCTCCATCCTGTTGAAATCACATGTTGTCCAAGTCCATATCTTCCAATTCGGGCCAAAAATAATCGGTGATCTTGGCGCGATAACGCTGACCATTCACAGTAACGTGACAATCGTTATCGTCGACGGAAAAATATGGCCCAATAACGCCGCCGGCATGCAAACCGCACCAAACAGTTATTTTTTGTGGATGAAGTGGTGATTCATGTAGCACATGCGGATTTTCACCCTACCAATAAGGCATATTTTGCTTAACCCATTGAGCCAAAAATGGGCGTCACTGAAGATGATTTTCCGATGAAATTCATCATCTTGACGCATCTTCTTCAGAACCCAATCGGAGAACGTACGTACCTTCAAATGGTCCATCGGCTTCAATTCTTGAGTCAGCTTGATCTTGTATGGGTGTAAACCAAGATCCTTACCCAAAATACGCCATAATGTGGTCTTAGCGATGCCCAATTCTTGAGAACGGCGTGGAATTGACTGATTTGGATCGTTTGCTACGGACGCCTGGACGGCAGCGATATTTTCGACACTTCGATTAACCCGTTATCTCACTGACACGGCAACATCACACAACGAATATGTGGACTTAAATTTTTGCACTAAACTTGTTATTGCCTGTCTACTAGGGCGAGAATTACGACCGAAAATTGGAGTTAACGCTCTTAAAGTTGCAGTCACCGACTCCGAATTGTGGTAGAAATTTTTTATAATTTGCAGACGTTGCTCGTTCGTGTACTTTACCATGATGAAAATGTTGAATTTACTGAATAAATTGACAGTGACAGTTTGATGATTAGTGAAAGAGTGCGTTCACAAATTAAATTCAAAATTGTCAAGTCCCTATTGGAAAACCCTTTATAATGGTTTTAATAACAGAAATTTGACTGCGGCTCTTTTTGTTGACATAACAAGCCTTTGATACCGTCGATCACAAAATTCTTTTAGAAAAACTAAATAAGTGTGGTTTTAGGGGTACAATGCTCGGTCCGATATTCTTCCTAATTTTCATCAATTCGCTATTTTCACAAAATTATCGTAGCAAAGTCAACGTATTTGCTGACGACATGGCATGTGCTTTCCAAAGCAATTCCGCGTTAAATCTAATTTCTGACATAAACCATGACCTGAAAATCTTGGGCCACTTGGGCCACAACAACATAACTTAGTTAGTAGTGATAAAACTGAAATTATGTTTTTTAGTGCGAATGGAAGGGAGTTAAACTTTGGAACTTTCTTTTTTCATTGTGCGAACTGCAGCAAATTTAAACACAGTAATTGTAATTCGAACACAAGCACACAAACATTTTTTGAAGCCAGTACATGCGCTGATAAATGTTTTAGTATAGAAAGTGCTTCATCTTTTAAGTATCTTGGTGTGTTGCTTGACTGGAGAATGAATTGGTTCACTAAAGAAGTATCTTATAGTTGCCACAAGACAACTATACTTTTTAAAGTCCTACTGCTCTCGAGATTTTCTAAAATGTATCTATTATGGATTAATTCATTCTAGGCTAGAATATGGCTTAACCTCTTGGGGTGGCACTCACAACATCAAGCTCAACCCTCTTCTAGTTTCTCAGAAACATATTATTCGTCTTATTTGTAACAAAAAGAGTCGTGATCGTAGTATGCTTCTCTTCAGAAGTCTTAAAGTTCTTCCTGTTAAACATTTGTATTGTTATAAAGTCTTAAAAATATTTTTTGTAAGGTCGGGCTATCAATTAAATAAATTCTCTGCTAACTATAACCTCAGAATCAACAATTTAAATCTTGCTATTGTACCAAATCAGAATCTGCAAATTTTCTTTAACTTTTTTACGGCAACTGCTCCTAGACCTTTCAAAAGCTTACCTAATAACATTAAAATCATAAGAAATAAATCCATTTATTTTTCAACAAAGTAAAATCAAGGCTCTTAGACAAGAGCTATGAGGATATTTCTAGTTTATTATCCATTACAATTTAAATTATTCTGTTTTACTTTCATAAATCTTCTAAAATTTTCTTTGTTATATACCTAAAGCTAATATCAAGCCTAATAATATACCTATACACAAAAAATGTTATAGAATATAGAAATATTAAGACCCCACTAGATTACAAATTCTTAGTGTTTATTAATTTGCTTCATACTGGTTTCATTCTGCTTTCGCATCTAGTTCCCTTTGAACTATAGATTGCAGCTACCTTATTAATTCAATTGTTAAATTTATTCTGAATTCTTTATTCTGTTGTATTTCTATTTTTACGAATTATTAAATAATAAATAATAAAAGAAAAAAGGGGCGGCAATACCATTTTAAATAAGTACAGTCCTATATCTTTGTTATCAGTATTTTCAAAAATATTTGAGAAGGGTATTAAATCAAGAATATTGTCGTTTCTAGAAAGAACACACTTTTTCCATGATTGTCAATTCGGTTTTAGAAGTGGAAGGTCCACTGAAACTGCACTGCTAAAACTAACTGGAGAATTATATCACAGCATTAATTCGTCAGAGATCCCAGCTTCTTTGTTTATAGATATCACTAAAGCTTTTGATATGGTGGATCAATCAATATTATTAGATAAGCAGTTCCATATCGGTATTATAGACTATATACATGATTGGTTTGTTTCACATTTAAAAAGCCAAGCAAATTGTAAAAATCCAAAAAATTTACAGCTCACCAAAGAACTTCAAGATTGGTGTTCCTTAAGTTTCGGTTTTAGACCCTATTCTGTTCTTAGTATACCTAAATTCTCTGTTTATTCAAACCTTTAAAGGTAAAGTTACTGCATTTGCTGATGACACTGCGCTATCATACTCAAGTAAAATGTTGCTAAATATATTCTCGGATGTAAACCATCACCTCTATTTAGTGAGAAAAAGGTTTTCAATACACAAGCTCACAATCAGCGCGAAAAGGAAATTTATGATATTCTGTATTAACAGTAAAATTTGTGATGATTTGGAGTTAATTTACCACCCTCCGAGTTGCAGATGCTTTCAAATATTTAATAGCGACGATAATACTTTTTCCTTTAACAATTTAACGCCTTGTTGCAGTAATTGTTTTAAGGTTGAGTGCGTCGACAATTTAATATCTAGGTATGGTCGTTTTAATTGTGTACAAAAAGGATGAGCTGGATGCTGATAAGCAACCTCCTCCTCCTTTAATACCTGACATCACAACCTCGGATCTTGGAGCGTCGATATCCTTTCCAGAATTGGATAGCGACGACTCCAATCTGTCCGAGGTGACTATCAAGCCGTCGGTCTCCTCTTCTGACACACTGTCGGAAATGGAAACCGATGACGAAGCAATTAGAGGTCCTACACGATCAGAGATAGAAGATGAGCTCTTGGGCACATCTTCAGAATCGGAGGACCTCAATAACACCGTGGTGGAGGCGACTCTGGAAGACTGTAGCAATGATACGGTTTCTCCAGATTAATCTCCACCACTCAAAAAAGGCTTCGGCCGAAGACATAATTTTAATCGAGGAACCATGGATTGCAGAAGGCGTGGTTCGTGGACTTAGGACACCCACATACGCTCCGTTCTATACAAGAGACAAAGGTAAGATTAGAACTTGTATATTAGTGAAACGTAGCCTTAATGTATTTCTACTTCCAACCTCAGTGACCCCGACTTAACCGTTGTCAAACAGACACTGCCAAAGGCTCCTACTGGCTGGCATCGGCTTAGCTTGGCCACGACCAAGTGGGCCTTCTTCCTGCTGATAACCTAGAAAGGGTGGTACTGGAAGCTGGAAGGCAAAAAACTGGCCTCATAATCGGATGCGACGCTAACGCATATCACACCGTATGGGGCAGTACCGACATCAATGAAAGAGTTGAGTCACTTTTTGACTATATTTTAAGTACTAACCTCTTCATTTGCAACATTTTCAATGAGCCCACTTTTATAACTAGATACCGACAGGAAGTGCTAGATATCAGTCTTGACAGCATCACTCACAGGCTAGCGAACTGGATGGTATCGTCTGAACACTCCTTTTCAGACCATAGATACACCCAATTCAGCCTGATTTGATGCTCCCTCAAGCCACCCAACTTTCCGGAACTACCGGAAAACTGATTGGCCAAAATACAGAGGAATACTGTCACATACGCTATCCTCTGAACTATCAAATCCCCTACGTGACACCAATCAGCTTGACATGAAAGTCAAGGAATTTACTCTGGCTCTCAATCAGGCTATGGCCGCTTCCTGCCCTCTTATTCAACCTGGAGGCAAGAAAAAGCCACATTGGTGGACATCGGCACTGGGACTGCTCAGAAACTCTTGTAGAACACTTTTCAACTTAGCAAAAAGCACAAGAAAAGTGACTGACTGGGACTCATATAAAAAATCCCTCAAATTATACAAAAAAGAACTGAGGAAGGCAAAGCGACAATCCTGGAGGTCATTCTGTGACAAAATTACAGAAACTTCTGAGGCATCACGGCTAAGAAAAATCCTCTCTACAAATCCTATGATGCCTAGCTGTTTGAAAAAAAACCGATGGCCCTTGCTTCTGGACACCCACTTTCCAGGTAGCTCCCAACTCGCGGCCAGTAGCAGCCCAAACAGGCCTACGCAACCGTGACCAAAATTCATGGTCTGATTACGAGAGACAAACTGCTCTAGGCGCTGCATGGCTTCAAACCATACAAGTCTGCTGGTCCGGATGGTTTAATACCTGACGAGCTACAGAGGTCCTCAGATATTATTCTACCAGTGTTAGAAAATATTATGAGGAGCTGTGTAGAACTTATTCACATTCCACTGTTATGGATAGAAGTCAATGTAGTATTCTTTCCCAAAGCTGGAAAATGTTCTCATGTAGTCCCAAAGGACCTCAGACCTATGAGCCTATCATCATTCCTTCTGAAAACTTTAGAACGACTGATTGATATCCATATTCGAGCTAAAGTTGATCCAAGACTTCTATCTACGGCTCAACATGCCTACTGTAAAGGAAAGTCGGTGGAAACGGCTTTGCACTCTCTGACTAGCCACATCGAACGATTCCTACAATATAAGGATTACACAATGGTTGCTTTCCTAGACATAGAGGGCGCCTTTAACAACGTCAACACATCCGCAATCACGACTGCGCTGTCAACTCTGCAGGTAGACGACTCACTTAGGGAGTTGATCGGTCTAATGCTAAAAAGCAGGATAATCAACTTCAAACCGGGTGAGACTTCTGCTAAAAGATATGTCAGCGGAGGTACGCCGCAAGGCGGTGTCCTCTCTCCCCTTCTCTGGAACTTAGTAGTTAACGAACTACTGATATACATGTAAGCGGGTGGTAGCAGAGTGATTGCCTATGCGGTTTTATGCCCCCATAAAACTGATCTGGTCCTCTTTTCTAGGAAATATAAAATTCCAATCCAAGGAGGGTCTCTTCAATAAACGGTACCAGTTTAGTTTTCTCTGATACTGCTAAATATCTGGGCCTCATTTTTGACAGGAAACTAAACTGGAAACCTAACATTCAAGAAAGAGTCAATAAAGCTACAATAGCCTTATTCTCTTGCAAAAAAGCCATTGGGAACAAATGGGCCTTCAACCTCGCATAAGCCACTGGCTATACATCTCGGTCATAGGACCGATACTTACTTACGGGGTGGTTGTCTGGTGGACGGCCTTGGAAAATGCAGTCAACCGCATTAAACTAAGCACAAGCTGAGTCAGCTGCGGCTGAAGAAAAACGTGATATCTGCAAAGGATATCCGCATATTTTCGAATAGTCAGGCCGCCATCAAGTCCCTGGACTCGGTCTCATTATATTCTAAAACCGCCCTTGAATGCCGATCATCTCTAATGGAGATGGCAGAGCAGTTCAACATTCACCTTAGTTGGGTGCCGAGCCACAGAGATATTCCGGGGAACTGCAGAGCCGATGAACACGACAAAATTGGAACCACTCTACCTATCCTACCGGACAAAGGTAGTATAGGTATAGCAATCGCTACGTGCAAACTAACACTTAATCTGGATGCCAATAAAAGAACAGACCTTAGGTGTACTGCTGGGCAAACATGTCTAGCGACCAAACAGATCTGGCCAAGGCTGGATCTGAGTCGCTCTAAGTGTCTGATCCTTTTAGATAGGAAACATCTCAGCGCCATAATAGGTGTCATTACTGGACACTGCCTCATAGGCAAGCACGCAAGAAAGCTTGGCGCTTTTACTAATGATTTCTGTAGAAGCTACATGGACGAGGAAGAGGAGAAGACAATCCTCCGCCTACTCTGCACATGCCCAGCTCTCTCCCAGAGTAGGAAGCTTCATCTAGGAGCTTTCTCTACAACGACCTAAACGATCTAGAAAAATTAGACGTTAACAGTCTCCTACGCTTTATTATAAACTCAAACTGGTTCCAGTAGTAAGAAGATCCTAGATCCACGTTGCATCACAATGGGCCAATAGGCCTAAGTGGGTTGGTATTTCCAACAGCCACTCTTACCTAACCTGAATTAGGTATTGTCGTAGATAACAAGCTTAGTTAGTGCAATCATACACATTATCTTAAAGAATATCTCAATAAAGTTGTAAGAAAACTGTATTACCTTAGCCTTTATTCTCCACAATCAATCTTAATACATACTTGCATATAACGGTCTATTAAAATCTAAGTTGGAATATGATATTTCCTCGTGGGTTGGAGCTTGTTTTAATAAAACTGAACCTTTATTAATAAAACAAAAACACGCAATTCGAATCTTATGCAGAGTAAATAGCCGAATTCCAAGTTTGAATTTTTTCAAAAACCTTAAAGTTATAAAGTGATAAAAATATTTTTTCAAAATGCGGGTTTTTACGCAGTTAGAAATATCGAAAACTATGGTTTGCGAGGAAATACTAGACATTTTGTAACCATTCCTAAAGTTCGTAAAGTTAATTTTGGACCATCTTACTTTGCCGCCGTCTACCTACTTCCAGATACTATGAGATGTGAAAGAGTGAAAAATGTATTTCTTAATGGTATTAGAAAATGGATACTGTCCTTTGACTACTAAGTTATAAATAGTTTATTTATTAATGAATCTTGTTCTTTGAATGTCGAATTATTTCTTTATATTTTGGTCTTTAAAATACTGTATCTAATTTCATTTTGAATCTCCCCATCAATATCAATATTATATTTTTTACGTTGACTGGTACATTCAACTCTTGTTACTGGGACAATAGATTGTACCTAACTATTTAATTTTTTTTGTTTTTAAACAATGAATTCGTAAAATCAAAAGTTTGCAAATGAAAATGTGAAATAAAGCATCCTTATAAACAAAAAGAAAAGTATGTGAGCATAATACTCGTAACATTAATATCGTCGTTATTTTCGAACCTGATAAAAGAGGCCAAGCAACTATATTTGAAGCTCTATAAGGCCCTTATTCTACCCGTCCCTCTACGTATCTAGCACAGAAACTTAGACAATACCGAACGCCGATTAGAAGGCACAAAACTAACGATGAGCTGTACGACCCAGTAAAGCAAGTTTGGAAACGATGTACACGTCGAAGCAGAGCCTCCTCTAACTCACGAAAAGATCAAATGATGCAGGACCTTTTTTCGTTTGGAATTTCCAACTGATGTCAGCCTGCATCAAATAGAAATGATAATTTCAGTGTCAACAAAATAACTTACTAGCACCGAGGGTTATATGTGGATCATTGAGCGCATCAACAATGAAGCTTTTCGTGAGAAGTCATCGTAAATTGTTGCATCAGTCACTCACACCGTGTTCTTTTCCTAGTTTCCAGTAATTTGAGTAGAAAATGAGTCTATAACTGACTTACTAGTAGCTTTCGAATAAGAATCAGTAGTCAAATATGGTAGAGTTATACTTTTACTTAAATTTTATCACATTGAGGAGCTGCTAAGGACATTACCTATGGGAGTCTTAGAGTACGTGACATTTGCAAAGCACATAGAAAACTTTAAATCCGCAGATAAGGCAATAAAAGAGAAAAAAAATAAAACAGTCTTTCTCACATAGTCAAAGTTGCAAGAAGGGTGAACTTAAAGATCTTCTCCCACATCCAAGCCTTGCATTGATGTCGAATCAGTGTCGAATCCGGAATCTGTCCGGAATCTCATATTGTTTGTTCTCCCCTCCTTAATATACGGCTAAAGCATTTGCTATCTTTTATAAGGCACTTAACTCTGATTGCTTTAGCACAACCACCATGGGTTGTTACCCTCAACGGGATGCGCTTAACAAATATTAAAGCTCGCTTAAGCCGGAGTGATAATGAAAATGAAGAAATAAAAAAAAAAACAAGGAAAACCTTTTTACGCAAACACGGATGAGAAAATTACCCCGACGACGTAGTCAGACCGACACAATCCAACCTGACGCAGCCAAGCTCTGACACAATGGCAGCGCCTTTTAATTGAAACAGGAAGCACTCCAGTCGCCTCACAATAAACCACTTCACAGCCTCACATGGTTGATTTTAACGTTTTCACCCATAACGCGAGTAATTAGGTGTTTTTTTTTTTAATTCCTTCTCATTTTGTTGTTGTTACATTTTTCCGTGAATAAACGCGTGAAATCGGATACTTGTAGTCGTAGCAGTCGTTTCCATCGTATGTCCTGCGGTATATATGGTGCAATGGAGTGCGTAGGATGAGAAAACAACTCCAGACAGCATTGTTGCTTCGGGTGCTCTTTATTTCAGCCAAAGTCAAGCACCGCGTTCTACAGTATGTACCTACATGCATACGAGTATGTGCACAGATGCACCGCAGTCCACTGTTGCTTCTATGAAAGAAAATCATCAACAGCACAATTGATTCAGTGCTGTCAGGATAACGATGTTTTTGCTGTTGTTGTTGGTATATATGGCATTGCTGTTCCTCAACACATAATGTTGAACAACATGGCCAAGTCTAATCACGACGCCTGCATTACCCTTACTTTATTTAGAAGGGGATGTCATGTGAATTGAAGAATCATATCCATCTCTTAAACAGTTGTCACTGAAAGAATACCCTATTGGGTTGTCTGTGACGAAAAAGAAGTATAAAAGGAAGATGATCTCCCATCCTGGCAGAGTCTGATGGTTGACATTATGAACAAAATCCCCAAGCCCATTGCCTGAAGGGCTCGACAATGACGAAACAAACTAAGGGACCCAGCACGGGCCAATTTTTTTAATTTTTTCCCTCATTTGTCTGCGAAACGAAAATGGTGACGATGACAATGATGACGACGACGGTGATAATGATGATGACGACTACGTGTTGTGCCTGTGCTGTAATGTCGCATCCGTAATTGTCTTAAGCAGTTAAGTGTATTACAGAACATCACCATGGATAATAGCGTCAGGCGGGAGAAAATTATAAGAAAAATAATGTAAAGGATGCAAGCTAGAGGGAGCAACCAAGAGCTCTATCCCAATTGGTAGGAGCGCTACCATATCTAGTCCTGTTCATTTGGGAAGATTCTATTATGTCTTCCGCCAAGACTGCAATTTTCAAAGTGCACAAAACTTTTGCCTCCATTGTTTTTCATTCATCATCTTCTTTGGGTGGTGTATACGAGTGCCTGTAGATGTGTGTGCGCCCTTCGTTCTACCCTTATTCTTGGCCACACGAATCTGCTTCATCTTTGAAGGGACTCTTGTTTCAGCATCGTTCTTGGTGTGTCGCATGTCCTTGTGTTATTTGATAGCGGCAAATTGGAACAATTGTCAGACCGGATGTCTACAAGTGAGTGCTTTATAACACTACAAACTACGCTGCAGTCGACTTAAGAGGAGGTGGTGTCCTTTCTAGCCCTCCACCAATAACCAAATGTGTCTTTCATGAAGACAAAACGGTAACGACAATAGAGTTGCCAGAATCATATTCTTACTTAGTTCACAATTGTTTAAAGGTAATTTCAGAATGGGAACTATTACTGATGGGTGGTGAATTAGTCATCACCGCCTTTCTCTCCTGCAGCTAAAATCTGCAGTCCCAGAGTAATTTTGCAGCAGAACTACCTAAGCTGGAACATTAGGGAAGGAAGGTGAGCATAAGAAATCTTATCGATGATAACCTACTTAAGAGAGGGGCATACATACTCTAATATACGAGTATATACAATCTGATTGATAGAAACAGGAACTCATTCCAATGAGTGAATGGAATTCTAAATGGCAATTGGAAATGGATGTAAGATCATAATGAAAAGCACCCCAAACAGAAAAAAGTCTAGCATTATAGATAAAGAATGAGCTTTGCGACAATACTATATGTGCTAAAATGTAAGGAGATCCTATTTTTAAAGATCTCGTTCACGAGAATATGTCTCGAAAAGCCCAATGAGAGACAATCCGTTCGCTCACGTATTTAAACCATTCAACGAGGTGATGAAGGATCATTTGTTTCGTCGCATCTTGGTTTAGGTTATCGATAATGGTAAGATCAGCGATGAAAATTGAAGATTCGTCAAACCGAAAAAGTCGACGAGAATAAATATCCTTAGCCAGACAAATCGATAATCTCCCAAGATTCAAAAACTGAGAATGGGTTTAGAGGAAAGTCGAGCTGATCAGTACTTTACTAATTTATCGCTTGAAGGTAGGGGCTACAGAACATCCCAAGAGTTTTAAGTGGACACCTGCAGTGTAGGCCTTATCCCACGAACCCTTCTCCCTTGATGAATAGTTGAAGCCTATCTAAAACCTCTGCCATTCTATGGGTCGTGGCACCCGGTTGCAGTGCAACTCCATATCGAGTCATCCGAAAATCTGCAGCGATCATTCCACGATTTCTTGTGGTTATTTTCATAACTTATGGTTTGTCTCTCCCTGCGATTTGAGTGTAAACAACAGCCACCACTATATAATTCTGGTAGGCCGGAGCAAAAGTTCCAGAGGCTTCTGACCTCCCATGGTAGCAGAATATAGTCTCCTGTAAAGTTCCGCAATCTTGTGGTTACTAGCAGAGGAGCACCTTATTGTCCAGGACCTGCTGGATTTTATTCCTCTGATCACTGAGCATCAGGTTGTAGGTGTCTATGATCGCATTGTCCTGAATCCTACTTATATGTGCTTTGTCAGCTAGAACGCTACCAACGCCGCCAGAATCGTCTTCAAAACTTCAAGGTGCCTAACGTCCTCATACATAGGACATAAAAACAAAACATGTATCCAGTCTACAAAAGAAGCTCCACACGAGCAGACTTCCACCTGGCTAAGCTTTAATGCAAAAATGTGTTAAAAGAATCATGTTCAGTCAGGAGAAAGCTCTAGTTAAGATTAAATCTCAGCTTAGGCCACTCCTGCTTGAGAAAGACATCCTTTAGGAAACGATAAGTAACTCTTACCCCGAAGGGGGAGAAGCTGCAAACAATGCTGCTGAGGGGGTTAGAACCGTCGTCTGATCCGGAGGAGCTCCTTGCACTGCTGAAAGAGAAAGAGTGCGAAGGGCTCAAATTCGTGGGGGTCAAGCCGTTTGTCACGGCTAGAGCCAAAAGGGAGAAGCGGCAACTGCCGATTTTCCTGGTCCAGTTAAGTCCCACCAGCAATCTGGAAGGTCTAAGGAGTATTAAAGTCCTAGACTACCAGGTTGTACATTGGGAGAAATTAAAGAGGAGCGAAAACATTTTACAATGTGTTCGCTGCCAAAGGTTCGGGCACGCCGCGTCGAACTGCGAAATGCAGCCTCGATGCGTGAATTGCGGAAAGAACCACAAGTCCAAGGAATGCGCTCTGGGTAAGGACGGAGCGTCTGAAAAAAGTCAACTCTCTTGCGCGTTATGTAGGAACACGGAACACACCGCAAATTATCGGGGTTGTCCCAAATTCCAGTACATCAAAAGAATAAATCTGGCCCGGCAGCAGAAAGTGCAAGTGAAACGTCCACCCGTGCATTTGCAAACTCCAGCCGTTACTCCCCATGTTACCTACGCCCAAATGGCGGCAGGTAGGGGAAATACGGTACAGCAAGTGAAGGTTGCTTCTCAGGCCCCAGCGCCCAGAGCACCGGAACCAGTACCTGACATGCTAGCTATCTTGCTCTCTATCCAGGGGCAGATGGCTCAGCTACAACGTCACTTAACTGAACAGACCGCGCGGGTGGATCAAGTATACGCGCTGCTGCCTGGCCTAACCCACCTTTTGCCGTAATGGGTACGTACAGTTAGTCAAAAAATTATTCACACCCCCCATAAAGAATTACAAATTATTCAATATCTTTAAAAAAAACAAATTCAATTTTTTCGAAAAAAATATATTTTTTTAGTAATTCGATAACAATTTTGATTTAAGTAAAAGTAATAAAGAAAAAATTATAATACTAAATATACAATATAAAATAAGAAAGACCTCCCTTTTTTACGCCAAAAAAATATTCACACCCCATACATTAAATTCTAATTTTCGGGTCGCCTGGTTATTATTTTTATTTTTAAAAGAGAGCGTGTAGTGATCAGTTTATTTTAAGCCGGTTTTAAGTCTAAAAGTATTAAAAATGGTCAAAGGAAAGGAAATTTGCCATGATATTCGGCAAAAGATTGTGAATTTTCATAAGAAGGGATTGGGATATAAAAAAATAAGCAAACATCTTCAAATTAATAAAAATACAATAGCATCTATTGTGAAGAAGTATAAAGAAACTGGAAAAATTAAAAATCTCGGTGGCAGGGGGCGTAAAAGAAAAACAACGACCAAAATTGATGAAGTTATTTTGAGAGAGGTCAAGAAAGATCGACGAATATCAGCAAACAAAATCGCAGTTGACATTGAAGATGGATTTAACGTTAAAGTTACAAGTCAAACCATCAGAAACCGCATAAATGCGGCAGGGTACAAAGGAAAAGTTGCAATTAGGAAGCCATTCATTTCCAAAAAGAATGAACAACGAAGACTTGAATGGGCTAAAGAAAAAGTGCTTTGGTCTCCTGAGGACTGGAAAAAAGTTATTTGGTCGGATGAAAGCAAAATTTCACTTTTCGGTTCTGACGGTATAACACGCGTTTGGAGGAAGCAAGGAGAGCGTTTTAAAAAAGAATGTTTACGACCCACTGTTAAACATGGTGGAGGTAAGAATCTTCTCCCATTTATTATGGTATCCATGATATTTTATTCGTACATTTTACTTAGGAAACCGAATGATTTGGGGTTGCATGTCTTGGGGCGGCTGTGGAAATCTAAATTTCATCGAAGGAATTATGAGAAAGGAAGATTATCTCCAGATTTTGCAAGACAATTTGCTTTCAAGCGCTGCATTGTTGGGAATTGATGACAACTTTGTATTCCAGCAAGACCGAGATCCAAAGCATTCCGCCAAAATCGTTTCCAAATGGTTTTCCCACAACAATATTAATGTATTGGATTGGCCTCCTCAGTCACCAGACCTCAACCCGATTGAGCAGTTATGGGCTATTGTGAAAAAACGGGTTGCAAAGTCTAGGCCTTCAAACATCGCCAATTTAAAAACTGTGATTGAAAATGAATGGAAAAACATAGCGCCGGATATTACAAATAAGTTGGTTGAATCTATGCCGAAAAGGTGTCGTGCTGTAATACAGGCCAAAGGCGGGCACACTAAATATTAAATGTGCGGTGTGAATATTTTTTTGGCGTAAAAAAGGGAGGTCTTTCTTATTTTATATTGTATATTTAGTATTATAATTTTTTCTTTATTACTTTTACTTAAATCAAAATTGTTATCGAATTACTAAACAAATATATTTTTTTCCAAAAAATTTAATTTGTTTTCTTAAAGATATTGAATAATTTGTAATTCTTTATGGGGGGTGTGAATAATTTTTTGACTAACTGTACGTGGCGGAGCAAACCCTGAAGGTCCTTGCTGTGAATGTGAATTCACTGATTAGGCTCGAACGACGAGCCGCACTATTTAAGTTGCTTAAAGACCAAGCCCCTAATGTGCTTTTGGTCAGCGAAACTAAGCTTACCAAGAGACACAAAATGAGGCACAGAAAATACAAAATAGTACGGGGAAACCGACCCAACTCCACTCAGGCAGGTGGCGTTGCAATTTTCGTAAGAAAAGGTATACATTTTAAAAGAATATACAGTCGTGTAGTACGTAGGTTCCAGGTGCTGGAAGCATGCATCGTGTATATCCCTCTCCGTAGTGGAAAGCGGCTGTACATGGTGTCTGTCTATGCACCTAAGGCTACGCAATCCACCTTATTTATCTCAGAGCTCGAGACTCTTTTTCGATTCCTGAGGCTGGAATTGGAAGACAACTATTATATTATCGGCGGAGATTTCAACGCTAAATATAGTGATTGGGGAAATAATACACCAAATACTAGAAGGAACCTACTATTCAATTGGTGGGGTCAACACAGTTTGATGTATAGACTCGGGCTTAAGGCAACAGATAGTCCGTCGTTTCCCAGACACGGGTCCTATTTGGATCTCCTGCTGTTCGACTCACGAATACAACTGACATGCACTAACCAACAAACTACAAACTGTCTACGCACTTTCGTGTATGACAGTGACCATTGCGGTCTCAGCACCGAAATAACTGTTCCCAACGAAATTGCGGAATTGGATGAGTTTGTTCAAAGGCATTCCTACAATTATAGTAGGGTGCGTTGGACACACTTCACCAGAAAACTGACTAGAGCACTCTCCTCGAATTCGCTCTACCCACCGACCAACAGAAATCTGTCAAACGAGGAGATTGACAGGTATCTAAGGTTAATGGACGAGACAATCAAACGAACAATGGGCAAAACGATACCTCGGTACCAACACACTGACGACGAAGACTTATTCCGCAACGCAACTATTGACGCACTGCACCGACATAAAAGTGGACTGCTGTCAAGACTAAAAACCTTGTACAGACAGTTTACTGACAGACATAACACGGAGATCATGACACTAAAGTCGTCGATCAAAAACCTCCAAATATTAATAAAAGAAAATTACAGAAATTCTGCAAGTTTGTATTGGAACAACAAAATTCGGGCTGTAAACACTAGCAACGCGAATATGTTCCCGCAAATAAATAAAATATTTCGGAGAAAAGATCAAAACGACCTTTCGTGTCTTAAAATCGCCCGGACAACGAGAACATACTTATAGCAGCAGGCATAGATCCAAATGAGGCTGTTGATGACGACAACTTGTTTGTGATCGAGGATCCGCAGGAGCAGGTAGAGGCTATAGGAGCGACTTTCCAGGAAGTGTACAAGGCGAATGTTATCATTGGCCCGAACAACGATCTGGAGAATCGAGTCCTTGTGGACAATTTCTACCTTCGAAATGAAATTGTGAATTGGCGATTCGAGAGCTCGGGTTTCACCCAGTTCAGTGACGAGAATATGGCAAATAATTTCATCACCAACGATAGGGTACTACCCCCGTTCATTTCGAAGGAAGAGATCCAAACGATCTTCGAATCACTTAGAAGTAAGAAATCAGTGGGAACCGATGAAATACCGAACATTGTGCTTCGACATCTCCCTCTAGAAGCGGTGAACATTTATACCACCCTGTTTAATAATGGAATGAATAATGCACATTATCCAGCGCATTGGAAAACTGCGGTGGTACATCCCATACCCAAAAGGGATAAAGATACTTCCAATCCGTCGAATCTCCGCTCGATCAGTCTTCTTCCAAGCATCAGTAAGGTTTTCGAGAAGGTGATCAATAGAGTCCTGACTAAGTGGGTTGAGGACAAAAATATAGTTCCGGATAATCAATTCGGTTTCAAGGCGGGGCATGATATCATTCATGCTGCGTCGAAACTGGTTTCTGATATCCAATGGAACAAAAGCAAGAAACAGTGCACTGGTGCCTGCCTGATTGACTTGGAGAAGGCCTTCGATACCGTATGGTTAGAGGGACTCTTTTTCAAGCTGGACAGGTTGGGCATTAGTAAACCACTGCTGTATGTTCTTTTTGATATGCTCTCCAGTAGACAGTTCATCGTGAAGAATGGCGATGTGACTTCTGCTGCAACATTTAACATTAAAAACGGTCTGCAACAAGGTGCGGTAAATTCTCCGATCCAATTCAACATTTACACGAGTGATCTGATAGGTTCACTTCACCATGCCATAGCGTACGCAGACGACTTAATCGCGTACAGATCAGGTCCAAAGATTGAGGTCATTAATATGCTTTTGCAACGTGACTTCGATAAAATTAAGCGATAATGCGATGACTGGAAGTTGAAAATCAACTTTCAGAAGTCGGAAACCATTCTGTTTAGGACGCCTTTGTCTGGGGCCTCTAGGGATACCAGAAAGAATTGGCGAAAGTTTTCTATCCTCGGACAACACGGACAGCCACTCGCTTGTCGAAATGTAGTCAGATACCTTGGGATCTGGCTAGATCAATATCTGTATTTTAACAAACATATAGATGTTGCTCTGGCGGTGCTTTTGCCCTTACAACGAGACTGTTCTATAACAGTCAACTCGATGCGAGGGTGAAGGTGATCTGCTATATATATTTATTTATTTATTTATTATTATTTTTTGTTTTGTTTTGGTTTACCTTTGTAATTACTTAATTATTTATTTATTTACTATTCATTTTTTATACTTATTTATTTATTTATTATTTTCTTTTCATTTTCTGCTAATTTATTATTATTGAGTACTTTTGTTTATCCATTTATGTTTTCATTATTGATTTACTTAATTCATTATTGTAAAACTAAAAGTTTGGTTTGATAAATTTACTGCACCGCCCACCCTTCTTATCGTTACTGAATACTAAATTTTTTGTTTTGTTTTAATGAAGGTTTTTTGTAGCTTTTCCTTCAAGATTTTGTTTGCGTTGTTCTTTTGCTTGTTTAAAACATTATAATTATATCAGTAGTAAGGTAGATTCATACCTTAACTCTGTAAATTGTGCAATTTAGTTAAGGAAATAATGTATAAATATTCTGCTACAATAAATAAAATAAAAAATAAAAACATGGCCCTTATCAGGCCCATGCTAGTATTTGGATGTCCCGTGTGGTTCAACGTGAGAGCAAGTTTATTGGAAAAGATTCGGGTGTTTGAGAGGGCTTGTCTTCGCTTATACAGAACACCAGAGTCTCAGTACATAAAATTCTATCCCAATGAGGTCTTGTACAATAGGGCGAATCTAATAAGAGTGGACAATTTCGTCATTAAGTTGACTCGAAGGCACATTGCAAGAGCAATGACCTCATCGAACAACCTGATCTCCGGGGCTTTCTACCCCAATTATATGTATCACGAGAGAGTTCGCTTTGACGGCTTTATTCCTCCAGAAACGTTCCTCTATCTAGATAATAAAGGTCTGATCCAGGACAGATTGGCGGTGCCGCTAATCTTCCACGTCGCTCGAACAGCTGCGGACAGGCGACTCTACTACGACAGAGAGGCCGCACACGGCAGTGCGGAACGTCTCCGGTTCAGTAGGGCGGTAGGGAGTCGCGACATGAGGGATGTTGCTCGGCAGCACCAACACTTTTGATGGCTAGTTGAAGGAGAGGATGCTTTGTCGTCGAATGCCTAAAGTAATAAAGTAATAGATAGCTTCATCTGAGGCAAAGCGGGTCAGCCTAATTTTTTTTTTTTGTTTTAGCCATGGCCGGCTTACATAGTTTTAGTTAGGATTAAGTTAGTTTTAAGAAAAAAAAAAATATATAAAAACCAAAAAAAAATGAATAAATAAAAAAAAATGTTCTAAAAAAAATATATATATATGTACATGTATTTATATATTATGTATATACATATTATGTATATATATATATATTTATGTATGTCTATATTTGTGTTAGATGTAAGTAGGTTAAATAGATTAAGATTTATTTTTATGTAGTTTGTAGGCTTTTAGTTTTAAGTTTTATAGAAAATTAAAAAAAAGTTCCATATACTAAGTTTTTGCTTAAAATTTATTTTCTTAGTTTTAGTAGTAATAAATCTTAAAATACAAATAAAATTAGACTGTAAGATTCGTCGAAAGACATAGTTTAAGTGTTAGGTTTAACTTAGAGTGCCCGCATGGGGCCAGTAAGTTAGAATAAGATTATTTGTAAGTAATTTAAGCTAATTTTTAAGCATTTTTTGTTTAGCATATAAGAGTAATTTAAGTTAAAAAAAATAAAAATGCATAAAAACTGAAAAAAACTGAACTGATAAGTGACTCTGCGCCATCACCATCGCCCCATCAATATCTCCATCTAGATATGACGCATTCGTCTAGCAGAGCCTTACGCTCCCGTGAAAATAACCGGCTGACTCCAATATCAGACACCCAAGCACACTCACTTAGGGATATACTAGTACTCCTCTTCGCCGTGAAGGCGATTCCACGTCAGATCACCTCCATGTCAAGAGGTACTCCCAAAATACCCACAATGCGGCAAACCAGCATACAGGCAAGTAAGGCGAGTGCCCTTACTGAGAATGTCACTAAGAGTGTTAAGCAAGATATTATTTTCTGGCGAACCGAATAAATCATGACTATGTCATATCGATGGGCCAAATGTTGCACAAGGAACAAAAAAGCCGTCATGTACAGTGCTTACAGCATACCTGTTGAACCCCCAGTTAATTCGCATAATGCACCTTATCTCACCCACAACACTCATCAATTTTTCGTTGACACTTACTGGGGTCACATATCCAAGGCTAACCCGATTCAAACGGATCGTGGGAGG
This sequence comes from Volucella bombylans, assembly GCA_949129095.1. Taxonomy (NCBI): domain Eukaryota; kingdom Metazoa; phylum Arthropoda; class Insecta; order Diptera; family Syrphidae; genus Volucella; species Volucella bombylans. Next base: position 118,065,007 of record OX422142.1, on the reverse strand, counting down.
TTGACTTGTTAACGATTTGGCCTTAAGCAACATCGTTACAGTGTTTTCTCGTGATAGACTGACCCACAATGTCACACCAATCAGCAAAAATTGGGAAAACTCTATACCTATTCGGCCCCCGACTGTCTATCTAGAATGAGTAGCCGGTCATCCGCATATGCGCATCAGTTGGAGACTTCCTAACATCTAGTACTTAAGGACATCACCGTCCGTTCTTCCAACAAAGCCAAGTACTTAGGAGCCATCTTTGATAAAAAACAACTTCTTCAGACTAAACCTATCACGTCGAAAACCTCAAAGGCGCCGCCGCCGTCGTCGGCTTTCAGGCAATGTGTAAAAGCTTTCGAAAATGAACGAGGCTTGTTTCCGAGGAGGGCCCTTGGGATCTAGACCGTTCCATGGGTACTTTCGCCTGACTCCCCTCTAATGAATCTCCCTCCATAATATTTAAATCTTGTTCTACCTTCTCGAAGCCATCTTCCCTTTAAAAAAAGTGGTATTTCGTTCAACACTCACTACAATTTTGATGACGTTGCGTGCCGATGTGGTCTGTGGTCTGTGATATTATGGCCGTATTGTTTCATGCAATAACACCAAAACTTCTGCTTCCCTACGCTCAGGAATTATTTGCAGAATCTAAGCCAGGAAAACATCTCACCGATCGCTCCAAAGCCCATTTAGGACGCGGCACTTTCATCTTTCTGGAGGACGACAACATTTCACTCCTTGTTGGTAAAACTTCCATCTATCTTTCACACGGAGATATACGCAAACCTGACGACTCCAAACTATATTGTGAAGAACAGGGGGAAGGGCCAAATTATTTGCATTTGCAGTGGCAGCCATGCTGCGTTTAAAGCCTTACTTCACCCTCTCACGATTTCAAAACTAGTTTGAGAATGCAAGAATTCATTCATGGCATTTGATAGGCTGAATTGGATACTTGGGTCCTTGGTCACAATGCGATGCACGGAGTCTGAGAGCTTCTCAGGACCTGAACATGAGTAAGGACATCCTGCGTCCTCGTTAGGTTTCATGCGGACATGACTACAAATGACATGACTCTTCTGAATGCCGGCAGACCAAAGAAATGATTCTTTACGTCTCTACTTCTTACTGAACTCAAGACTTGACACTACGCTTTTGATAAGCAATAAATTGTGCTACATGTAATTGATACAACATCCTGCAACGCTTGATATGAAAGTTATGATGACACCATGGAGCACTTTCTCTTGGAGTATCCAGCGTACGCTTCCATCGGGCTGCAGGTACTGGACGCTGATGTGGTGGTTGCAGGTACTGTAGGCGCTTTAGCACTGTTCTAGGAAATCCCAGCACTAAGCATTCGAATGGAAACATGAAAAGTCGATATTTTCTAGAGAAATGTAGGGTGGCTGGAAGGAAATTTAAAATTTTATGTCGACTGACGTCCGTTTTCGTCGCTTAATTCTTGCCAGTAGATCTATCTATCTACTGAAGAGTTACTTTTGGTCAAGATGGTCTATTTTTATAAGTAGTTCATTCTTGTTGCTTTCCCGTCAAAGATTAGATTAAGATGACAAAAGTCTTATTGACATGCGGACATTAATAATTCTCCAATGACAAACCAATGGGCTATGAATGAACGCCAGAGCTGTAGACATAGGCCACCCTTGTTCTGGTGCAAGCGTTGTACAAGGCTGTAGAACACAACCCGCAAGAAAGGAATCTAGCAACTTCCCTTCAGTCCATCAGCCCACTACTGAAACCAGTGAATGCGACTTTGGCCTAGACATACTTACGATATACAAAGAATTCCATGTGTTGTGAAGTCGTTGGTTGAAGGACCAGTCGAAATAAATAGTCTAGAATCAAGTGGATGAATATAATAAAAACTAATTGAAAAGGACACCACTCATTATATCTGACAGTGGAAGCTTCAGTGCTATCTTCCAATTCTAAGCTCTTTACTCTCCATGCGCCGCCATCATAAGAAACATTATTGGGGTTGGTTGAAGCCTGACAGTTCTGGTAGCTGCTTTATTACCATCTGAACTTAAATAATCCGTGTTTGGAGGCTTTTCCATTAATAGGTAAAACTCATAACCTGGTAACCATGAATACTAACTATAACGAAGACGACAACTAAGATGACGATGATGATGATGCATCAAAAAGAGAAAGTGCCTTCTTGCACTTAAATTGTTGTCTTGTTTCGCAATTTGTGCTCAGCCTCATGGTGCGCTCCTTTCGTAGACCATAGGCTCACATACTCACAGTGATACATACATATATCGTTATCCTCGGATATTCTCATCAAACTGCAGTACTATACCTCAAGCTTCTTGTCATGTGCTGAATCATCATGAGCACGGCCCCCCTAAGCGCTCTAAGCAACTTTATGCTTGGTGTCCTGTATCCGAGATATGTCTGCAGTGACACTCTTCCCTTGTCTGTATGTATGCTCATGTATACGTAGCGCTTGTTGCAAAGGACCAAAAAGGATTATTTTATTTTTTTTAAATATTTTTTTTTCTTTTATTTGTTCGTGCTACGTAAAATTCTAGAGAAGCCACTTGAAATAAATTCATATAAAACAGTTGCTGAAGGATATTGCACGCTATCCGGACAAGTGTTGCAAAAGAAAGGTGTATGTGTAGGTGCGTATCCTTTAGAATTGTAACGCAATCGTAGGTGTATTGCTTGTTGTCGCCCGTGTCGTGCCGAGTAATTGCAATCCCAAAGTGTGGTTCACTTAAAAAAGGAGAAAAGATAAAATAAAAGGACAAGGAGTGTCACAGTGAAGATGTGTAAGAGCCGAAAGATGCAGTTCGTGCAGGTTGTCAATTAGAGAGATTTTCAAATCTCGGTTTAGGGTTTGGTTTTGTTATGTGAACAGTATGAGTATGTACGAGTATGTGGATTGTCGTGTTTTGTTGTTGACATTGGCGGGTTGTCACTAACGCTGTAGGTAGATGTATCCGGTCGGCATGGAATAGTACAAGCTTCTCCATACCTTAGCATGCAGTATTGAAAGAAAAAATGCCCACACATAGGTGTTAAACAATACAAGAGTCCCTTGAAGTTAGTCAAATCATTAAATCACAGTTCAGCCTTTTGGCGGAAATCTCATCACTACATACTGCTTGTAAGCTTTTTAAATTAACGCACTGACAGTCGAAAGATTTTGACTTTCCCTTCGCCCAAGCTGTGAGAAAATATTTTAAACGTCTTTTGTAGTCCCCTGAAGCCCGTGTTATTGATTTACTTATTTTGGTGGGCCTGGGAAAAGACTGACTTTGTCCCTACGCAAAAGATAGGCGCATTGAAATAAAAATTGAATCAAGATCAGGGAATATCAGGCTGAATATTTATTTTAAGCTTTTTACGAGTGTATCAGAATAGTCCTCCAACAGAAACAATGAATTTTCTTATGCAAGTCAATCCAATACTTTCAAAGACAAATGGGCTACCAACATCAATGAATTCCTGAATACGCACCAGACCTGCTAAAAGTAGTGGCATGGACTTATATGTAGCTCCTAGTAAAGACGAGGTTGTAAATAGACATCACCATACGGATAAATAAATGGCAGTGGATGAATCGCATCTTAGGAAGTAATATGAAGCACGCAATGATTACTTACTTTCTTAACGGGCTCCCAACCTGTGAAGAGCCTCTGCCTGAGACACAGTAGCCTTTCACTCTATTCAATCCCGGGAGCATTGCTTTCAATTGTCTAGAACAAGAATTCTAGCATCCGCGATAACTTGGTCCTTAAACGGAGGTTCGGCCTTGTCATATCGAATCCGGGGGCTGTGATACGAAGATCCTCTTCGCTGGAGCATCATTGTCCATTCGTTCGATGTGGCCGAGCCAGTGTAGTCGAAGTGTTTTAGATTTTTAGACTACATCCAGATCTTGATACAGCTCACAGAGTTCGCGGTTGTATCTTCTCCGCCATTAGCCCCCGTTGTGTATGGGACCAACTATTAGACGAAGAATATTTTTAGCACTCGGTACGATAAAGTAGAATTGACACGATCAATGTTTTATAGAGCATGTATTTCGTCTTCCGCGTAAGGAGTTTTGAACTGATTTGTTTCGCCAAATCGAAGTAGCCGCGGATTCCTACTGTAAGTCTTCGCGAGTTGATGTTTACTCCGAGGTACGTAAACTCCTTAATCACTTTGAACTTACTGTTGTGAACAATGATGTTTTATTCTATGCGGTGTGCACATATGTTTCTTTGTTTGTTGACAAAACGCACCTGGTTTTATCCTCGCTTACTTCAAGGCCAACTCGTTTTGGGTTGTCTTCGATTAACGTTAAAGCCTCTACGACGGTGTGCTGGGAGCGACCGATGATGTCGTTGTCAACTACGTATCCCAGCAGCACCTTCCATGTTAGCACCTGCCCTGCGCACTATCTGTTCCAGTACTAAATTGAAGATATCAAATGACAATACATCTTCTTACCAAAATTCGGTACAGACTTGGAAAAGTTCGGAGGAACTGTTTCAAAATTTAACGTTGCACTTGCGGCTTTGAAGTAAATAAAAATATTGTGTCTCGATATGAAATTCGTTGGCCTTTTCTTCGTCTTACGTGGAATCCTGTCCAAAGGCTTCAGTGATAAAATCACTACAGCACCAGCATCCACCATATCAGCGTCGAGTGCTTATATGCTGAACTCACACAAACGTAGCTTTCCTATGTGTCGTCATCACTACTCGTATTTACTGTCATAGGAAGAAAGAAAACTTTGGTGTTGAACCATGGGATATGTTGCACGTAGAGCCGTTAATAATGTGAGCTGCTAGGTTAGTCGAGGAAGATAAAAAAAGCCATACCTTGCAGGTGTTGAGACAGTATATCATAAGACGTGTGGACAGTTCTCAGCGTTCCGATCGCATCAGGATAGCAAACCAGTGTAATAAGCATTGACCAGATGAGGATAGGAAACAATTTTAATAAAACAAAAATGGTATAAGATATAAAATTGATCTTAGCTTTATTTTTAAGCTACGTTTATGCCATTATGTGTAGAATAGCACACCATTCAAATGGCCACCTCGGCTTCGCTGGCTCTGATTCAAGTGGTCGGTTCAATTTTTGATGACTCGGTCCAATATGTGCGGCGTTATTCCGGCAATAGCATGTTGACTGTTGGCCTCGAGCTCGTCCAAAGTGATTGGCTCGTTAACGTAGACTTGACGTAGACCAAGAGAAAACAATCGACTGGTGTCAAATCGCATGATCGCGGCTGCCAATTGATGAACGCTTGCCGTGAGAGGACCCAGTCGCAAAATTTCTCCTTCACAATTTCGTCCGTTGTGTCGCTTATATGGCATGTTGTAAAGCTCTGATCACAGAAAGTCGGTTAACGTCGCTCTGTACCTGAAACCATTGACGGCACCAAACAGTCAATCTTTCTGGATGCATTGGTACTTGGCCGAAAACTTGTGGATCGTTTTCGCTCCAATAACGGCAATTTTGCTTGTTGACATAGCCGCTGAACCAAAAATAGGCCTCGTCCGAGGAAATGATTTTTCGGCCAAAACTCGGATCTTCGGCCAGCATTTCCAGCGCCCAATTAGCCAATTCACGGTGTTGTTTATGGACGTCCAACTTCAATTCTTGCGTCAGCACAATCTTATATGGATGTAGGCCCAAATCCAAATACAAAATAAGCCGGGTTAACTCTCTGGCGATGTCTAATTCTGCTGATCGGCGCTGAATCGATATTTCTGAGTCTTCTTCGATACCGGCGGTTCCAGCGGCTATGTTTTCTTCATTTCGCATCGATATCTGTCTGTGGCTTAAGATCCAAAAGAGAACACTTACGCTCAAACTTTTCCACGCTGCAACGGATTGCCTCCACACAGGGGCGGCCTAATAAAATAATTAGTTTTGATGATGATTGCATTAAGTGGCGTCAATTTCGAGATCAATTTACTATCGAAATTGACAACAACATGGCACAGGAAAACGTCACCAAAATTCGCGAGCTGAAACAAGTGCTGAAATAGTGACCTTGAGCTGGAAACTCCTTCCTGGGACACCTTTATTGTCAACATGCTTAGTTCAAGGCTGGATTAAAAAAAAAAAACCATGCATTTGGCATGCATTAAAAGGCGCATATCCTTTTTGCAAGTCTCTAGCATTGGATCAAAAGTCAACATGCGGCGGTCAGGGGTTGTTTGATTCTACATACCATACGATCGCAATTCGAGCTATTATTTACACTGCACTGTATGCTGTATACGATTCCTAAGATTTCATCATATCTACAAATCAAAGATCTAATTCTGAATCAGATGGAAGACACAGGTTGTTTGAGCTTAGCCAATGCTGACTTCAACAAAGCTTCCAACATTATCATTCTTTTGGGATCAGAAGTGTAGGCAGCGATCATAAAGGGCAATATAATAAACGTGTTTCTGGCTAGACAGAACAGGATGTACACTTGGGGTAGACAAGGAAAAATACTAAGTGCAGTTTCTAGACTGTAAACAAGGAGACGACTTGGCAGCTGGATATGCAGACAATTTTTTGGTGAAAAGGTGCGTACGAGCCGCTGTAGGAGTACTAGCTAACAGTTGTGACTTATGGTATGACATCAAGTGGTTTCAATGCCGTACGTACTTTGGATGAATTTACATTCGACAACAAAGAACGAAGCATTAAGGAACAAGTTTTATTTTGATGATATGCATTGTGCTGAGAAATTGTTTAGTCACTCAGAATGGGGGGTTTCGAACTCGACAAATTTACGTCAAGTCCCCAGCTGTTGCATTTTCAAAAGAGAATGGGACTTCCATATTTGGCCTTATTTGGGATTCGTCCAGCGATGACATAATGTTTAAGATACATTTAGAAGCAGATTAACTAAATGCGCCATAATTAGTGCGATAGCGCATCTGTATGATCCAAACCGATAACTGGCTCCTGTAATTGCCAGTGACAAACTCTTCTTTCAGGACTTGTGGCGTTCTGGCGTGCAATGGGGTGATCATACATGCAGCTATGGTGCCTGTATGGGAAAATTTCTACAAACAACTGGTGCACCTAAGATCAATAAGAGCTCTGCTGTCAAAATTCAACGGCATGCAGAGAGAAAGAGTAGACATCGCTATGATAGAAAGTCACCGTTGGAGTAATAGCATTGGAACTGAACATAGATAACATTTGTAAAAAGTGCTGAGTTGAGAATAATAGCTATCGTTCTCATATTCGCGCAGAATTGCAGAATTACTCTAGAAGGATAGGAAATATGGCCCTATAACGTCTGACAACGTGAGGCGTACTATCAAGAGCTTGGACGGCTAGAAGGGAAAATAAAATCAAATGTTTCCCAGTAGATTACACCTGGATGTACAATAAATTTATTAAAAGCTCTACGAATACTTTGCTTAGACAGATATCCTTTGCACATCATAAGTTGAGAGTGGATCGATTTATAAAAACATTCCACTCCGATGCAAAGTCGATTTGGCCTCTGTTTTCGGATATAGTATTTTACAGGTAACTAAAGGGTGCTTTTACAAGATGTGTTGGATTAGTTTTTTGAATAAAAGGAATAATTGTTGCAATATCTTTGGAACCTTTATAGAGTAGATAAATAGGGATTATTTATGGAACACAAAATCTTCAAAATGACCGCATCAGCTCTGCTTGCAGACACTCATCCTTTTCTCGAAATTGTCAATCACTCTTTCACATAACTGGGGCCTTATCTGGGCGATGGCGACGTCAATATTCGCTTTCAGGGTTGAAATTATTTGTGGATGGCTGGCGTAGACCGTCTATTCAACATAGCTCTAAAGAAAAAAGACTAACGGTGTTAGGTTGAACGATTTTGGTGGACAATTACGCAGCTAGAAAACTTTGTGCGTAATAACTGGATTATTACGCGACTTGTATGGTAGATACGAGGGCGGGTCAATAAGTCCGTGACTTTTGGAATAAAACACAGATTTTTTGATAAAAAAATAATTTTATTTTTCAACGTAGTCTCCCTTGAGCTCTATACACTTTGTCCAACGCTTCTCCAATTTTTTTATCCCTTCCAAAAAAAATGATTTGTCGAGGTCCTCAAAATAGGCCTTTGTTTGCGAGATGACTTCATCATTGGAGTCAAATCTTTTTCCACCAAGCCATTTCTTCAGGTTTGGGAACAAGAAGTAGTCGCTCGGAGCCAAATCTGGAGAATAGGGTGGATGAGGGAGCAATTCATAGCCCAATTCATGGATTTTTGCCATGGCAACTGCACATGTGTGCACCCTTGCATTGTCTTGGAGGAAAAGAACTTTTTTCTTGGCCAAATGAGGTCGGTTTTTTTTCAAATCGTCATTGAATCGGTCCAATAAGTTGGCATAATATTCCCCATTGATTGTTCTTCCCTTTTGAAGGTAGTCAATGTGGATTATCCCGCGTGCATCCCAAAAAACAGTCGCCATAAATTTATTGGCTGACAAACCCACCTTGGCCTTCTTTGGCGCCGATTCTCCCTTAGAAACCCACTGTTTTGACTGTTGTTTGTTCTCTGGGGTGTTGTGATGGATCCATGTTTCGTCCACGGTTACAAAACGGCGCAAAAACTCCTCCATATTGCGATTAAACAACGCCAAACCTTCCTGTGAAGTGAAGCACACGAAATTCACTTTTTTCCATTTTCTCCTCAAATTAGTGAGTAGTCTGATAAAAATATCTGTCAAACACAAACTAACTGACGCAGCAAGTTTAAATTTTGACAGGAGTCAACTGACAGATGCCTGTTGATAGGAGCAGTGTTGCTGTTTCAGTAAAGAGGTCAGAAATTCAAAAAGTCGCGGACTTATTGACCCGCCCTCGTAGCACCATCCTGTTGAAAGTCGAGGTCGTCCACATCCATATTCGGCCACAAAAAATTGATTATCACGTTTTTCGGTAGTGCGCTCTATTGACCATAATGGCTTTTTTATCCTCATTTTCGAAAAAGTAGGGCTCTATGACGCCTGCAGTCGGTTACTTGTTCTGGGTGCATTGGCATCTCCTGAAGCACACAAAGATTTTTGATGCCGCAGGTGCGGCAATTTTCCTTATTAACATAGCCGCCAACGTGAAAATGGACATTTTTTCATTTTTTCTAGGACTCGATCTGAGAACGTACGGCGCTGCTGGTGGCCGTCTGGTTTCAGTTCTTGCCCTAAATCAACCTCATACGCATGGAAAACCAAATCTTTCATAGAGGTAAAGCTCTGAGTACGATGACGAATGGAGGTGTTTGGGTCGACACTTTACTTTACTGCGGCGATATTTTCCAATGAACGTCTGGTACGAACACGTTTCGGCGTTTTTCATCTAGTATTGGCGCCTGTGTAACGAAACTGATCTAAATCCTTGGGGTAATGGCCAAAATAATGGGCTGTAGTGCTCCACAAATAATGGTGCTAGCATCTATGTACAGCACCATTTCCCACAAAGACCACCTCTTACGCATTATATCGAGGAAGCGAACAGGTATCAAAGGACGAACTGATCAAGGCATGCAGAAATATAGGCGAATACAGCGTCTGAAGCCGACGGAATTCCAATTAAGGCCGTAAAAGCACCTATGCAGAAAAGACCAGACATTTTCATAACAATATACCAGAGATGTCTAAAGGAAGGAATTTTTCCTGACCCATGCAATAAACAGCATTTGGTACTTCTACCAAAGGGAAACAAGCCACCAGGTGAATCATCTCCATATCGGCCATTATGTCTTCTAGATACCCTGGGCAAGATTCTGGAACGTATCGTTTACGAAAGACTATTGTCAGTAGCAGAGGAAAAAGGAGATTTATCAAATAGCCAATTCGGTTTTGAAAAATCGCAGTCTACCATAGATGCCATGGAAGCGGTAGTAGACGTTGCGACTACAGCGATAGAAGGGGAAAGATGGCGATGGGGCACAAAGGAATATTGTGCAATGGTAACATTTGGTGTTAAAAATTCCACTCCGTAAGCTTGTTATCCATAACAAGCACTTTCTAGAATAGATACACCACGCTATTTACTTAAGATAGTAAGAAGCTATCGGCAGCTTCAATATCAAACAGAAGATAGTATCAAATATTACAGTGTCTCTGCAGGAGTACCACAGGAAACAATACTAGGACCATTATTGTCGCATATTACATATGTACGACGGGAGTACAGCGACTGGCGTTGCCATGAGGAGTTCTCACAATAGGTTCGCTGATGACAATGCTACTGTCACGGTCGCCAAACGCATACACGAAGTAGAATCTGCTACAAATGCTGACCACAAAACTAAGGCAGTTTTAATAACCATTCGTAAGACCGTGGAATACGCAACCCTCCAGGTTGGAAGCCAAACAATTCCGTCTGAGCACTGAATACCTGGGAGTATTGTTAGATAATAGACCTATGTAAGCGGTATTACCACGAATTCTACCAAATATCGGTGGACCTGGTTACAGATTAAGTGTTACTTTGAAGAGTGATCAGCTCGGTTCTGTAGAAACGCATGTAATAAAAAGGATTAAAGAGGATGACCTCAATAACTAGGTGGTAGAATAGATGGCAGAACACCACAAAAGGCTGTTGGATGTACAAGTTAATTCCGTCTATAGAAGTTTGGGTAAATTGGACACATAGAAACTGTAACTATCACCTCACGCAGTTCCTGTCCGGTCACGGGGGGTACCAAAAATATCTGCACCGCTTTGGGCACGATAACTCTTCCTTGTGTCCAAATTGTCCAAATGACGACGAAGATGCGGATCATGCAATATTTTCTTGTAGTCGTTTCGCATAAAGAATAAGAAACATACCGAATCCACAGTCCCTCGTCGAACATGTGTTACGATCAAAGGAAATCTGAGCGGGAATTTGTGAGTTTATAACCGGTGTGGAGAAAGAACTCCGCCGAATCGAACAGGTACGACGTGCTGAAACTGCAAGCACCCAGGAGATAGCATAGATGCTGACCAGCCCCGCGAAGTAATACCTCAAGGGAGTACTGAGGGGAGTATGGTTGAAGTGTGCAGGGCGTGGTTTAGTACGTAGGCATACTCCTGACATTGGAACATTCAGGGGAATGAATTGTGCATACTTGTGGCTTGAGCTACTAGCATCTTTCGAAGATTACACACACTGTGTAGTACTCTATAGTAGATTTGCCACCATATCTTAGCCCTGTGTGCATCAGCTGTAAAATAATCCTTTCAAATCCTAAACCTCTTATTTTAAACTGTGCAACCAAAGACTATTTTAACGTCGTATTGAGATATTGCTCGTAAATTGGGTGAAAGAGTTCTCAAGCCGATCGTTCCTTTGTAGGTGCATTAGCCTATTCCTGACTGAGATTGACGAATAAATCCTTATTACGGACTATAATCAGTCATTCGGTAATATGCTTGAGCCCATAGACTTCCTGATAGATAGATATAATAGATTAAGTTAGAACTCCTTTAAAATTACCATTGGCTCTTCTTTTTTAGTAATCCATAAGAATTATTTGACTACATAAAGTCTTGGCCGTAACTTATACTATCAACTCCGAAACAAGAGCTATACGTACATACTTAGGGAGACGTGGCAAAGAAAACTGACATCCTGCGGCTCAGATACCTTTGAGATTGGTATAGCGATATTTGACATTGGAATGGTTGACCAGTAAGTTAGAAGAATACTCGGTGTACCTTCATGTCACATAGATTGTATTATCCACAAATCATCCTTAGAGCAACTGAATTCAATATTCTACGCCAATCTAATCATTTCATTTCCATTAGATCATCTGTGCTTCATTGTGTAACATAAAGTCTAACAGACTCACGACCATGAAAAATAAATACTCGCCCTCCTCTTCTTAGTGCTCCACCAAACAGAAGTGACCATGCAAATATTGAAGTTCCCTCTCCCCATCTACACATTCAAATGTTGGTCATCGAAAATATTTAATTAAACCATGCCCGGCAAAGGAAGGCGATGCATTTACATACACTGACTCTCACCCACCCTCAAAGCTAAGTTTAGTTTGACTACGAATACAAAACCGCCCACATTAATACCTATCCCATCCCTATTTTGACCCTTATGACCAACAACTAAACGACCACCCAAACTTGTGCCACAAAATCTCACATGTTTGTGGATGTTTCATAGTCCTAGAGCTATGCTCTTACACTTACCATTACCACCGCTGAAATAGCATCGAGTGTGAAATATGAACTAAAACCAAAGCATAGCAAGTTGGCAGCGGGAGTCGTAGGATACAAGTCCGAGTATTCGTATATCGCATCTACGACGATTCTTCAGCTTCATCGAGTGTATCTTCTCCAGCTGGGCAGTGTTATGGTTCCTTTACGCCGTTCTCCGCTTGTTCGTTTGTTTTTTCAACGTTTATTAATATTTTCAATTCTCCATCCAAACGGGTAGCAGATATCAAAATAACGTCGGCTTATGGAAATTTCCCTACTAGTCCCCCTATTCAAAGGGCTTACGAGGAGCAGATAGAAAGGTTTCAAAAGCAAAAAAAAAAACAAAACGTCTAGTGAACCGCACAATTTAGGGCGCATCCGGATTGTCTGCTGCTGCGCCCGGTTGGTTCCGATTCGAGTCATAAATTATTTATTAGAATCAATTTTTCGTGTGAAAACGTCGCTGGATAGAAATTTACGATTTAAAATTTTCCTTGATAAGCGCACCGCAAATCGGACGGGACTTTTCTTTTTTACGATATTCATCACCCAGCACTAAGACGAGACTTTGTACATAACCCGACCCCATGTCTCTATGTCGAAGAAACAGCCAAAAGTTCTCTCACACAAAGGGGACGAAAAGAAAAAAAATAATAATACGAGTATTAAGGAAGCAATTATGCGGAATGTCCTTTTAACTGCTTTTGTTGTTTTGTAATATTTTACAGTTGCTTGGCAGTCTCATGCTGAGCTTATGACCGCCTGGAGGTGCCCAAATGGCTCACGCATAGCAAAACGGACGCGTCCAACTGACGCACGCACTACCATAAATTTCACTTTTCAATGGGATGGATACAGGGCTATGGAAATACCGGAACCGAATGGATACAATTTTTTTTTTTATAAGAGATGTTTCGAAAATTGTCTTATTCGATTTCCTACAAGAACTTCTCTACACAGAATCAAGTTCAAGTTCCTTCCCAAGGGGTTCTCTACACAGAAATTGTAATTACAAGCCAACTGAGCGCGTAATTCATTGCATGCCTTTGGGCCGAACTGAACTCTCCCGAGTTAGTTTAGTTCGCATGAGCTTCTTTGTGAAGATGTAACCGACCGACCGACGACCGCTTACGGGCTTCAATCAGAAGGTTCTAACTTCAAGAAATCGCTTAATCAAAGGAATAAACGTTGTGAGAGCTCTGTTTCGAGGCCGAGAATGGTTTGACTTAGGAAACAAAATTAGGCGTATGCCCTTCAACTAGTTTAAAGAAGATTCGAAGAGCAGATACCGTAGTAGAAATACCACAAGGAGCAGCAAGGAGTAGTACAATAAAGAAAAAAAAAATGAAATAAAAGGAAAAAAAGGATCAAATAAGGAAAAATTCACGAGTGAAGGAGATTAATAGGCATTCTGTCTGACATGATGGAAGTACCCGTATCCACAGTCCGTAGTGGTGGTCGTAGAAATAAACGTAGTTGTGCCCATGTGCCAAAGTGTAAGCGTAACCGTATCCGTAACCGTATATGTATGTGCCACAGGATTAAAATGAATATTTGCTTTGCGTGTAGGCATAACAAATGGGAAATTGTGTTTTACTGGAATTTATAAGTGGGATTGCCATTGCGGTGTTGCTTTCTGTCTGTTGCCAGTTGCCAGTTGCCGGCTGCCTGCTGCCTAGTGATGGTAGTGCCAGTGGTCCTCGACCGAATGGGACTGAATGATAGAGCGGGGGCTAAAATATTGGGAGATAGTGGCTTATGACATGGTGGGACAGGATCGTTCCCTGTAGATTTATGGCGATAAATTGAGGGTTGACGCAATGCGGTTATCAAATTCCGGTCAGAGAAAAAATTTGAGTTATTCACTTGAAGATAAACCTCCCAAGGAGGTACGAATGGGTGGATTGTAGTGAAGTGATGACGGTGGGTTGGTTTTGGTTTTAAGAGCAAAAGTAATGGGAAACTTGTTACTCGTTATGGTTGAGTCATAAAGAAATTCTATCGAAAGCAATGAAAGTCACAAATAATATGAAATGGTCACTTGGGCGAGGTAAAAAACGTGCTACACATTAAATAGCAACTCTTAATTGGAAAATAAATTGAGATTGTAAGGGGCACACACTAGCTTTATTTAGCCAAATTTTCAATGTCTTTATTTTACTCAGACTTATTCACGTAAATATGTCTTTCAAGTTCATATGCAGTATTAAAATGAGTATGTGCTCATTTGTCCATTCAGGTGACACCAATGTGGAACAGTACTGTGCCTCACTAGCTCTCCGGGTCCTTTCAATATGCTCAGTTACATTCTTCAAATTGGTTGAGGTCTCTTTCTTCTTGTGGATGCTATGTAATATGAGTTGTCACTCTCTTGCGGCATTCAAGATTCTCCTGACAAAGTGGTGCACCACACAATTTTTAAACAAGTTTATCCTTTTATTTTCTCTCACAAAATCTATAAAACGAAAGATTCGAACATCTACCGAAAAATCTCTCTCTTGAAGTGTTCGAAGCTACCTTCGTCACTTTTTTAGAAAGTTCTTGCCTCGGACTTATGGAAAAAGAACTGAGGTGATTAAAGTCTTATAAAGAATCTCCTTTGTTTTTATAGATACTTAGAAGATAAATATGACAGATAAAATAATAGCTAGGGCTGTTCTTGGATGAGATTCTCTCTCCTCTCTCTCCCCATGGCCAGCAGGACAAAAATCTGTAATAAGGAAAGATTTCCTCTAAGATACACGCCTGGAAGTCAGATTTTGGCAAAGAAATTTTTTATACGATAAAATCTAGAGTGTCATTCACAGTTCTATTTACATTCGCAAAAGGGGTCTAAAAGGACCGGTATTTATGACATTCTTAGTCTGAGAAAACCGTTTGAATACATGCTTTATACTACGTTACAGGCCTCTGATTGAACTAAATATCACATGTAGTAGATTAGCTGTTGATGTATTCCTATCAAAGCATGCTCCATGTAGGAGTGATATCACCAATAATCTGATATCTAATTTTCAGGACTATAATTGACGCGCGCTCAAGGGATTCTGATTAAAATGCTTGCACAGCGCAGACGAAGGAAAGTTAGGGATGAAAAAAAGAGAGATACCGTTGCACGTTGGTTTTAAATGTTTGCAGATTATAACGAGTAGGAAATAAATAGCACTCCAGGGCATTGACTTAAGAATTCTTAAGAAGGAATCACGATTTTTCAATGTACGTTTGTGAGTAAACTGATGAGCATTCATAGCGAGACGGGTGTTACGGTTAAAGGTTGGAAGAAGCGGAAGAGGCGGAATGCTAATGACAATTTGTGGTGAAAATAGCGATAGAAAAAGATGAGACAGGAGACATTTGATCGTTGTTCGAGATTTCCAATTGATAGGTACATCACCTATGAGTCTTATCGTACGGTTTTGAATACTATCTGGCAGGTCCAACCTCTCTGGACCTGTCCAGATGTGGGCATTGTACTCAAATTTTGGGGCAATATTTATCCACCCTATGTCATATATTGTGGCCAGATCAGAGGGGGGGAAGTATTTTCTACATCTCCTGAGGAAAACTAGGCATTTTTCACCATTTTTAGCGACACCAAATATGTGGTCACTCCAAGGTAAGTTGTCATTGGGACAGATATCAAGAATGGAAAGTTTTTCGGTTTCGACGATGCAAGTGCCATTCATGGATAATGGCTGGTTAAATTTCGCTTTATCGACAACAGACAGCATTGTTCTCTGAAAGCATTAAATTCCACTCTATTGATAGTTCCCCAATTGGTTATGCTGTTAATATGTATCAGAATTTAATGAGCTCAAAATTTGCTGTCGTTCCCGTTCTACAGCCGAAGAGCGCGGACGTGAGTCCGGGAACGAATATGAAAAGCAGAGGAATATATTGGATTAGAAGTAACAGATAAGGGATCATTGATGAAAATTAAAAAAAGCGTCGAAGACAGAACGGAGCCCTGGAGCACATCAGCATTTATTTTTGAATATCACACTTGAAACCATTCCAGACAACTAGAATTGAACGTTCCGAAAAGTCATTTCTAATCCATTGAAGAAGAGAGTCTTTTATCCCAATGCCTGATGCCAAACTCTGTCAAATGCTGACGGTTTATCATCGTTTACACGACCTTTGAAAGAAGGAACGTAAGTGCAATGGGTCTGTAGGAGAACTGACTTTTCTTATGGACGGATTGGACAAATGTTGTTTTCCATACGCTCGGAAAGATTCCTAAAAAGTAGGTTTGATGAAAAACCGTACTCAGTGATTTTGAAAGCGTGGAAAAACACTTCATCAGAGAAGGGGAGATATACCATCCGGACCAGCGGATTTGTGTATGTACAGATCTTTAAATACTCTTGCTTCTACACTAGTGCGAAAGTGGATTCGTTCAATTGAATAAGCACTCAAGTGTAGGCGGAGACCTAGCACAATATGGAAGTGTTAAGCTGGCCGCAAAGTGTGCAGCAAGCAGATTGGGCTTGTCCTAAGAGCTGACAGCTGGAATGTCCCGGTAAATGAGCATTGGGATGGAGAGTGATGCAGAATTTTTATTGTTTTTGACAAACTTTTTGGTCGTATTGAAGTTTCACACGCTTTAAAAAGGCGTTGCATTTCTACCCCGTTTGTGCCTTTTCTATTGATTTGATCCCTCATCATGTCGTTATCGAGGAAATATAACGACCAGTTAAAATTCCTAAAGAAGGTGTTAAGTCGGCTCCAATTAGCATTCTCGTAATGCCCTAGGTTTTTTTTAGGAATCTTTTCTCTAACTGTGTGGCCAGCATACTAGAAATTAGCTGATATGACACAATGACCCGACGAGCCTAGAGGGCAGATCACATCAACGTTGTACTCATCAGAAGTTAAAAACAAGTCCAGGGTATTGTAAGTATGACTATCAACGACTGATATTCGTTTGAACTCATTTACAAGCTGTGTCAAGTTGTTTTCCGCATCGAAATCTCAACACACTGTCCTGCGGGTGTTGTCTGTCCAGAATGACAGACGATAACAGTATGAAGATACGAGGATACAATTCTTTGTATGGGGTCAATCAGCGCATCAAACTTGTTAAAGGTCGAATTGCTGTCCAGTTCGGGACTTCTGTAAGTCCGTGATACTGAGTTCTGAGTTGGAACAGGGACTATATTGTGGTGCAGTTTATTAAGCTACATCACTACGCACATACATGGCTAGACCGCTGTGAGAGAAGAATAATGGCACTAGTTTGTTGCTATGCAGCTTCAGATCAGAGTGATATGAAAGACTGTTGTTTGGATCTACCAGTGTATCACTTAGTGCTAAAACAACTGACCTGTATTTGCAGACATGAACGTACGCAAGGAAGTGGTTACTTCTTAGTCCGCGTATATTTGTTACATCCACACTGAATTCCCGAGCCATTACCACAAGCAAACACAAAAAAACACAAACACCGACGATGCTTAGCAAAGTCTTGAAGTGAAAATACTACTTTCGCTCACAACCCGCTATCCACCGGTTTTTACATGCACTCAGTCATTGCCTTTGCCGTATGACAGTGAAAGAGCAACAGCAATGACCGGCTGCAAGCAACAGCATTACGACCAGGGCAGGAGATGGAGGATGCCCGCACTGTGTTTTTTTTTGGGTTTTGTCACTGAATAGGTTTTTTTTTCTATTAGTGCCCTCGCTCGACTTACAAATTCGGATGCGGCCAAGTAAACAAAATATCCTTTCTCATTATTTTTGGCCTCTATTCGACGTTAGTTACAATCGTATTACTGGACACCTGTTGTTACTTCGGCTTTTCATTACATAGATAGACTGATATTGATGACGCTGCTGTATAGTGCTGACCCATATTTGTGTATTGGATGTTGCTTGCCCCTCGCTGTGTCATAGTCTAGCGGTGGCGTAATTAGGTAATATTGGTTATTACTGGAGTTGCATATATTGCCTGGTGAACGCCCGCTGTACTTCAGTTTGTATCAAATGGCCCACTTCTCGGTGGCTTGGGTGGAGGATTGACCGTCGTTGTGGAGGTAGAACTCGTATACATAACTTGGGCGGGTTAATTTTTTTGGTGAAATAGAGAACCCCAATGGAGGTTTCTGGCTCCGTAACATCCGACCTCTTTTGTGCAAAAAGACTCCTACGCTGTGGAAGTTGTGCCTGAGGTTAACTATTTGACCAAGCAAAATTGTTGCTTTCAACCAATGGGCTCCGCTAAAAAATAATTCACTCTTGAATAGCTCGCAAAATGAAAAAGGATAACTACGTTCGGATCTGCGCAATGTTCGGACCTTCAGCAGGCCACGTTACACATACATATGTACCTGTTTTGAGGACTTAATCAAAATATTGAAGAAGCGTTGGACGAAGCATCTACATATGTATATTGGAGTCAACCATCCTAGTACATATATATTATATCAAACTTCAACATTCCAAGTCTGCTACTGCATCCCTATGTATGAAGGAGGCTTTCCTTGTTGACGAAAAACCTCAAGTACTATTTTTATTCGTACAGCAACCATGAACGTGAAATACATACATACATACATCTGTGGTCTCGGATGTTTAAGGAGTTTCACTCCATTACATGGTGAACGTTCGACCTAGATCTTGTTTATTTTTTTACGCCGAATTAACACTCAGCATCTAATGGGTAAATGATACCAAGAAGATGGGATTTATCAGATGCTGCGATGATTATGCTCAGAGTACTTCTTCCGGCAGTAGCAAATGCAACTTGAGAAGCAATCATCTCCTGAGAGCCAACAATTTTTGCAAAAGTAAGACAATAAGTAATCGACTTATCCGAGAGATACGCCACGAAGACTATGGGTCGGAAAGTACAATCGGAATCAGACCACAGTTACATCGATTTCAGAAACAAGTGCAAGGTATCCATCTTATTGAAGAGGAAGTATCCGCGCAGAACCAACTTAATATGTTTTGAGGATGAGATCGGCAACAAATGCTCCACCTTGAAACCAGAACAAAACAACAAGTAGAGGAATCTGTTCACAACCTGAATGATGCCGTCACCAAATATTTTAAGTTTATGGGATTTACGAGAGTAGAACAACTCGGTAAACTCGTCAATTTAGTCAAAGCCCTCAAAGTCAAGAAATCAACCAGGCAGCTAGTGCGTCGAAAACAGAAACTTTCTCTCATATGCTGAAGCCTCACTTCCCAGTTCATAACCTGATCAGAACGGGCACAGAACGAGCTTAGAGCACTGGAACTGCAAGTGAGCTAAGAAATGCAACCCAAAGTAGCTGACAGCTTGGACTCGTATCTGTACCAGACGAAGGTGTTTGTAATTGTTTAAATTGACCACAGGACTTACGTTTTTACTACAGTTTTTTCCTTAAATAAAGAGAAACACTTTCACTCGCTTCTCCAAAGTAATAAATTCGTTTGTCCATTATTTCAAAAATAGAACAACCTACACGGCCCCCAGTGTCACATTTTATTGACTTTGCCCCACTGAAAGATACATATGTCGGGTTTAAATTCTGTCCTCTCCCATCCCAACTGCCGTCCAATCAATTGGCTTCACTTTACAACCCGAAAGTGAGCCAAAACCCTTTTCGAATTAAAATCACTATAAAACAAATACACCCCCATCCCTCTGAAAACACACCGCCGAACACTGCCATGTTCAAAACAAGGACATTTCAGTAATCGAGCTGTAGTCATAAATATCATTTGATAGCTAGAAAGAGCAAAAAAGTACCAAAAAAAAACAAGAAACACAACAACAACATCAACAAATCGGGACAGCGTTTCAATAAAAAAAAATATACATGCATATATGTATACCTACAATATACAATAAATCGAACAGAAACAGAAACACATCAAAATGAATGAAGGACGAGAGAGAGAGGGGAAAATATAATAGAATCTCGAACAGGGAAAAAAAATAACTGAAAAAATAAGAAGGACCAACAAAAATCCAAACTGTTACAATTTGTTACATGTGTAAAGCTGAAAGCACTCCAGGGACTTCTCAAGCCAATATAAATTTTTATCCTCTCATTGAAAAATAACAACAACAACAACAGCAACAACAACAACAACTGAACACAGCACTACAAACAGTAGAAATACATCCCAAAGTTTCGAGTGTGAACAAATCAAGAAGAAGCACACACAAGTGGCTTATGATCGAGAGGGTGAGTGGAGAAGAAAATAAATAAAAAAATAAATCGAAAGGATAATCGAAGAAATGGCAATGACTTCTCAACCCTTCCTTCGATATCCTCTACTCCCCCTACAACACCCAATTTACCCATAAGACAAACGGCGTCGAAGAGAATAGGAGGTCCACAAATCTGTGGCAGTAGTTTAGCTTTACATTTATGCCAAGGGAATCCCTCTTTCTCCCAGTTGGGAACTGAAAATTGGTAGCTCCTTCAAAAGTCACTGAAATCGAAAAAAACATAAAACAAAGGACGAAATGAAAAGAAAAAAAAAACAAAAAAACAAGGAAAAAAGGGGACACTCGAGTCGAGATCGAAAATCGTTGCTTTTTAGAATTCCCATTTTTATTATGATTCCAATTCTGCCATGTCCTGCTGTTGCCCAAAACACACTTTCTCTCACCTTTTTTTTCCATATTTCTCTGTATCTCACTATGGGTAGTGTCCTTTTTCGAGGTTATTTTAGCAGAGGGTCCCTAATGTCATATCGTCATGTGTATCGTTTACGTTGTATCGACACCCTTTCTGTTGCCCCAAACAAGAAACGATGCCATGGACAGGACATATAACAATCACAAAACTTCAATTGCGTTCAATCCTTTAAGCCTCGAAGAAAGACATGGGCACGGATACAAAAGCGGATACAAATTGATACAACCATAGTCATACTGAGATGCCATATGGAAAAGGGACGAGTTGCTTGCGCGACAATTTTCAATTGGTCACCCAACAAAATACGGCGGCGACCGCCTGGTAAATCCATCAGAGCAATTTTCTCGAGGAGTACTCCAAAGCATGAGAAGGATTCCAGGATGACTGGTCAGCAAACGAGTGCAATGGCAAGGGGGTCATAACATATTTGAATGCGAACCAACAGTTGAAGGACTCAAATCATTCTCTTTCGAACGGCAGCAGCAGTAGCAGCAACAGCAGGATTTATATGTATGTACTCGTATACGGATATGTGAGACCGAGTACGAAGGCGAGTGTCGTATAAATGACATACCAACCAGCAGAGCTTGTATGTGAAAATTGCTATTAAATATTGTCTAAAGAGGAATGGCTAGGGATAGAGGTGGGGGCTCGGACATAGATACGAGTACACAGCAAAGAAATAACAGACCATGTCTTGCCTCACATGTGATGTGATGGACGGCCAAGGATACATATTTCTCGCCCTCGTTTGCCTTTTAGTTTTGTTTTTAGCTCGTCTATTTTTTTTCTATCATCTCGGATGGACCAGCAGTTGGACTGAGACTGGAACTTCAAGTTGTACTGAATTCGGGGGATACTATCCTTTCACTGTGGAAACGAAGCAACATTTGATCTGCAGCGATATGCTCTATAATGGTCGGCAATTTTCCACCCACCACCAGTTACGGTTTGTTTTGATGCCTTTTTGAAATAAGACCGCTGGGATTTAAGTTCATATATCAGAATCTCGTTCGTTTTTATTTTCCATGTTTTCGTTTCTGCTTCCCCCTTTTGCCATACCCCACAGTCCATACCAGTTTCACTCAGCTGCTTACTGTACTCGCATCTCTGGTTCTATGGTTTAGTTTGGATGGACCCACCCTTTGGCCATTTGTTTTTATTATTTCTATTTTTTTTTTGTCTTTGTCTTTGTTTACTTTTTTTATTATTATTTTTAGGTGGCTCTGACTTGATGTTTTCCATCCCTTTACAATGTAATCCATATCACAATCAGAAGGGGATGTGGGGTGTTTGTGGGTGGTAGTTGTGCCCCCACAACCCACTGTGATGTGATTACTTTTGCCAGGAGTAGTGTATTTAGTTTTGTTTGCTCATTTAGTTTGTTATTGTGTGATTGTGTCTATGACTGAGTCCATGTGCGAGTTTGTAGCGTTATGTGCATTTGTTATTGGAGAGATGGACATAACTCTTCCTGAAAGCATCTCAGATATCCATCCACCCATCCACCCATCCACCCATCCATGCCTTATGTCATTTCTCATACTTTTCTGTGTTTGTGCATCTGTGTGTACCAGATACGAGTACTCTTGTTCTTTCGTCCTTGATTCTCATAACATTACTTCAACGAGTGTGTTCTGTACACAATACACATATTCAATGAGTAGGGGATGATTTTTTGTTTTGTCGAGAAGGGGATGATGATGGTGAGTGTTTGACGATTTTGGCCGTTGAAACTTTTAGTTATATGACAAAAGGTCGACGGGAATGGCTTTATTCTTTTTGTCGAACCTTTGAAGATCGTAAAAGTTCGCCTCCACCGAGACGGCGTACATACATATTACATATATTCGTAGATACGTAGCCGTTTTTCTTGTACATATATTCTGTCGGTTTGTTCAGATTTGAAATTTTTTTTGCCGTCTCCTTTTTTGAAGCACGGATGAGAGGGAAATTTTTACGACTTGTAGTGGAATTACCATTATTTTTTTCCTCTCCTTCTTCTTCTGTTCTTGTTGTATTTCATCTTCTTCTACTGCACCACGTTTGTGTTTCCTCTATTTGGGATTGTATTTATTGGGTGTAAGTGTAATAACGCCGATTTAAGTTTTAGTAACCGAGTATAGGATGGATTGCCCGCTTCCTTCTAAAGAAAAGGGTTGCTCCCAGTCGAATCAGCACAAGAACAAGAACACGAAGAAGGTATTTGTGAGAAGGTCGTTAAATTTTTAATGACTCAATCTGAGCTCATATAGGTTGGAGGCGAGTAGCGAGTACACAATTGGGCGTGCGGTGACGACGGTAGTGGACCATTTAACCGGTCCGGATATTTATCTTGTTATCGGGTTTTGCAACACTTTGTTGCTAAATTGGGTCGATTGGTTGACGAAAGTCTTAACTTTTTAACCCTTTTAAGGGGTTTTATTGATTTCGACATACGACGTCACCTTGATTTTTTTTTTACCAACGGGGAATCATAAATCGAAAGTCGCACTTGATTTGTGGTTAGCAGGAAGTGCTTGTGAATTGGAATAAAAATCGTTGCATGGAAGATGATAAGACCATGTCTTGGTCTTCAAAAAAGATTACTTGAGTTGGTAGTTACTCACTGAGATTTAAATTATTTTCAAATTCCAATTGTACAATACATAAGTGGGTAGTGTTTACGCTGATTTGGTTTACTTGCAGCTCGAGCAAAATCAGGTTTTCTAGAAAGAGATTGTTGAGCTCTCTATATGTATGCAATTAATGGCAGCATTTGCATTTTTGAGGTGGATTTCAGGCAAAACTGAATGCTGCGGCATGCTCTTATTCACTGTCGCGGAAGACACTAGTACAGTCCTATCGCTTCAGACGAGTACATTTTCTTTGGAAAAGGGAAACGCTCGTGCCAACATTCAATTGACCAGTGTTAGTTGTGCCTAAAGACAGGAGTAAACCCACGAATTATTAACAGATGACCTGGTTAATCGTTTAAAGCCGGTAGAGTCATGTCAATGACAATTTCTTTGAATTTGTACTATTCTTATCACAAATTTTTTTTTCTGTACCATATTTTGAAATATCATGCAAAATCTCATTATCCAGGATTATAGTATGACTCGAAGCTCACACAATTTTCAGTGGATTGTATGTACTAACCAATTTCGAAAGTCGCAATAGGGTCCCAGCACTGTGTCTAACATCTAATACTCCACGAAGACACCAGCTCCAATCACTCGAATAGTTCTGGAACTAGCACTTTAAATTCATAAAAAGCCGATCAGTCAGCCCAGAGTTATTTATAAACCAGGTGTACCAAACATGTTTCAGTCATGTCGCGAGCACATATCTAGGAAAAAAGGATCGTGAACATATCTTCTTACCCACGAGTTGGCTTTAAATATGCAAATCATATTATAAAGATAAAGATGCAGAAATTCATTAATGAACCAAGCTGAGCTGCATAGAAGCTGCCTTGGTCTTACAAGACCAACCTGAAAGAAGGAAACCGAAATAAGTTCGAACGAGCCAGAGGTAGAACAAACTCTTGGCCGCTTGTCAAAAATATCAGAAATGCTACCTTATTCTTCATCCTAACGTTAATTTATAATGGCATTCTAGCTGACAGCCCTACAATTCCCCGGAATATCTCTGTGGCCTGGCACCCAACAAAAGTGGTGGTGCACTGCTCCGCCGTCTCCGTAAGAGATGATCGGCAGTCAAGTGCTGTTTTAGAATTTTGTGAAACTGAGTGGAAGGGTCTTGATTGCGGATATCAGGTTTTTCTTCAACCAGGACGGGACTAATTTAATCGATAAAATTTCCACCGCTACAGTGATTTGGGAGGCGGAAGGAAAGGCCTAGATTAAGCTTATCTGAGAAAACACCGCCACCAACCCTGCTATCAGTCCTGGATCCATTCGTATAGAAATGGATTGACTTGTCATCCATGAAAGCATCTTCCTCCCAGAAGGATCTAGTGGGGATGCTTACTTGAAAGTCTTTGTCAAACCAACGTTGGGGTATAGTGTAATCGATGTTCTCTTGAAGGATACCTAGTGTATTAAGAATATTAGCGTGGCCAAATTGTTTATTTGTTAACTGAATACTTGCTTTGAGGCGAATAGCTGCGATAACAACAACTTTCCTGCTGAAAATATCGGCGATATCAAGTGAAACAGAATATCCAGTGCCACCGGGGGAGTTGTAATTTCGGATGTGTTGACGTTGTTAAAGGCACCTTCTATGTCTAGGAACGCTACCATTATATACTCGCTATAATGTAGGGATCGTTCGATGTGGCTAGTCAGTTCATGCCGAGCCATTTCCACCTACTTTTCTGTACAACAGGCATGTTGAGCCGTAGACAGTAGTCGGGCATTAAGGACTTTTCAGAAGGAAAGAGGATAGACTTATATGTCTGAGGTATTTTGGGACAACATGAGAACATTTTCCGGCTTTGGGAATGAAAACTTCCATGACAAAGGAATGTGGATCATTTCTACCCAGCTCTTCATGATATTCCCTAGCATTGCAGGTATAATACCGTCCGGACCAGCAGACTTATATTGTTTGAAGCTATGCAGTGCATTACAGTTCGTCTCTTGTAATCAGACCGTGCATTTCGGTGGGGGTTGCACTAGTCCTGCTATGGTTGTTATTGGCCGTGATTAGGGAAATCACGGAAAGTATTGTAGACGAACAGGCATCATGTAATTAGCAGAGAGGATTTTTCTTAGCCGCGATGCCTCAGAGGTTTCTGTTATTTTTTCACAGAAGGACCTTAAGGACTGTCGCTTTGCTTTCTTCAGTTCTTTTTTTTTATATATATTTTGAGCGATTCTTTGTATGAGTTCCAGTCATTCACTTTTCTTGTGCTTTTTGCTTGGTTTATACGTTTCCTGCAGACGTTTCTAACCGGTCCCAATACTGATGTCCACCAGTGTTGATTTTTTTTGTCTCTAGGTTGAATAAGAGGGCAGGAAACAGATATAGCCTGATTGAGAGCCAGGGTGAATGCGTAGATTTGCATGTCAAACTCGTTAGTGTTTCCGATAATTCCGGAATGCTAATCTGAAGAAACCGTAGCACCATTGTTATAATCTACTCGTACCAGAGAGAATCTTCGCCACGATGCTGTTCGAGTCCTCCGATTCTTAACATGTGGCCAAGAGCTCATATTCATCATCTGATCTTAAAGGATATCTTTTTAGTTCGTCGTCGGTATCTATTTCCGACAGGGTGTCAGAGGTGAAGACCGTCGACTTAGTTGTCACCTCGGATAGAATAAAGTCATCGCTATCCAATTCAGGACAGGATATTTAGGCTACAGAATCTGAGGTTGAATTTGGAATTTCGGTTCAAGTAGGAGGAGGTTGCTTATCAGCATCCAAATGAAATGAAGTTAGGAACATAGTTTTTGAGCCATGTCAATTAAAGCCAGAATCAATTTTATATCTCACACCGTTGTCGTATTATTTAAAATTTTTTTCCTACCGTGTTTATATTATGCCGCTAAGCTGGCCTTAAATTTATCGGTCTTTACAGAATTCAGAAACGAGTGTCTCCGTGGACTTACGTACCTACTCGAAGATAGGGAAAGAACGCGGTACGTGGCACTGTAAAGACCTTAAACCGTATAACGAACGATATGAGCAAGAAAGTCTTAAGTCACAAGGCGTCTAATGCAATAAGTAGTATCATATGGTAGTTGAGAGTAATGCGTTATTTTATTCGGATCGTGACATTTCCCATTGATTTTTAGAATTATATTGTTTTCTTGTTTACGCTGTTAACAAACCATGTCCCGTCCTCGTTATCATTTTTTTCTTTTATGCCTGGGTTACCTCAATAATAATTCATGTCGAATTCGCGAATACAGACTAACATGTTGGCCACTGATGTAGCCCAAGTTCCATAACATAACGTGCCTATGGAAATGGCTTTCGTTGCTTTGCAAAGTAAGTAAATTTCCTTGGAGGTAAGAGTGGGGCTTTGTTCCGGTAAAATTTACCACACAAGCTAGACTCTTTTCCCCTTGAAGAATTCGCTTTAACCTCTCCGAACCTTTTCCCTCTGAATAGCTATTTTTCCAACATCGTGAGAGAGTGATGGGCAGCCATGGGGTTATCAGCCATCGGTGCACTCTCTCAGTATCTTGGACAACATAAACATGTAAGTTGAACGGTCAAAACCACCAACAGAGCAGGCGGACCGCCTGGAACACTGTACACATATGGCGAGAACGGTCATGTGATTTGGATTATACGCCTAGAGTCAGATGGACGATGTGGAATCCTCTGTTTAAACGAAACACCAACGACCCGCACCAGTTGCCTAGAGCCAGGTGGACTGTCTGCAACTCTCTGCAACACTCACCACACACAACACACCCACAAAAGCACAACAGCAAACGAAACACAAGAAAAAAACCAAAAAAAAAAAAAAAAAAACAATAAATAATTGTATAATGAAAAAATAATCACAATCAGTGGAAAGAGTGGGACATTATCTGATATCACCCCCAAAATCTGCACGGAAGTCCACCTTTTATAAGCCAATTAAATTTGAGAAAAGGTTCCTTCTTCCTCAACACATTTTTTCAAAATTTTTAACTTGAGACCCCTCGATCCTGACTTGGTTCCCTTTCTTAAATGGAAATTAATATTCTTTGTCACTTCGACTTATTTCAGGGATCAATTTTAGGCGAAAGAAGGGGTTATTCGAACCCAAGACAATTCAAGGGAAGTGTTCACTCACACCAGGGTAAATTCCCAGAACTCGGAAATTTTCCCGAGGAATGAGCGGTCTAGCGGTGCTCCAAGACATGGCTAAATGCTCCAGCTGAGTCGGAACGCTGTACACATATACCAGACATTGGACCCGCTAAGAACCGATTAGATGTAATGCACGAATGTGTGTTGAATGAGACCGCCCACTTCTTGATTGACCACTACGCTTGAAAGAGGTTAATCAAAAAACAAAATTTAAGTCAAAGTGACAAAGGAAAAAAAAAAGAAAAATTAATATACAACAGAAAAATTAAATAGTAAAACAAAAAGCGGAAAAAATTATATAGAGAAAGAAAAGGTGGAAAGTCAAAGGAAGAGAGGACGTCGAAAAATAGAAGATAAAGGGAAAAGAAGACAAGGATTAGTGAACAATAGGGAGAGCCAGGAAGACGAGGGAAGATGGATACCAAACAACGGCTAAGTATTATGTTGTGAGTTGTAGTAGTGAGATCCCGGTAGGATAAAAAAATGCAACAGCTGCTGGTGATGCCGTATCTCTTTTCGAAGAAATTCGAAATTCAATTCTTGCCAACAATTGAAACAACAGAAGATCTATCGGAAAAAAAAAGATGGTTTTCGTAAGTCACGTTCAATAGTGGACACAATAAATGCGTTAATAACTAGAGCTTGAAACGTAATATATGCCTAGCAATCATAACCCTGGACGTTGCAAGAAGTCCTCGGCCTTCACCTGTATAAGATGAAGCTAGTGGAAGAACTCAAGCCATGAGGTCATGATCTGCGATGGAAGTTCGTAGATTTGACTCTTATGCAGCCTGTCGTATTATGAGAAGGCTCACTTCTGACCCAATAGGTTTGTGCAGGAAAAGGATTGACAACTCTAGAGTGAGGCAAATCCAGACGAACTTGATGATTGCTCGTATGCCTAAAAAAGTGCACTGTTTGGAGTGGCCCTCTAAATTTTTTTAAATGAGGCCGAAGCTCGAGTTACTCTCAATGGTTAACGATACCAGAAGATGATCAGTGATAATTTCTTCAAAAATATGGACAACATTGACTCGGATGATGGCTGTTTCCAGCATGAAACCATTGACTTACTGAGTAATCAATTCAATGAAATGAACTACTAAATTGAGTTTAATACTGCTCGGCTACATTTCTTAAAGCCATTCGTGTATGCTGATAAGCCGCAAACTGTTCAGGCCGTAGAAGCCAATATACATTATTGCTAAGACAGAGCCCCAAATCCCTGGAAGAGCGGCTCAAAAGCGACCTATATTATGTGCAATATCAAAAACAGTAGATGAAGCCATATGTCTGAAATCGTGTTCAAAGCCTAATGTCATGAACATAATGCCCTCACAATGAATAAAGAATTCCTATTGTTATTGCTAAAAAAAAGACCTCCTACACCTCTTAAAAACCACCCTTTTGACAGGTAGGAGCTCTCTTTTAGATTTTAGAGAGTCAAATTGATGTTCCTCATAGACACATTAATCTTTCTGAGATGAATAGTGACAACATGGCTCTCAAGGCAACCTTACGACCAAAAGTTCGAAAGCGAAAAGTATGAGACTTAGCCCAAGGAAGCCCATGTTGGTTGTGTTGACAACACATTAGAAAATTTACCTTAAATATAAGTTATTGTAATTTGTATATAAGATACATGTTCAATCTGACACCTCGGTGAGCAGAAAATTTACATTTTTAATTACATATTTAGATAACACTGTATGATTTTATGCTTCGTCACCCTTCATAACATCCTTTTTTTTTTGATGAATTACCCTGTATTACATGCGTAATTATTCAGCCTAATCGCGAACAACACGTGTGGGGAGTAATACCATCCCGAAAAACCCACTACCACCATAATTAGTGTACGAAAATCTATTTATCTGCAGCACGCTGCGAAAAGGACAATCAATAAATGTTTTATTGAACTGCTGTCGGGCAGCAGGGTCTGAATTCATTTGATTTTATTCCGATCACATGCACGCCGACCGCTTTTGCGAACGAAAATTATTATTAAAATCAACACATAAGGCTGCACTCATTCCGTGGACCCAATAAATGAGAATGACCAATGGATTGGTGGAGTGCTATTCGATTGCACTGACCCGCCGCATTGGATTGATTTCGAGGTTCAATCCAATCAATCGACCATGGACAGGAACTCCATTTGCCCAGCTGCCGTGACAGACTTCAGCTACCCATTTCAATAGCACTGTAGGCCGATCACGATGGGGAGGTTCTCCTAGTAGGTTCTCATTAAACCAAGTTCAGGTATGCGTAAAATTTAACGGGAATATCAATAAATTTAATTGGATTTAATCAAATTTGTCAATTGGACATTTTAATTATTTAAAGTCAATCGTTTGTGGTCCACCAAAAATGCAGATTACACGTGTAAATTGTTCGCAGGTGAACAGAATTCGAGTCGATAGTCTGTTGGATGCTGAGACCCCGATGGCATGCGGTGGAATTTGAGGATTGCGGATAGCGCAAGGGGTTGGTATTGCTTATGTTCATCACTAGCCATCCACCTATTGTTGGGAATAAAACAATTGCAGACGGACAGGATGTATTCGTAGACACGAATGAATGCATGTCCATCCATGTCCATGCCCATGTTCATGTACCGCGTTCCGTGTCCCCTGTTCTATGTTCGTATGCGTACCGAAGGACAATGAGTTATTGTTTTGAAAAAGTCGATTGAATTATTTGCGATAAATTAATTTTGCCATTTTAATGAGATATTAAGAATGTGGACGTGGACGGGCTGTTGGTTCGAAGAGTCAGAGGTGACCAAACGCAATTTGTTTTGAGTGGTTTCAGGGCTGTCAGGCTTGTTGCATTAAGCCTTATTAGGGGATTGCGGTAGTTACGGCTTTGAAATTAGTTTTGGCACCCTTGGCATTTTATTTAGTATTTACAAATATTGCAGAATGGATTATGGTTTATAGAGCAGCTGGCGGCGTGAAGTGAAGCCTGCTCACATCGATTACACTGACTACATGGATTTGTTGGTTCATGTAGTAAATTCGATTTACAATTTGTTCACTACCAATGCATTATAGTTCGCAAGCACATTTTAATATACAGATCGAGTACAGACAGGTGGAAATAATTTAAAAACTTGGCAAGATTGTGGGAAGCTAATGTCCATCGGAAATTGGCCCAGCTACCAGCAGCATATCTGCATTAAAGCAAAGGATAAATGATTATACGAAGAAAAATAGACCTTCAATTCTTTCGCGCCCTCTACCTTCTGAGCTTACTTCTTACGAACTTCTTACCGAAATATTAAGAAAACATAGGGAATTGATTTGGTTAGATATTGATCACCTTTGCCAATAGCTGTTTCTCGACCTTGTTGAAGAGAAGGAATACGCCACAGACCAACTGGGCACGCTTTGAGGAGGAGACCAGCAAATCTGTTAATTCACCCCCTAAACCCCTGCGCCTTAAATCAGGACAAGTGTCAGACCAACGAAGAGGAGAACTTCAGATGACCAAGTTCATTCGTAGATCAAGGCTGAGTCTAGTAAGGTCTTAATTACGGAATACTGAACAATGATTTTGAAGTGGCTTCTATTAGGGCTGAAACTTGTAGTATTTTGTTACCTGAGTAATCAGGAATGAAATCGTGCTTAAATAGCTTTCTGATAAAACCCTGGCAGACCTCAACGAACGTTCGATGTCTCGCTCAAGATGTAACATTACTCGTTAGAACCGGTCTGGCTCTGCCACAGCACCCCATAAGGTTATGTGTCAACCCACGCGTGACCTCACCGCTTCCATAGACAACTATGGGACCGCGAGGTTACTATACATCCGTGTATCGATAACGACTTTAACTGGGTACCCAACAAAAGTGAATACAATTAAACAAAATGAAACAAACGAAGTTTGTGGCCGTGGCTCAAGTGGTAGTGTATTGACTTCCCATTCGGGCAGTTCGGGGTTCAATACCAGCCGTGACCGAAAGACATTTTTTTCAGGCAACTGAAATCTCGTGAGTGAATGGTTGCCTAAATACAAGATCAAGACAATTTACACTAATAATATAGTCTCCCAATTAAATGTTGGATGCCACCCATGGAGCGAAATAACCACTGAGCCCAAATATCTTTCTCTCTCTCTCTATCCAATTTTCCGAAAAACTTAACACGTGCTCCGACATTTTAAGAGCAGTCATACCCTCTTGAGTGTTAAGTTCTTTAAACAAAAAAACAAAAAAAAACCATGTTAACGAAGCTGATGGAGTTAAACCCTTTTGAGGGTGTAGAGGTCACCCAGCGGACAGTAACAAACCCCTCAACACCAAATCTGCCGTAGCACAGCAGCAGGGAAACATCGAGCCACCTGTTTTCCACAAACTGGGAGAATAGATAAAAACACTGCTGGAACTGTTTGAGGATAGTAAGATGAGAGATGCCATCGAATCCATCAAAGCACTCTACGAACTGCCGACATTAAGAGCCGAAACAACATCGCATCACAGACATCGCCATGGCTAAACGAAGGAGGAAATCTGCGAATCAGCCAGACAGCAACACCAGCGCAATGACATACACAATGCAGACATCATTAGCCTGAGAAACGCCTATAGCACACTCAAATAGCGACGATTAGCTTGCCTGTAAGCAGTGCACACAAACTGCTAAAGTCGGACAGAATCGGCAAACTGTCGCGTTAGGGAACGAAAACTCCTAATTACGAGTATATGTTTCAGATGGCTGAATTCGGCCACACTGCACGCCAATGCAAAAATAAGATGAACCACTCCAAGCAATTTAGAAGATATCAGGTCATAAAGCAAAAGACTGCAACAAAGATCCAGTTTGATTCTTCTGCAAGAAGGACAACCCAGAGAACGATAAGCATGTATTCGGATGGAGCAAATGCCCAGTCTTCTGGAGAGCCATTACCATCAAACAACCATGAAGATAATATATCATAAATTAACCCTAACTACTGCAGGACAGCCCAGCACATCCTGGCATAAACGGCTAGAGACGAGAGAGGGAACATCATCTTGATCAACGAGCCGTATAAAACTCTCGACAACAACATCTGAATTTGCGATAAATCAAGGCATGTCCCAATTCAGATATGTGGAGAACGTGCCTTCTAAGATGCCAGCCGTCAGGCGGATGTGTATTGTGTACGTCCGTGTAAAAATAAACGGGATCAACTTCTATAGCTGTTACGAGCGGTCAAGTTGGACAAGCGTAAGTGCAGATGCACGTGGAAGATCTTCACTGGTTATAGGTGGAGACTGTAATGCCTGGGCAACAGATTAGGGTAGCAGAGGACGTATCCTACTAGAAACATTCGCATCCTTGGACGTAATCATAGCAAACAATCGTCGAGAAAATACTTTTAGGAAAGCGGGAATGGGATCGATATTACCTTCATGAACAACTCCCTACTGCACCATACAGAATGGTGGGTCAGTGAAACATACGCTCACAGTGACCATCAGGCGACCCATTCCACGCCCTAAGCTAGCGGTCCCAAAATGAAAAGATTAACTGAGCTGAAAATTTGTCGCATCACCTCGCCCACACTACAGCCACAGCATGCGATGTATAGTAGCAATGCTACTGGTGGAGCGAAGAATTAAAAGCATTCAGAGCAAACTGTTTACCAGGACAGCGGAGTGTTCTAGAATAAATGCCGATTGCGCAATATAATCAGGGAACCCAGTACAGAGGCAGTCCTGATAATAACATTAGACGAACTTATCAACGCTTTCAAGAAGATAGGTATCAACAAAGCGCCAAACAGTGAAAGCAGCTGTTCAAAAGACACCAGACTTGTTTATAACAATGAAGCAATAAAGGGAGAAAGATGGCGATACAGAACAAAGAAATGTTGTGCAATACTGACGATGGACATCAAATACCCCTTTAACTCAACAAAGTGGTAATTTTTGGTTGAGATATGAAACCGACGAAAGGGAAAAGTGCAATAAAATCTCCGCAGGAGCACCACAAGTATCAGTACTGGAATATCATGTACAAATCGCAATCGCTGACGTTGCAAAGAATATTTGAGAGCTAGAGTCAGCTACGAACGATGCAGTCAATCTCATCAAAGACCGGCTAATATCCGCCGAAATAGAATTAGCAGATCACAAAACGGAAGCCGTCCTAATAGCCAGCCAGAAAAATGTGGAATACGGGGACATAATAGTAGGAAGTCAAACCATTCGATCAAAATACTACATAAAATACTTTGGGGTAATACTTGACAATAGACTAAGTTCTATGCCTCACATCGACTATTCGGGCAAAAAGGCATCAAAGCTCGCGGCAGCAGTATCTGGAATACTGTCAAACATCGGAGGACCTAAATATGGTAGAAGAATATTAATATCCAAGGTAGTAAACTCGGTCCTCTAATACGTTGCACCTGTTTGGGTGGTGGCAATAGCGACAAAGGAAGCAAGGATAAAGCTATCATCAACATATCTGCTTAGCGCATTAATTGTAATCAGTGACGAAGCAGCTTCTGTTATAGGCGGGATAATGGCAATCGTTATCTTTGAGAGTAAATATGAGGGAGAACTTCTGGTAATCAAAAGGCGGTAGTCGTCAAAAGGATCAAAAAAGAACAAATAGCAGCTTCAATGACCAGGTAGTAAAATCTGTGGAATACCACTACGAAGGGCATATGGACCTACAGACTGCCCAAATCAGGAGGAAGACGCAGAGCATACAATATTCCATTACATACGCTTTCTGGGATGGAGAACTGACATACGAAACCCGTAGTCTACTACCTAACAGCGAAGGTAAGACATGGGAAGACATGCGGCTTGTCAACAAGGCGGGGTTTCAAGATCCATACGGCTATTATAGGGTAAATTATTCCTATCCCATGCGTCGTCGGTCGACTGGTGAAACAAACTTTCACGAAAACAAAGAACGGCCTGTCTCGCTTTCATGGCGGTTTTACCTTGCCAGCCTGGGTATGCTCTAGGTGCACTGATGCTGAGGAATTATAAAATCGACTTTCCCTAAACTCATGAATGATTTCGGCCAGAAACTATTATAAGCAAGGAAAGGTATGTATATATAAGGTATGGAACCGATGTAGGATGAGGCGCGTATGCCCTTTTGGAGGATGACAACAGTCTTGTTGTCCATTAAACCGCTTTCTACCGTCATGTCAGGTAACCATGATTTTGATAAGCACCTCAATGTACTAGGCACAATATTCTCTGACACGTGTTGCATCAGATTACGGGTACTTGATGTTGTGTGTGCTGGAACTTTAGGCACATTTTTACTAAAGCATTTACTCAGCTTTCTACGAAAAACTAGTAAAAGTAACATACAAGGAATACAATGGACTAGTATTGAGTTCTCTGTTCTGACAGAAGAAAAAAGTGCATTGCCTGTTTTCCAAGGCCCTGGCTAAGTCATGGTGGTACTAATCGTTTTGAACAATTAATTAAACTCCTTTACAATAGATCTGACCCTACGGTTAACGTCATAAAAGATGTTACTCCGCTGACTTGGTAATAGTGTTTCATTTGTGTTTCTTGGTTAGCACTAGAGCCTATAATTTAAAATAAGGCGACTGCTCGTAAACAGCATCCTCTATCCGATGGCTTCCACTTGGAGATAAAATAAGCACAATTTGTACAATGTTTTCCTCTACAATGTTTACCTTTTCCATACAGCATTCATCTGTCCTGATTTCTAATGAAACTAAGTTTTGGTTACCAACCACATTATAGTACGAAGAGCCCATAGTAACAGTTTCATCGTAGTGCAAAAATAGCTGGGTTTATGTAAATGAAAAATAGTACCATAGTGATAAGACTAGGTGTGTGTTCCTGTTCCTTTTATCGTGAAGGCTCCTCGTCCCCTTCTCTATTTTACCTGCCTGTTGCTTTTATGATTAATCTCAAACCTTCTCCCGTGACATTACTGGAACGTTTTCTACCTGAGTATATGAAAGAAAAAACGCAGATGCGTCTATATTAAAGCGATAGTGAAGCTTCCCTTAAGGTTTTGCTAAATACTATCACCCTTTTCGCTCTCAATATATTTCTTAATCTATTCGATTGGCTAAATTTATTGAATCTCGACTTTCCTATGGCAGTCACACTTAAAATAATTTCAAAATGGTGCTAGAACGGTATACACAAGTGATTAAGTAATCGTGTTGTTCCCTAAAACATGTCCAATATACATACCTAAATCTATTGAAAGAAAACGATTTTAACAGATATCCATGTTGACCTACTTTGACACCCATGGAAACTCGGCCGAAGTTGCTGACACAAAAATTCAGTAAAATAATATAAAAACGAAGAGGGGAAATTAAACCAACAAAACGTTCTCTACTACTAAGATCAACTAGTTGTCCTTTCGAATTTTTAGTTCTTACCTTTCCCTACTCCTCAAAATTCTGATCACCAACAAGTGCGAAACTACAAAACAAGATGATTTCTCATCTTACCAACAAGTACCACTCATTCATTTGTCAATTTTATTACATTCCCTTCTATGAAATGATTCAAATAAAGGAAACCACTTGCAGCATTTTAATGTACGAACAATTCCACCATTACAATTTCTCGTTGTAATATTTCCTATCTCTCCCCCCCCCCAATCTAATAAACCAACAATAGCCATCAACGATAAAAACGCCATACAAACGCAATAATTAAGTCTAGACACAAACCACATACCCGAATGTAACCTCAATCGCCGCCTTCGACTTTGACTTTGAAGTGGAAACCTCCTCCAAACTCAAACTCAAGCCGTAATGGCTCAATCCAATAAAACTGAAAAAATCGACAAAAAACAGCAAAGAAAAAAGAAATGCCATCCATTCCGGCTGGTACTTGCAAACATAAAAGATACAACAGCCCTCATTAATGCCATTGGAGTGGAAATAAACTACCTCCGGTTGCGTAGTATCGTACAATACTCGTACTCAATCCCGCATCCATAAAATATCAAAATTATGTCACAAATCACTCAATAAACCATTTCGATATCTATCTCCAGCCCGAATGGCGGGGCATTTATAACGTCTTCAATAAAACAAAACAAAAACGGAATGAAAGCCGGAAAAAAGCTCGTCGCGAAATCAAATGAAACAACGCCGAGAGCAACGGCAACAAGGAAGGTAATGCCATCACGACGGGCTCGGTACTGCCATCACCCATTCGAATGATAATGTTTGCATGCGTTTGGAGAGAGCAACTTGGGCTCCTTACGCAAAAAGTGTCCATTAAATTGTGCTCTCGTACGAATCGTTATAACCAGTTGTTGTCGTCCATTTTATTTCGTCCTTCCTATCCTCTTTTTAAATGCATTATTCGGTCTTGCTTTTTTTTGTCTGCTTTTTTCAATTTCAATGACGATTATGTCAACGATTCTAAGAGCCGATACGAATCCGCTCATATACGGACTATATGACATTCGCCATATTGGTTTGGGAGAAGGGAGAAGATGCGAATATTTCGAGTTCGTGGAGTACAACAGAGAATAACTGCCTCCAATCGCTGAACGCACCCATCAACAACGATAACAACAACAAGAGCAGAAAACTGCCAAATAACGCAATAAAGGTTTTGCGTTTAAATCATTGAAAAGCCATATATTCTGGTGAAATGAATTTAATGTCCTTTACCGTTATATATGAGTTGTACGAGTACAAATATAATGTGAGCCACCCAAAGAGGAGTAGCGTTCGAACATTCAACCAGCGGCGATTGATGTACTTTATGTGTACGTACACATTTACGTATGACATATGGACTGCTGAGTATTGAGTTATTTCGCAGTCTCCATCTACATCTCCATCTCCATCCGCCGTGTGTGCACTTTAGTTAGCCTCTGAACAGAGCTATCGCGTTTTCTGTTTGCAGTGTTTTCCGTTTTCCATTTTGGTGGCTAATGATGACGTAATGAAGAAACCTGCTCTGACATACACTCTGCGACGTTTTAATAACACTTTTTTTGTTTTTTTAAATACTGGCCTGCTTAAAATTCATCATGAAATGTAGAAAAAGTCTAAGGCATATAGCTGCACCTTTGGGCAAACCATTTTTGATTTCGTGGGTTATTTCTGCTCCAACTGCACTGATGCAATAATGATGGTGATGATGCTAGTACTAGAAAAGATCAATATACTTGTATAGTATAGTCTTATATATACAAAGTATAGTCCTCTTTTTTTCTGTCGGAACAGAGCACACAAACTAGGTCATTGTACAATACTAATGCAGCTGCTACTCGGATGTCCCTTTTATTGAAATTTGAGATGAGTAAACTACCTTTAGCCTGACGAGTGTATGCCGAACATACAGAGATTCATTGCGAGATATTGTGTCACTAATGCCCAGCACAATTGAGTGCTTAGCAAAAGCGTAGTACCCTGTCATGAAGCTATAGATTAGGTTAGGTTAGGTTGGCGGGTTGATAAGGTATCTGGAGTCGAGTCCATCTTGTTATATAAAAAGAGATGTAAGTGAAGCAGCAGATAGTTGTGTGAGGTTGTGGTAGTAATAAACCCAAAGGTCTTTGCCTCAGATTACTGAGGCTGGGAGTGGACTGTATATTTGACTACCGTGAAGCAATGTCCCCACAGCCTCTACAGAGGTGATCGTCAATAAGGCGCAGCTTTATTGCGTGCACCCCCAGAAAGCTATGTATGGCCTGTGAATAATTCAACAAGGTTTTTCCACCTTTCAATGCTTTTTATTTGAATCCTTCGCTCCACTTGTATTCTCAAAGCACAGAGTGGCGGTTTGATACTTTAATTCTTGAACCAGTTTCCCTTATAGGGGTGATACTATTGCTTATCGGTGTCAGGCGCCTTAAAACCATCAAACACGCTGTTGCGTCCTTCTTTATTCAGTCGCCACAGCCAGTGACAGATAACAACTAATTTGCAGCTCCGTTGATAGAAGCTAGGTAATTGGGAAGTAAGTCCCAAGTTAGGTAGGTAGGGAGGAAGGAGTGGCTGTTGCAAATACCAACCCACTTAGGCCTACTGGCCCATTGTAATGCCACGTGGATGTATGATTATCTCACTAATGCAACCAGTTTGAGCTTATGATGAAGCGTAGGAGACTGTTTACGTCTATATTTTTAAGATCGTTTAGGTCGTTATAGAAGAAAGCTCCTAAGTTAAGTTTTCTTCTCTAGAAGAGAGCTGGACATGTACAGAGTAGGTTTAGGATTTACTCCTCCTCTCCCTCGTCCATGCAGCTTCTACAAAAATCGTTTGTATTGCAAGCTTTCTTGCGGTTTTGTTTAAGAGCCAGTGTTCAGTGGTGACACCTATGATGGCACTGAGATGTTTCCTATTTAGAAGGATGAGACTCTTAGAGCGATTTAGATCCAGCTTGGCCAGATCTGTTTGGTCGCTAGACATGTTTGTCCAACAGTCCACCTAAGGTCTGTTCTTTTATTGGCTTTAATGTTAGTTTGCATGTAGCGATTGATATACCTATGCTACCCTTTTCCGGTAGAATAGGTGGAGTGGTTCAGTTCCCTGCCATGTCCCTGTGGCCCGGCACCCAACAAAGGTGAAGGTTCAAGGGCGCTTTTAGAATTTAATGAGACCGAGGCCAAGGACTTGATAGCGGCCTGACAGATATCACGTTTTTCTTCAGCCAGGACAGAGCTTCTTTAATCGCCAAAATTTACGCCTGGAACATGCTACAGTGATTGAATGACGTTGCTATAGCCATCTCAGGTAAGCATATCAATACCATTAAAGAACTCATTCAAGTAAATCTCAATAGATTAAGCCGCTGGGCAGATCTCTGTGGAATAGGAATAAACCCCCATAAAACTGATCTTGTCCTCTTTTCCGTTAAATATAAAATTCCAATAGTAGGTCCTTCCTTAATCAACGGTGCCAGCTTAATCATTTCCGATACAGCGAAATATCTGGCTCTGATTTCTGAGAGGAAACTAAACTGGAAATCTAACATTCAAGAAAGAGTCAATAAAGCTAAAATAGCTTTATTCTCTTGCAAAAAAGCCATTGGGAATAAATGGGGCCGTCAACCTCGCATAAACCACTGACTACACATCTCGGTCATATGACCGATACTTACTTACGAGATGGTCGTCTGCTGGACGGCCTTAGAAACTGAAGTCAACTGCATTAAACTAAGCAGAGTCCAAAGAACAGCATGTCTATACATAAGCGGAGACTTGTGGTTAATTCTTTCTGGGGCATTAGACATTCTGTTTCATTTGATACACTTCTTTATTTTCAGAAGGCAAGTAGCTGCGACTGCAGCTATTCGCCTTAAAGCGACTAAATAGTGGACAAATAATTCGTTTAGCCACTCCAGCATTCTTAATACATTAGGAATCCTAAAAGAGAACATCGATTACACCATACCTGAACTTTGGTTTGACAAAAACTTACATGTAAGCTTCCCCTCTAGATCCTTCTTTTCATGAAGAACAAGTCAATCCATCTCTACACAGATGGATCTAAAACCGATAATGATAAAACCGATGGATCATCTCAGATAAGCTAAATCTAAGCCTCTCTTTCCGTGTTCCAAATCACTGAAGCGTGTTTCAGGCGGAAATTTTGGCGATTAAAGAAGCTCTGTCCTGGCTGAAGAAAAACGTGATATCTGCAAAGGATATCTTTTCGGATAGTCAGGCCGCTATCAGGTCCTTGGCCTCAGTCTCATTAAATTCTAAAACTGCCATTGAATGCCGATCATCTCTTATGGAGGTGG
The DNA here is from genome assembly GCA_949129095.1 of Volucella bombylans. Lineage (NCBI taxonomy): Eukaryota > Metazoa > Arthropoda > Insecta > Diptera > Syrphidae > Volucella > Volucella bombylans. The sequence goes on along the minus strand of OX422142.1, from coordinate 118,024,707 downwards.
CAGAATAGTTAAACCTGCACCTTAGTTGGCTGCCGGGCCACAGAGACATTCTAGGGAACTGTAGAGCCGGGCAACTCGCCGATAGGGTAGCATAGAAGTATACCAATCGCTACGTGCAAACTAACATTAAAGCTGGATGCCAATAAAAGAACAGACATTAGGTGGACTTTTGGGCAAACATGTCTAGCGACCAAACAGATCTGGCCAAATCTGGATCTGAATCGCTCTAAGAACCTGATCCTTTTAGATAGGAAATATCTCAGCGCCATAATAGGTGTCATTACTGGACACTACCTCATAGGCAAGCATGCAAGAAGGCTTGGCGCTTTTACTAATGATTTCTGTAGAAACTGCATGGACGAGGAAGAGGAGGAGACAAACCAAAGTTTAGGTATGGTGTAATCGATGTTCTCTGTGAGGATTCCTAATGAATGTAGAATTCTGGAGTGGCTAAACGAATTATTTGTACACTGTTTAGTCGCTTTAAGGCGAATAGCTGCAGTCGCAGATACTTGCCTGCTGAGAATATCGAGGGGAGTCAAATGAAACAGAATGTATAATGCCGTAGAGGGGGTAGACCGCAAGGCTCCGCTTATGTATAGACATGCTTTTCTTTGGACTCTTCTTAATTTAATACGGTTGACTGCATTTTCTAAGGTCGTCCACCAGACGACCACCCCGTAAGTAAGTATCGTTCTTATGACCGAGATGTATAGCCAGTGGGTTATGCGAGGTTGAAGGCCCCATGTATTCTCAATGGCTTTTTTGGAAGAGAATAAAGTGTAAAAGAAACACTACCAATAATAAAAAGGCAGACGAAACAATTCAATGGGCGATTTATTTTACGAAAAATATATGACTAATTTATAAATGACACGTTAGGGTTCAAGTAAAAAACATGACTGACAACTGGTCCATTCCAAAAACAAAATATATACATTTTGATTAACAATTATTTAGTGAATACTTTAAGAGAGAAAACATAGTGTTCAGTATTTTCTCATATCATTTTATCAACACATATTTTATTGCACTTAATTTTTGAATTTCATTTCTATTTACATTTACATATGTGTGCTTCAATGCACTTTCGAATTTAAACTTGTAACATATTTCATAAATGAACGAATACCTTTTATTACCACTATGTTATCTGAATTATGTATTGTAGTCAAAATATTCCGCAACATGATTAAACGTTAAGACAGTTTGTACATAATTTCCCCACATTATCAGCAGATCTACGAGTATGCTCATAACATTGTATTTTAGCGTAACTGAACTATTTTCCTATCGTGTGTTGTTTACTGGCTCTGTTAAGTTGGCGGAATAAAGACGTGCTGTGAAATTATTGGTTTTTTTTTATATTCAATTTAAAAAATATTAAATTGACAAAACACATAGAGAGAATTCAAGTTACTGTATATCATTGAAATTTTAATGCAATATTAAGTTAAAAATATGTAAGAATGATTTTTTCAACATCCTGCACCCGGGGATGCTTCGCAAGCTCCAATGGGTATAGGAGCTGCATTGGTCTTCGCATTAAACGTCTATCGGGAAGTCGCACTTCACAAGCTCGAACCTTATCATCTCGGCCTTCGAATGTCTTATCCACCATCACCATCTTCCAAAATACGCGTTTCTTACTACTGTCACGCAGAAGAACCACATCTCCTCTCTTAAGCTGGATTGATGTCTTTGGTTCGGAAAAGTGAAAAGATCTAAGTTTCTGCAGGTATTCAATTCGCCACCTTTTCGCCAGTTTAGTGAAGTTTTTCATACGATGCTGCCACAGTTCCCTGAGATTCGTGATATCAATCTCTGCAGATCGGCCTTAGTTTACAGATTTTGGACACATTTTTGGCGTCAACTCCAACGGATCGTCGGAAATGTATGTCAGGGGCCTTTCGTTAACCAAAGCCTCAGCCTCGGTCAGCAATGTACCTAGTTGATCAAAATTAAGCTTCGACTTAACAATGACTGCTTTGAGGCTATTTTTGATAGTCCTTATCAACCGCTCCCAAAAGCCTCCCCACCAGGGCGCAATAAAGTTCCACTTCACTCTCGTCTTCGCCATAAATCCTGGCAGCTCTTTCATTTCGAATATACGTTTTACGTCTCTCAGTTCCCATGACGCTCGGCGGAAAGATTTTGCATAATCGGAGTATCTTGCAGATGGTGTGCCACGCCTCACAATGAAACGCCTCAAAGCCATGATACAACTTTCCGTCGAGACGCTCCTCGTTAACTCTATGTGGACAGCTCGGATTGCTGCACATGTGAAGCGCAGCAAATATGCTTTACGCATCGTTCCATCATCAGCTTCGTAGAACAGAGGACCGGCGAAATCGATTCCAACATTATCGAAAAGCCTGGTCAAGGTAATTCGGTTGAGCGGTAAAGGTGCAAATGGCTGGGAAGCAGGCCGACCGAACAACTTTTTACATATGAGACAGTTTTTGAGCCGTTTCCTGGCGCCCCTTGATAACCCAAAAACGCTCTCTCATCTTGGCTAGGACGGTGTTGACTCCTCCATATAGCGTCGTATGATGATAGTCATCAAAAATAAGAGATGTGATGACTGAGATCATAATTTTCCTCAAGCAGCTGAAGTCTACCTCCTACTCTGAGAAGCATGTTATCGTCCAAGAATGGGCCAAGTTTTCGGATATTGGATGATGGTTCCTGAGCACCATTTTGCTCCAAAGAAAAATACTCATTAGTAAACCTTGTTCGGTGTACATAACTTAGCCAGTAAAGCTCGGCATCCTCTAACTCTTCCTATGTCAGGAATTTCTCAAAAGGTTATTTCTTTCTGCAGTGCTGAACATACCGCAAACCCCAGCTAGTCACCATCAGCAACTTAAACCAAGTGCTAAAATTGCCGCCACCCATGACTGTCTCCATTGGTCCCTTCTGCTTTTTGTCGTGACAATGTTCTTGAGATCTTTGAGCTTCAGTTAGCAGACTCATTTTGCACTTTACATCTGCAGAATCGTATTGACTCCCAACAACAGCAGCATTGAGCCATCTCGGCCCTCCTGTCCATAACGATAACGACTGCAACTTGTCTCCAGCTAGTTATTAAATCAGTCGGGTTGTCTTTGCCTGAACAATAACCCCAATCAGCAAATGAAATATGACGACGAATTTCTTCAACTCTGCTCTGCACACATATTTTCCATTTCTGCAGCTGCCCGTATATCCAATTTAACGCAATTTTTGAATCGAGATATGCACATAATCTGGCGACGATTAACGCCGCTGTGATCTCCTTTGGTTTCAGGACTCGTCTGGAGAATTTCTCGAGATTCATTGACCCTACTCAGCCTCTACAACTCAACAAGTTCGATGCTCGCGGTAGAGGAAGTAGGTCCCAAGTATGAGCCTGTTTTCTACTTAGTATAGGTGCCATCAGGCTTTTGGAATGATTTTGATCTAACTGATTTCCCCCTATCTAGGAATTTGATTAGTCTCCTGGTGCCGATCTTTTGTCAAAAGCCTTTGGAACAGTCACTCTTCAAAATCCGAATACTCTTATTTTATTCTTTTTTGCTTGGATCTCTAAAGATTCCAGTCTTCTCCTAAATTAGTCTACAGTGACTAGTTTGGAAGTTTTCAGGTCTTGGTTGATCCAAAGTCAATGCCTTATGCTTTTTGAAGCTTCCTCTCTATATTGTTCAAAAATCGGGATCGGTGGCAAAGTAATGCCCCATAGATCTCTTTCCTCCTGCGTCGGATACGACTCTGTTTGAAAATACTAAACTGCACACCTTTTCACTTCACCATCTGCCATCTTAGTTGATTGATATACATATATGCTCTGCTTAAATCGATACCGCTATAGAGCTTGTAGACTTGTCTATTATAACATATATTAACACAAGGAGGACCAAAAACTAGACAAGGAGGTTTTCGTTCAAAACATAGATATTCATTCTTCTACGCCTTAGAGCATAATCGACGTAATGAGAATCTTCTATGTACAGTGTGATCCAACAGGTGGTATGGATGCTGGTTGTCATTAGATGGCATTTACTAAATACATTATAGCTGATCTTTATGACAGATGTCAAGCAACTATGGCAATTTTCGCCATGATGTCACTTACCACACAACAATGTGTTGTTATTATTCAAAGCACTTTAACCAACAAGCCTATCCAGTTAGTCCGGTCTTTAGCTAACTGCCTAAAGTTGCGCGCTCCAAGTCGGTTGAGGTCCTTTTCTACTTGTGCCCGCCACCTAAGTTGAGGTCCTCCTCTACTGATTCGAAGACTATGCAGGCCGGAGGATTGGTATCCATTTGTTCTACTCGTACATGTCCCTGCCATCTCAGGCGACTGATGCGCAGTTTTCTGACTTGATGGATACTGCTGTATAGCTCGTATAATTCCTGGTTGTATCTTCTCCTCCATAGCCCGTCAACTCAAAGAAGACCGAATATTTTTCTAAATATCTGAGCTGGGTTCTTTCAATTACTCGTATGTCGATATCACCGGCGCCTACTGGTACAGGCTTTTAAAAAATTGCGCCTCCAGTGATCACTTGTGTGTGTAGGTCAAATCTTTCAAGTATGATTTCAAATAATATGGCAGATAAGATCTTGTATCCGATGTTGAGCAGACTTATACCTCTCGAGTTGGCGCAGTTGAGGGGGTCTTCGTTTTTACGGATCGACCTATAGTTTTCCGACCATATCTGAGAAATAAGTTGGTCCATGCTCTCCAGTCAGATCATTTCAAGTAGCGTAGAATAACTCGGCCGGTAGGCCGTCAGGCCTAGATGATTTTTAGATTTTGGCTTAGATATTGCTATCCTTACTTCATTTTGGTCAGGAGAATGGAAGTTTTGGCTATCATCGTCTAAGTTGAATAGTCTATTCCGCCTGACGGCAGCATGTTGAGCTTTTTCGCTGTTATAATGTCTGCAAAAAAAATATTTTCATATTCTCAGCCCCGACTGCGACTCCACTACAAGATTTCCTTCTTCATCTCTACAGGTTTCTGTACGGGTTTTTCTTCCTTGACAAGTCCTTTTTACCTTTTGGTAAAACTTCCGTATATTATTCCTGGAGTACAACCTCTAAACATCATCGATCGCGCGCTTCTCGTGCTCTTTTTTCCTTTCTGAAGAAGCCGATGCAGTTCCCGTTTCTTCAGTTCGTAGAGCTCACGAGTAGCTCTCGTCCTTCGCAGCAACGCCGCTTTGTAGTCTTCTTGTTCAGCTGCATGTGGTTGGTAGGATTCTTCATCATTGAAATTCTTGGTGAAACCTAGCATATCAGATGCTGGCGGCATAGGAGTTGTTGAATGATTTTGGGATACAGTTTGGTGAAAATTCTGTCGGTCTCTAACGATTGCAGCTTTTCTACGTTATATCTTTTCACAGTAGTTCTTCTTTGTTGTGACGTTTGAGAAATCTGCATTCGTACCTTGGCTTCAACAAGGTGGTGATCCGAGTCAATATTGCCTACTTGATGATCAAGGGAGCGCTATGTCCGCTTGTGTATATTGAGATAAGGAAACCTTGCTTACCAACTGTTCCACCAAAGATGTCCTTCTTTCCTATACTTGTGTTAAACTATCCTAGCATGCTTTTAACGTCATAGTTCGGAAATTACTCATATGTCTTGTTGAGGAGCACGTAGAAACATTCTTTGGTAGTGTCGTCCTTGTCTTCCGTATAGGTACGGACGCATATTAGGCTTACGAGTCTGTTAACGAATTCAGCCTTGACGAGGATTGTTATAAGACACTCGCTCATATGTCAGAAGTTCAAGACCTCTTGCCTAAGTCTGTCGCATATGGCAAATCCGCATACGAATAAGCGTTGTTTCTTTTCCCAATGGCAATTACCATAGTATACGAGTATATCACAGTTTTTCAACCTCCTTATGTCCGGCCCATCCCATCCTACTTCCGGGATGGCGGAACAAGATTTTGTGTTTAAAAAAGCTTTTGGTTTGGTTTTGTTGAAACAGCTTCGTTTATATTTTCTATGGAGAATGCAGTTGGTTACAAAGTATTCTCTTGCGTGCCACAAGCTCAAGACTTTTTGCCTTAGTCTGCCGTTTCATGCCGTTTACTGCATATCCGCACTCATATTGAAGCTGCTTCTGTCCTCTGTAGTAATTATGGTTCTTATCCAATCTCATATTTGTCCGTCAATTTTCTTCGGTTTGCAGGGTAACCAACCGTGGATCATTGGCTCTGTGTTATTTCGCAAGAGTAGTCTTTTTATATGATCGAGTATTTTACATCACCTAGCCTGTACGTCTGATTCTTTCCGGCACTCCTTGGGCAAAAGTGGCGGGTTATCATCGAACCAGTAATACACTTCGAGGTTATGAACCTTTCTGAACACCTTTCTTTAATTCAGTTCCAAATCTATTTCTAAATCAAAAATTGTTAGCCGCTTTCTGCTGGCGCGTGAAGGATGTAGGCTTCAGATGCGGCCTGCAGCTATTGGTATACGAGTACATTTATCGTGTACGGCTCTACAGAAAAATCAGATATTAGTGTATTCAAGAAGGTTCAGCGAGCTGCCTGAATATACAATATGTATACACGAGTACATAAAGGTACTCGTACATCGTACATTCACTTAAGATCTCTCCTACGTAGTTCTATTCGATATCATCGTCAAAAAATTGGAGTTCAACTCTGTGCTAAAGCTTAAAAGCATTCGTCAAGGATGAGAATGCAACTCATACCCTTATACTCGTACTGTAAATGTAATGTCCTATCTCGATGTCAATGGATCTCCTTCATCGGTAGATTTCACTTTGCGTCAGCTAAAACCACTATCCTCTATGGAAACCTCGGCATCACTGTTAAATTTCACTTAAAATCAGGATCGAATTTCTAGTGTCCCCTAAAAGACTACCTAAACAGTTAAGTTTTCTAAGTTCTTAGGGAGTTAACGATCCCAAACATCGAGACATCATAGTGAGATGGTCATAAGCCTAAGAGCCTCTGATCGAAGGCATCTTTATGCCTTGGTTTCACAAGATATAATATTATATTATCTAAGAAAAGCTTAGTTTACGAGTACATGTCCATTCTCAGGTCCTGATAAAGGGTGAAAGTAACCAAACGACGGTCAGTGTATTGTACATACTACAATAGGATGGATAGGTAGACAATTTGAACCCAAGTTGGTTGGGATATATTGTCGTAAAAGAATTTTTTGTTGCTTCGATTTTAAATCCCCCCACCATCAACCCACCCCTTCCCTTTTAACACAGCGATATTATGTGCCATCAAAACAAAACAAAAAAACAAGAACTGTCATTTTGAATTTGTTCGTCGATAACGGTTTGAAGGTCTCTGTCGTAAAATGCCAGAAGCCGGACGGTTTTGTACTCTCTAATGAAAAGATATGAAAATTTGTCCTCACTATTGATGTACACAGGGTATGGGCTGCTACGGGATGCTACTAGATGCTTCCATTTATTCAGTATTCAGAGGGGTAAGTGCAATTAGTCCTTGATGGATGACTGAAGGATGGATTCAGCGCGACAGTGACAAAAAATGTTTTGGAAACTTTTTTGGCGTTTTTTTTCAGCGGTTATCCTAGGTGCTAGGGGTGGCATTCGAATGGGTATGTACTAAAAGCTGGTAGTGATGTACTCTCAAAAACAGTGGTATGCCGTGGCAGGAAGCATTTGATTAATTTACCTTTTGCTACAGGTGCTACCAGGATTATGCACACTCGTCAAGTGCTTTTGATTTTTCTATTTCTGTTCCGTTGGCCTCTGATACAAATGAATAAATCTACCAAAACATGTGAACGTACGTTGTACTCGTACTTGTATGTGAAGGCTTTTTGTTGAAGATGAATGATAGATCTGAAAGAACAAAAAAAAAAAAAACATGTTCTGGTTTTGGTCCTTTGGTGGATGATTTGTTGTTTTTTGTTTCGGCCTATAGAGGTGTTGTGTTGTGGCTGTACGAATACCACTTTGGATTTCGAAAACAGAGATGCCTTGTCTGTTTCTTTGGAAAGTTTCGACATATTTTCGAATTAATTCGTCAAACTCGCGCGACATTTATCTTGGCATCCATCCACTTTTATACATTTGTCATTGTACGAGTACCGTGGTTAAGATAAAAGTGTTGCGATCGCAATCACGCAGGATAACAATAAAATGAAAAACAAAATTGATTAGCTTAGTTATGCGAAAGATATTCTAATACACAAACACACAGCTGTTGCGGTATCTGTACGTTAGTGTGCATAAATTCTGAAATATTAAAGCGGCCAAGCAGTACGTGTGCTCACATCCTATCATCAACTTCCCGAATCGAATCGAAGACGACACTTGTATTTTCTTGACAAAGGAAATCCTTGAAAAAGTCATCAGCAAAAAAAAGAAGAGAGAAAACAAGAAATAAGAAGGAAACCACGTAATGGATGGCAGGCACAATGATGGTAAGTTCTCAAGGATTAGGGATACGAGTTGCCGGAGACATTCTGTATTGAGGATGATTCATTTTTTCCTGTGTGGTTGCCTTAGACATTTGTGTGCTGCTTGATTACTCGTATGTACGAGTACATATGGATGTTCTCGTTTCTTGTCTAGTGCATGTCGTCTTGAATCGTATTCAAAGGATAACAAGAGTGACTAAATACTCGTACATGTCTGTGAGAATGTTTGCCCTAAAAAGGCGTTCTGTTGCTTAAGGACATTGGTAAATACACTATAATACCAATGTTTCGATTATCCTTAGGGTGATTTATTTAAATCGAACAATGTCAACGAGTACTTGAGATCGAATGGAGAATCGGCAGGAGTGTCTTGTTAATATGTAGTCTTGATTTATACAATTTAAGTAAGAACAATTCTTGTCAATACCTACATACATATATGTATTTATGTTTAACTGGTCCACAAAAGTCGTAATTTCGTTCCGAACACATTCCCCATTCCTACCTTATTGGCTTTGCTTTCTGAAAAGTAACAAAGAGGCATCTATCATTGGGTAGCTATCGTTTCATTCAGAAAGAATGCTCCTGGAGAGTTCTCAGAAGAGATGTTCATTTAAAATACGATTTAGCCAAAGAAGTTCAAGAACAAACTTTGAACAGAATACCGAGTGCAGCATTTGCTTTCTTGATTCTGCAGCCCATATCGAGTTCGTCAGCGGAGACAATGGCTCCCAGATATGCACAATTTTTTATCATCTCCCTTTCTTGAATGTTGAGTTTCGTAAAAGAATTTTAAAAGACAGGGGTTTTTAAATTTTGAATTTTGGATAAGCAGGCAGATATCGTCCGCATAGTGCTGATGTTTGTAGTAAGATGTGTTTTGAACAATGCTTCTTGTGCGCTTTTTTCTTCTTCTGGAGAAGCCGATGTTCTTCCCCTCTCTTTTACTCGACGATCTTACGAGGGGATATCGGCGTTCGTTACAGCACCACTTTGTACGCTTATTATTTAGTTGCAGCAAACCAGAGGTTGGACGTTGGCACTGGTCTTCGGTATTTGAATTTGATTTAAGTTGTTGAGAGATTTCAGGATACGCATTCGCCAGAAATTCTGGCAGTCGCTTATGATTGCAGATTTTGTAAGTTATATCTTTTCACAGTAGTTCTTTGCTTTAGCGCTTGGAAAATGTGTACTTGTACCTTGGCTGCAATAACAAGGTAGTGTCCTGATTCAATGCTGGCTGTCCGAAATGTTCAGAATACTGGAAGAATGCCTTATTGTCTCTTGCGTTTGACACAATAAAATGTTCGATTTTGTTTAAACTATATATTTATTAACTTTTTTATTTTACACGAGAAAAATTATATATTTACTTGGTTCCAATTTTACGATTTAGTTTTTTTTTTAATTAACTGAGGGGCCGACGTACAATCGGGCGCCTTGATCGCTGCCAAAGTTCTAAAGCATTTCTTGAGTTGTTCTCTTACTCCACTTCTACCAACCTTTAGGATTGTTTTTTTTTTTATTATTTTAATTACACTGCCATCTAATGGAGATTTTTGTGTGTCACAATCTACCGAGTCGTCAATAAGTCAATAAGCCTATTTCTGTTGGCAGACGTGTAGGCTATGCTTGCCAACTGTCCTACTAAAGATGCCCTCCGTGCTGGTCGGTTTTAACGTAACGCTTAAGATATTGCTAATATGTTTTATCTGTTTAACGAGGAGATCGTAGAAACTTTCTTTGGTGTCGTCATCATTATCTTTCGTGGCGACATACATATTAGGGTTATGTGAACGAACTTAGCCTTGACGTGGATGTCATAAGACACTCGCTCAAGTGTAGGAAGTTCAAGACTTCTTGCCTAAGTCTGCGTATCTCTATAGCTCTCACCATAGTACACATCACAGTTTTTCATCCAACACACATCACAGTTAGAAACAGCAATTGGCAAAAGTAATTCTGTATTTAATTTCTACGCTGATGTCGTTGCTGCTTGAAACTGAGGACCCGAGGCTGTCGAAGTTACATATAACTGTCAATAGTGACGTTCTGAGCAAGTCGTCGGTTATGTGCGTCATTTTTCGAAGACAGCACGTATTTTCTTTGCCCTCGTTTACGGTCAGACCAATTTTGGTCACTTAACCTGTTTTGTTGGATTGTGAGTTTTGCACTCTTGTGTCTAGGGCGATGTTTAAAAAGTCAAGTGACAGCCCATTGCCGTGTCGAAAAACTTTCTGTATATTGAAGTCACCGTAAATTTATTACCTACATTGAAGAGGCAAAGAGAATTCGAGATTGTCAATCTGACGAGTTTTGCAGGTGCGTATAGGTACAAAAGTATGTTGACATTCTGCTGTCAGCGGTATTTTGACCAAGATCGCCTGTAGAAGGTGATTCTGGCTTTGTGACATTGGGACTTACATTTTATGCTTTGATAAAAAGTGGGAACATCATTCCTGCAGTTCCTCAATTTCCTCGATAGCGCTCTTTCTTTTTCTTTCCGAGAAGCCTGTGGCTTCTAGTTTTTCTCTAGTTACTTTGTGGCTGCTCATTCCTGTAACTGCATTCGAATCATGTCCAACTCTGAGACTTTTCGATGAATTATCAAGGCTTCGCCCATCAATGACGTTGTCTAACAAAAAGGGAGACAGAGCAAAGTACTGGTTTTATCGTAATGGTTTCCAGATGACACCACCGAAGGTTGCTACGATTTGACCAGTTACAAGCGACCAGTCATAGGTCTTGTGCGCTCCAGGACCATCGGTAGTCCCTACCAGGACTTAAATTACGGTAATAATGGAGTCAGAAGCCCCCCGGATCTCGGTCCGGGCCTGATTTGTTAGAGGTAGGAAACCTCATGGGAGCGTCATGGTGGCTGTTGTTTAAACCCAAATCGCGTAAAGGGCCTCAACCCAATGTAGAGCTGCAATAAGTACTGGGTTCTGTGACCCTAAGATCAATAAGTACAATAATGTTACAACTTGCTCCTTTTGCTCGACCCAATTAGAAGTTGTCACTAGGTGGATTCTGACTCCCTTAACCTGGACTTAACTAAATACCTATGTGAAGACAAGGATTTTAGCACTGAGGTCGTTGTACTTCTACCGCGAGCATCGAACTTGTCGAGTTGTAGAGGCTGAGTAGGGTCAATGAATCTCGAGAAGAAATTCTCCAGACGAGTCCTGAAACCAAAGGATGCTCCCCCCCCCTCCCCAACTCCCAAAGCACTCCCTTCTTCCCCTGGGCTGGATCAAGGTGTCATACGACCCGTGCTGAAGATCAACCTGGCTGAGGGCCCAGTATCTCCAAAATAGCTCAGTCGCGAACGGAGTATCCGGTTACCTGGCGACCTCCGGATTAGCTAGCCTTATCTGTATACAGCGGATCTCTGTACAGATGGACACCCCTTTCTCCGCTACTCGTGGGACCATTCATGGAAAAAACCAAAAAAACAAAAACCGACAAACACCCCTAGCAGCAGCAAGTTTGTGGCAGGCCACGGACTTGTCGTTGCTACCAAAACTCCTTCAGGGAGTGTTAAGACTGTGGCAAGCCATGGTCCTATCACTTCCTCCCCCCATAGCAGCAGCAAGTTTATGGCAGGCCACGGGCTTGTGGCTGCTACCCAAACTCGTCCCTCCAAGGGGGAATCTGGAGTTCTGCCGCATGGGCAAGCTCCATCTAAGGCGCTCTATATAAGACGCCGAAATGCTTCACGCATTATCAAAACCTTCGGATCCATTCCGGAGGTTGATAGAAGTGCGGAAATAAAGAGCAAGGTTGAGTGGGCTAAAAACATCCTAAAAGACGGATTACCCACTGCTTCCACAGCTCCCAAAACGTCAAAAGACTCCTCTAAGCGCCAGAGATCGTTGGAGGAAACCGTACCGGTTTGTAAGAGGCCCAAAACATACAGTTCTACAACCAATGGGCTATCCAACAGCACATCTCTGAGGTCTTATAATGAAGTCCTAAAGGACGCGGTGATCGACAGGAGCGATACCGACGGTTCAATCACACCGGAACGGTCGCAACTGGTCAAGCTGAAGCTTTCGAGCAACTCCTTGGCCATCATGCGGGAAAACCCCGGACCACCTCCTATCACAAGCGACGCTGGCTGGCACTAAGGCCATGTCAAGCTCATCGCTTGTTCCAACCAGAGATCTCTCGATCTCTTCACCAAGGCCATCGATGGCTTAGGAGAGATTTGGCCAGGTGCAAAACTCGAGGTCGTGTCTAAGGAAGACATTCCTAGTAGACCTCGAACTCGTACCTGGATTCCAGCCGAACCCTCCTCTCCAGAAAGTATTCTGGAAATCATCCGGCTCAGTAACCCGACTCTTCCGACTCATGACTGGAAAGTCGCGAAACTGGAGGAACTAAGGGGTTCTTATAGATGCGCGTTAATTGTGATCAATAAGGAATCCCTTAATCCTCTGGCGCAGACGAAAGGCATGATTCGGTCCGGATTCGAGTCCATTCATTTAAGGGTGTACAAAAAGGGTGAGCTGGATGCTGATAAGCAACCTCCTCCTTCTTTAATACCTGACATCACAACCTCGGATCTTGGAGCGTCGATATCCTTTCCAGAATTGGATAGCGACGACTCCAATCTGTCCGAGGTGACTATCAAGCCGTCGGTCTTCTCTTCTGACACACTGTCGGAAATGGAAGCGGCCGAGGGACGATCGATGGGTCGGTAAGGTTATGGCGTCTGTTTTCTGGGATTGTCATGGCATACTCTTCGTGGACTACCTCGAAAAAGGAAAAACCATCTACAGCGAGTATTACTGTGTATTATTGGAGCGATTGAAAGACGAAATCGCTGCAAAACGGCCTCACTTGAAGCGAAAAAAATTTTTGTTTTTGCAAGACAATGCGCCGGGGCACTTGAGCATCGCAACTACTAAAATCAATGACTTACGGCTCCAATTGCTGTCGCATCCACCGTATTCGCCCGATTTGGCTCCCTCGGACTATTATCTCTTCCCAAACCTCAAAAGATGGCTCATCAATAAAAAATTCAGCTCACGCGAGGAAATCATCGACGCCACGGAAGAGTATTTACGAGTAGCAGACCTTCCGGAAAATTACTTTTCGGACGGAATCAAGAAGTTGGAAAATCGCTGGAATAAGTGTATCAAGTATATAGGGGACTATATTGAATAAAATGAAAAAAACATTTAAAAAAATTTTTTTTTCATTTCCAGGAAGGTTAATTTTTACCCACCTAGTACGGTGCGTTAGGCTCTGCTGCAGCGCGTATATTTGATCTGCCCACACAGCTTGTTACTATATTTGACACTGAAGCTGAGCCATCTGCCCCTGGATAGAGTGCTAGCATGTCAGGTATAGATTCCGGTGATCTGGGCTCTGGGACTTGAGAGGCAACCTTCGCTTGCTGTACCGTGTTTCCCCTATCTACCGCCATTTGTGCATAGGTAACTTGGTGAGTAACGCTAGTGTTTGTATTTGAATATGTGGACGTTTAACTATCACTTTCTACTGGCGAGCTATATTTACTCTTTTCATTAATTGGAATTTGGGACAGCCTCGATAATTTGCGGTGTGTCCCGTGTTCCTAATAACACACAAGAGAGCTGCCTGTTTTCTGACGCTTAGTCCTTCTTGGATCGCATTCCTCGGACTTGTGGTTCTTTCTGTACTTTACGCATCGAGGCTGCATTTCGCAGTTCGACGCTTCGTAACTGAACCTTTGGCACTTTGGTACTCCTAATACAATCCACTTTCCTATTGGGTGTTAGCTGTGGTCTGTGGTGAAAGGCTTGACTCCCACGAATTTGAAACCGTCTCACTCTTTCCCTTTAAGCAGCTTTAAAAGATCCTACGAATCCATGGACGGTTGCAATGCCCTCAACAGCATAGTTTGCAGCCTTTCACACTTCGATGTGAAGGAGAAGAAATCCGTTATCGAATCCCTTAACAATTTTTTGTATTTTGTGGTAGAGTTCCACAGTCTTTAAAAAAAAAAAAGACAGCCTATGGCCGACTTACATAGTTCAATAGTGTCCTTTAGTTCCAAGTTGTAACCTATAAACAGGTGGAACCTTCTGTTTTGAAGTGTTTTGATGTTTCTATTTCTATTGTTGTTGTTGATTTTTCTGCTTTTGCTACTGCTGTTTCTGCTGCTGTTGTTGCTGGGTTTTGTATGATTTGTTGTTGTAGCGAATTTTTTTTCAGCTACAGGAATCTGTTGTAAGTTCTCTCACACCTTTCAAGATGATTTGAGAATACAACGCTTCTCAGTACTCAGTCGGATGGTTACATTCACAGAGTTTTATTAGTTTTATTTGGATCCTAAATCACAGTAGGAACACGAGAAATAAAATTGCCGAAGAACTTACTAGGCAAGGCTTGGAGATGATTTTGGCAGTATCCGAACCTGTGTCCTCGGTCGGGGCTTCCATTGACAATTGGGTTTCATATAAGTATATACCATATAAAGTTGCCAGCTGACCAAACGTACGTTTCTCGAAGCTCTGCAGCTTTTCAGGTTGTGCGCCAAAATTTTAGCAGTTTCAAATAAACTGACTCTTTTGCGAGGAACTATACAGCCTGTTCCATGTGAAAACTTTGCTTACAAGATCTGATCTACGTCACCTTAGTAGTTTTTGCATAATGATTAGATTCTACGTTCTCAGGTGCATCCCAGGACATTTCCTGCGAGTCTATCTGACTCAACTTCTAACCTGGTTTGATCTTTCAGTGGCCCAGCCGGCGGGTTACGCAACTGATGATTAGTTATTTACTTAGTCAATTTTGGGTTGCAGCTGACAATTATCTTACTTTCAAGAGCCTTGGATATTGTCGACAAAAACCTTCGCTTACTGCACAACTTATCGGAGGTCTATCTTTAAGGCCTGCTCAAAAATGTCTAGCATTTTGTCTTTTGACCGTCCAAAAGCCAAAGAGGATTCTTACTATGAGTGATTTGAGAAAATAATTCGAGTGACATCAGAACTAAGTCAGGAGTAAGGGCTCAAAGTAAAAGATCGCTCAACTCTTTGCCAACAATGGTACGATTTTCACTTCAATCTTCATCCGACATATAGTTTGTGAAGTAGCAGTTGCTTCCATTAAGTTCTATCTCCTCATGCAGGTCAAGCATTCTCAACTCTTTTCAGATTCTTATAAGAACGTCCAGTCCCTTCACAATTTTCATCTAAGCTGACGTCAGCTTTATAATAAAGGCTGCAAACCCTTGTCTCGTTCGCTCTAGGCGCTGTCCAAATTTCCCTTTGGCTATGTTCTATTATTCGAAATTGGTAATTTTATAGAGTACACGCTCAAATTTATCAAAAACCTTGACATATCGTTCAATTTAGTCCACACATAATACCAAGACAACACCCATTCAAAGACTTCGGTGTTTGTGGGCGTATTTCAATATTTTAAAAATTCCAGTGGTACTCCAGAATCACAAACCGACACACAGCAAGCCCAAGACATTGCTATACGTGTTGCTTTTGCTCATCTGCAAACCACAGTTTCAAGCTAAAAAGCCACTTAACTATTTAATTGTAAAGCCACAATATCAATATACGCCATGTAGACACAATAAAGACAGAAGGACACTACCAATAATGCGTAAACACAAGCCAGATGCATTCACAAATATGCCATTTGATATGACCAAGGAAATCTTTTGGCCAATCTGTAGTAAAAACCTTGAACTGGCTCCTCAATGGCCACATACCATACACGAGTAGCAGTTGGAAATATTAACAATCACACACAATCCACCCACCCATCCCACCGTCGAGCTGAAGTTTCCTGATCCAAAGGACAACAAGTTAAGGCGATGACTGTAAGGCCGAACTTCGTTTGTTTAGTTATCACTTTCCATGCTTTGCCTTGCCTTGTCTAGCTTTATATTCTCAGAGCCTTTGTGAAATACATCCTCTACCCATGGACTATACTCGTATATAATATGTACCTTGACTCTTGCAGTAGTCAGCAAGGATATCATTTGTTGTTCAGAGTTGCTGCTGTTGCCATTTATGTGGTCTGCTTCTGGTAGTGGTGTGCTTTGCGTCTACAATTGATCCTGTTATCGTTATCCTTTAAAAGTTTGTTCATGGAGCTTATTACAATATTATTATTGTGATTACTATCCTCTCACTTACACACAGATACACACACACACACAAAATGTCGTACTTCTGGTAGTCGATAGAGGGCAAACTTTAGTAGAAGCCTGGTTTGAGGCGTCGTTGTGCCATTTGTGCTGTTGCCATAGTAGTCACTGTCATCGATAACCACAATGAAGGGAAAGTTGTGGTGGACAACCATCAGAACACAGAGGACGTCTTGAATCCTTTGTTGTCAAACCCCACTCTTATGGCTTAAGGAAAGTGCCACGTAAATATTCTGTTAGTGTTATTTGCTTGGTCAGAAAGTTATCGATTTCAGGCAAAGGCTTTTGTGTTCAATTTCCGGTTAAAGAACACGAAGTTGATGCCTTTCAGTTTGCTAATAAAGTTCTACGGAAGTAGTCGTCGTTGGTGTCCACTGGAAGACACTATGGACGTGGATGAAGCTAAAAACACTTGCGGATTTTCTATCTGCATTCGAAGTGTGATTGAATGGCAATTCTTGGAATGACAGGATCTGCATTTAAATTGGAATTTGGGCAGAGACTCTCGTGTCAGTGGAAGTACACGGGAATCAGCGGCAAAACCCAATCTGCGTATGTGCGTGTATGCAGTATCATATAGGTAGAATTGACTCCACGTCATGTGCCGCGGTTAACTGAAATCTGCGACAGATGTTGGTTCGTTTTCATTCTGACAGCTTCGAGGGGGAAGAATCTTTCGAATTGTGAATTGAAAAAATCGCAATAGATTTTATGTCACTTAGATTGGTTAAAGATTGCCGCTACCGACCGGAGGGCTTTATTCAGATATTTGATGCCTTCGAAGGTACGTACGAGTACCATAGTGCCATGAATTCCAATTAAACTGGAGCTTTGGTTTCATTTTGGTGTACCATTCTAACTGAAATGACACTCAATACTGTGTCTTAGGTTTGGGACTTTGTTGGGATTATACTCGTCTGCACTCGTATGCACTTTTTTCCCACTGAATCGAGAGTTAAAAATTGTTCATTCCGTCGAATGTACATGTACTCGTATGTCCTAATCAGCGTTGCCACTAACATCTAGAGCAAATGTAGTACGTTAGCCAACAAAATGTAGTATTTTCAAACAAAATGTAGTACCATATGTTTTTTTTTATTGAAATTTAAATTAACATAACAAACCAAATAAATATATAAATAACAAACCAAAAATATAATTTGAATTCACAAAAAAACAAAAATAATAATAAATTAATAATAATTATAAGATTATAGTATGCTCTCCTGACCGAACGTTTTTTTTTTTTAAGAGAAAGTATTTAATTTATATTTAAATAACTCTAATTCTCCATTAACACATTGAAAGGACAAACAAAATTTTACCAATTCGTCTGTTGGTTCAAATATTGCATCATTTTTTATTAGCTCTT
Organism: Volucella bombylans; assembly: GCA_949129095.1. Taxonomy (NCBI): domain Eukaryota; kingdom Metazoa; phylum Arthropoda; class Insecta; order Diptera; family Syrphidae; genus Volucella; species Volucella bombylans. The sequence continues at coordinate 118,006,739 of OX422142.1, read as the reverse complement.
TAGCTAATAATACATTTTGAATTGTTTCTGAGTTCAACCTGCTTCTCATTTCATTTTTTATTAAACAAAACTGGGAAAACTTTCGCTCAGCACAGCACTACTATGTGGAAGACAGCATAAATCCAGCATGTAGGCTGATAGTTCATCAAACATTGAGCTCCCTAAACTATTTTTTTGTTTGTTCAATTCCACCCATATTGCTATAATGTCGCTATTTTGATGTCAATCAACAAGCGCCACTGATTATTTAAAATTTCCACAGGGAAACTCCTTACACAAATTTAAAATGGTTGGCTCGCTGCCTGAAGCTATCATCCAAGGATCTAAGTACTTTAGTAATTGCATTTTAGTATTATTAAGTTCAAATCTTTGATTAAGTTGGTTACATAGTTCTATATACACATTTCAAGCGTTTTTTTTAAACATTATTTATACTATTAATATTCATTTCAGAATTTTGAATGTACAATTCAAATTGAAATCCAAAATAGCATGACGAGATTGGTAAATAATAGGATTCATTTTTGAAATCCACTGAAGGAGATAAGCAATCTGCTTTGATAAAATTTGTATAAATATCTTTTAGTAAGTTACATATTTCCTTGTGGATTTAATGTATCTGTATTGTTTCACTCTGAAATTGTTTATTCAGATCATCAGACGTCCCGTGCATTTAAAATGTAAATATCATTGTCCTTGCATATCAATCCACGCAGGATTGACTGAACAATTTCTTCGGAATTGCTTTCCTTGAGCTGGTGAAATCCAATGCATCTATCTTTTACAGCACACTCATCAAAGTATCTAGCTATTATCACTAGGCAGGTTTCGATTGACACATCAGTAGTCTCATCAAGAAAATTTTCGTTTTGATAGTTGTTTTGCAATGTAATTTGGCAAAAGGATCAATACAAGTTTTGACAAGGGAAGTTGCTTTTGTCCGACCGCACTTCAGGCTTCGACCGATCTCACTGTCATTGCACACATTCTTTTGTTATGCCGGTATTGAATCCATTTGCCTAAATGGCAGATTGTATTGAATGCAGTACATTACGCAAACAATTTCAGAACGCAGTTTGGATACAATGCTGTTTTTATTTGTTATGTTTCTAAAGCAGTCGGACACACTTGGAGTTTTTTTTTTCACTATTATAATTAGTAATGTGTATGGGCAAGAGTTCATGTCTAACGAGCAAAGTCCTATTGCAAACAAATGACTTCTGACAAGCACGACAAAAAGGTTTGTCAGACTTACATTCGACCCACGTAAATTGGTTTTCCCACTCATTGCGATATCTTTGAGTGCGAGTTTTCTTTTTATTTTCTGGATTCGATGTTTGTTCTTGTTGGCTGTAATAATTAGTTCATTTACTCGTAGTATATATTTATCTTCTTTTCATACGCTTATAAAGGTAACCTCTCAGTATCTGATTCCGAAACCACTTTCAAAAACCGATCCATATTTGCAGTTGCTTGCAGGTGAAGCACAAGAAATCCAATGAACAATAACAAACAAAAATTGACGATCAGCTGTCTGCATTCTGATAAAAACTTCGTGTCGTACGTAAATGGAAGCATGCAGCTGAAGAATTGCACTTGCTTTAAAGTGATACCAAGTTTTTATATATATTTATTTAGTTATAAAAGCCAAAGGGGAAAAATTGAGAGCAAAAGAAAAGTTTTTCGTAAAAAAGTAAAATGGTTAGACGGAGCTTAAGAAATGTAGTACTTTAGGGTAACGATGTAGTATGTAGTACAGCGTTCAAAAATCAAGGAAATATGTAGCACAGTACTACATATGTAGTACAAGTGGTAACGCTGGTCCTAATGTTAGGTCACAGCAACTGGATCTTTGATCAAACGGAAAATATTTTTCTTTTGAGAAGTAGCCAGATTTGTTGGTTAAAATAGTGATATGTTACTTCGTTATATGTATATGTAAGACAGGCGGATTCTTTATAATAAGCTTTTGCTTAAATGTCTTAATATTGAGTCAACTGAATCTGTTACTGGGATAAGCCAAAGTAAGAGGCCTTAGGTATTCAGCAAATGGTAATGGTAAACTGCATTAAGATATATTTCATTGTCGATAATTCCTAGACGAGACACACTAGCTACCTTCATCCTAGCAAGAGGCATGGTAACTGACATAGAGGTTTCTGAGACAGGTTACTTCGGAATGAAGGCCTTTTTTTTGCGTTCGGACCAAGAAGCTCATGCGATGCACAACGCGAACTGTTGCTCGAAGTCATACATCGACTTCCTGTAACCCAAGATAGGCAAACACTGATCTTCTTCACTGGGCCCGCTGGCAGCGGCATGACTTATGTATGTGTTACGTTTGCTCATGGAACCACGCAACCGCTTTACTCAACACAATAACTTCATGCGCAACACTTACGTGGTATATGCCAGCACTGGAAAGGCGGCTGTAAACCTCTGTGGTATCACTGTCCATTCAGCCTTCAAAATCGTAGCAATGAGCAACAATCAACCCGACAAACCCATGACTCATGAAGACGAACAAGTTTATCTAGGGATCTTTAACGGTGTACGTAGTATTATTATCGATGAAGTCAGCATGATCAGCAGTAGCATATTTCATAAAATAGATAACAGGCTAAAACAAATCACGGGCGTGCATGACATGAGTTTCGGTGGGCTCGATATAATACTGTGCGGTTATCTGCGTGAACTGCCGCCCGTGTGTGCAACACCTATCTTCAGGTTCAACCGCAACACGATAGGCGGACCCTGTTTGTGGCTGTCGCTTGAGTTCTTCGGCCTTGATCAAGTTATGCGGCAAGCAGATATAGTGTTTTCCGGAATACGCATCTATCTGCTGAAGAAAGGGTCGTTATTGAGCGTCGATTCCGAACGGCTGAGTGGTGCGATGCCAACTTAACGGGTGTCGTAAGGCTGTTCCACAGAAATTCACTGTGGACGCATTCAACCGTCAGGCTATAGAGACGGATATCGAGAGTACGGCCGTGGATGTGTACAACGGCTATCGCAATGCTACGGAATTGTCCAACGCACACTTCGCTATGCACAAGATAAACACCACGGCGTGATTACAATCAATCTAAACGTTGAAGATGGATTAGTAAACGGCGCCATAGGAATATTTCGGTACATAGAACAGGACCTAAGTGAAGGCACCAGCGTGCAGAGGGACGATAGTGCTATAGAGCAAGGAATAGGTCGGCTCTGGTTAGAATTTGATAACAAAAATATAGGACGACTGGCGCGTCTGAAAGCGAAACCATACGTGCAATCAAGGCTCGATGTGTTACAGATTTTCTGGACTCCAATTGAAAAACGCACCGGAAACATATCTACTGGGTAAGGCAAACCGAAGTGTAAGCGAACGCAGTTTCCAGTTTCTCGAGCCTCTGCTCTCACTATTCATAAATCTCAAGGCGCGACATTTGATAAACTAGTGGTAGAGTACGATTCAAAACAAGAAACTCAACTAGTCTCTGAAGCACTGTGTCGTCTTACCTCAATAGAAGGGTTATACTTACTGAACAAGAGTGGTGATTACTGGTCTTATCATCGGTAAAAGGAGGACTGCAGTCAAATATCTAACGAAATTAAACAAGAATATACTCGTTTAGATCGACATCGTCTGCCAACAATAACTTTACAGCTGCGCAAATTTCTCGGTGCGGCGCCGAGCAACAACTGTGAGGTGTATGATGGACGTGTACGTATAATAGTGGCCGCTCACAACTGTCAGAGTTTAGTCGCTCATTCGACAGATATAGCTACCATTCGGACCATCTCGCGCTCTCGGAGACCTGAATGAATGATAAACTCATTGTGCCGATTTTAGGCTTCGAGTTCCTCGTTGCAGATAGCATATCAGTCAATCAGCGCGGTGGTAGCAAACGAACTGCTGGTGTAGTTGCTATCCATAGAAATGCTGAATCTGTGGCATACAATGAAATTGTGCATAGGTGTGCAAGGTCAGCACACCCATTGGACGTTCGACTAATAGAGCCACATATCGGTAATATCTGCATGATCAACGTAAGCCTGTACGGATAACTGAAATTCCTACTTGCATCCACCTGCGTTCACGATGCTAATTCTGTCGTCGCTGGCTCGATACTCGGACAGTATTCACAATATTATACCGAAATTGGAACACTTTACGCATATACCCCTCATTCTCACAAGACACTTTAATATTAATGACGACAGCGGTAAAACAGTGCTGAATAACTTTGTGCTTTCAAAATTCGGTATGATGCCCGTAAGGATTCCTGCCCCTACAACGAGTGGCAACACCAACATCAATATGACTTTCTTAAGACACTTGATTTTATTTCATTTTTTTCATTTTATATGTATTTTTATTAAATTCAATTCATTTACACTTAAAGCTAAACAAAAAAATGCTTAAACATTAGCTTAATCAACTTATACTATCTTACAATAACATACAGGTCCCATGAGGGCACTCTAAGTTAAATCCTACACTTATACTATATCTTTCGACATTTCTTACTGTTGCAAAAGTAACATGTAAACATCCCGGCCTCAAGGCAGCGCAATGCCTTTTCCGTCGGCAAAATAGATGATCTCAAAATGCAACAAGCCGACGGCAAACCACCACTGCATTCCCGTGCCAAAATTGGGAGAATATAAATAAAACATAAGACTAGCACACATTTAGTGGGAGTGAAGAAAACAAAACTTAATATAAAAAAAATACTATGTTTGTTTTCATAAGCGCCTCCCACTGATCTGCATTCTACGCAGTTCCTGTTGGTGTGTGTGCATGGAGTCGTGGGTCACACATACACGGAGAGGGAGAGAACTCTTTTTCGCCGGCATTGACGTAAAATCATTGGAGAGGTCAATGACCAGGGCAACCAAGCCAACGGCCGAGACAGCTGACCGTAGAGGTTTCGCAACAGAAACAGCTGATCGTAGATGTTTCGCAGCAAAAACAGCTGCGCGGAGAGATTTCGTTTGGGCGAACAACAACGAGTCGATTCATTCCCAATCAAGACTCAAACCAATAAAGTTTGAATTAATTTAAATTAAAGGACGAGTTGTTTTTATTTAGTACTTATATGTTCGTGTCATAAAGGTTGTGTCGTTGTATTCTTTTATTTGCACTGAAGCCTAAAGATTCTGCCACGCAATTTTTTAAAGAATCGGATTGGACAAGGTTCAGTCAAGTTCAGTTTTTTTTGCTAGTGTCCTTGCGATACACTTACAGTATAATATTTAAAGTAATGACTCAAAAATTCAAACTAAGAAAATAACTTATGTTACAAAAAACTTAGTGAATGGACTTTTTGCGTTTTTTTATATAGACAAAACTTACAAACTATCTTAAAAACAAACCCTAACCTACTTATAAACTAGTTTGCTATATAAAATATTTTTTTGTATAGGTATCATGAATTCAAATTTTTTTGAATTTTTCATGATCTGCAGCGACGTGTCTGTGTCGTGTATAGTCAATGTTGCACAACCAGCGGGAAAGTTCATGTCGTAAACATGAACAGAAACACGGATAGACAACTTTTGATCGACCCGACGACCACGACGAAACGATACAAATTAATATTTGTGCAGATTGTCTGCACCGTGTGTGGCGAAGGGGTGTTTGCACAGACTTAAGGTTTGCAGCGACGTGTCTATGCGTGTATGGGCCCTATAAGCCACCAAAATTGTTAGTGCTGAAGAGCAACATCCCTCTTATTGCGAATCCCTACCGCCCTCCTGAACCGGAGACGCTCCGTACTGCCGTGTGCGACATCTCTGTCGTAGTTAGCGACACCGCTAAATTGTCCTGGATCATCTCCTTTTTATCAAAATAGAGAAACGCCTCTGGAGGCACAAAGCCGTTAAAGCGCACTCTCTCGTGATATACATAATTGGGGTAATAAGCCCCAGAGATCAGTTTGTTCTTGGAGGCCATTGATCCAGCAATGTGCCTTCGAATCAACTTAATGGCGAAATTGTCCACTCTAGGTTCGCCTTATTGTATAAGACTTCATTTCGATAGAATTTTATGTACTCGGACTCTGGTGTTCTGTACAAGCGAAGGCAAACCCTTAGGCAAGCCCTCTCAAACACTCGAATCTTTTCCATTAAACTTGCTCTCACGTTAACTCACACGGGACATCCAAATACAAGCAGAGGCCTGATAAGGGCCATGTAGCAGATTACCTTTACGCTCGCATCGAGTTGGCTGCTATAAAACAGTCACTTTGTAATGGCAGAAACACCTTTGGCTCTGGCCAGAGCAACATCTATATGTTTGTTAAAATACAGACTACATTTCGACAAGCAAGTGGTTGTCCGTGTTGTCCCACGATCGAAAACTTTGGCCAATTTTTTCCGGTATCCGTTGAGGCCCCAAACAAAGGCGTCCTAAAAAGAATGGTTTCCGTCTTCTGAAAGTTAATCTTCAACTTCCAGTCATTGCAATATCGCTTAATATTATCGAAGTCACGTTGCAAGAGCGTATTTATGACCTCGATTTTTGGACCTGATCTGTACGCGATCAAATCGCCTGTGTACGCTATGGCATGGTGAAGCGAGCTCACAAAATCACTTGTGTAGATGTTCAATAGGATCGGCGAATTAGCCGCTCCTTGTTGCAGACCATTTTTAATATCAAATACTCCAGCAGAAGTCATATCGCCATTCTTCACGATGAACTGTCTACTGGTGAGCATATCAAAAAGAATGTAAAGTAGTGATTTACTTATGCCCGGCCTGTTCAACTTGAAGAATAGTCCATCTAGCCATACGGTGTCGAACGCCTTCTCCAAGTCAATCAGGCAGGCACCCGTGCATTTTTTCTTGCTTTTGTTCTACTGGATATCAGATACCAGTTTGGACGCGGCATGTGAGATATCAGTCCCGCCTTAAAACCGATTTGATTATCCGGAACTATGTTTTTGTCCTCGACCCACTTAGTCAGAACTCTATTGATCACCTTTTCAAATACCTTACTGATATTGGGAAGGGGACTTATTGACCAAAGGTTCACCGGATTGGATGTATCCTTATCCCTTTTGGGAATCGGATGCACCACCGCTGTTTTCCAATGCACTGGATAATGGGCATTATTCAAAGCATTATTACCGCTTCTATTGGGAGGTGTCGAAGCACAATGCTTGGAATTCCGTCAGTTTTTTTCCGTCAGAATTCCACTGATTTCTTACTTCTCAGTGATTCGAAGATCGCATGGAGCTCTTCCCTCGAAATGAAAGGCGGTAACTCCCTCTCGATGGCGATGACATTATTTGCCATATTTTCGTCATTGAACTCAGTGAAGACTGAATTCTCGAATCGCCAATTCTCCATCATTCGCCTTGTACACTTCTTGGAAAAATGCTCCTATGGTTCCTGAGGATCTTCGATCACAAAGAAATTGTCATCATCGACAGCTTCTTCTGGATGTATGCCTGCTATTAACAGTAATTGTTCGTTGTTCGGCGTTCGGGCGATCTTTAGACTTGAAAGGTCGTTTTGATCTTTCCTTCTAAATATTTTATTTATTTGCGGAAACATATTCGCGTTGCTAGTGTTTACAGCCCGAATTTTGTTGTTCCAATACAAACTTACAGAATTTCTGTAATTTTCTTTTATTAATATTCGGAGGTTTTTGATCGACGACTTTAGTGTCATGATCTCCGGGTTATGTCTGTCAGTAAACTGTCTGTACAAGGTTTTTAGTCTCGACAGCAATCTACTCTTTTGTCGGTGAAGTGCGTCAATAGTTGCGTTACGGAATGAGTCTTCATTGTCAATGTATCGGTACCGAGGTATTGTGCTGTCCCCCCCTCGTTTGATGATCTCATCCATTTGTTTGAGGTGCCTGTCAATCTCTCCATTGGACAGACTCCTATTGGACGGTGGGTAGAGCGAGTTTGAGGAGAGTGCTCTCGTCAATGTTCTGGAGAAGTGTGTTCAACGTACCCTACTGTAATTGTAGGAATACCTTTGAACAAACTCATCCAATTCCGCAATTTCGTTGGGAACCGTTATTTCGGTACAGAGACCGCAATGGTCACTGTCATACACGAAAGTGCGTAGACAGTTTGTAGTTTGTTGGTTCGGGCCTGTCAGCTGTATCCGTGTGTCGAACAACAGGAGATCCAGATAGAAGCCGTGTCTGGGAAATGACGGACTATCCGTCGCTTTTAGACTGAGTCGGTACATAACACTGTACTGACCCTACCAATTGAATAGTAGGTTCCTTCTAATGTTTGGTATATTATTTCCCCAATTTCTGTGTTTGGCGATTCCAGCCTTAGGAATCGAAAAAGTGTCTCGTGTCCCGAGATAAATAAAATGGATTGAGCAGCTTTTGGCGCATAGACAGATACCATGTACAACCGCTTTCCACTACGGAGAGGGAGGTACACGATACATGCTTCCAGCACCTGAAACCTACGCACTACACGGCTGTACACTCTTTTAAATCGCAAGACTTTTCTAATGAAGATCGCAACGTCACCGCCTTGTACGGAGTTGGTTCGGTTTCTTCTTACAATTTTATATTTTCTGTGTCTCAGTTTATGCTTTTTGTTTAGCTTTGTTTCGCTAGCCAAGAGCACGTCAGGGGCTTGGTCTTTGACCAACTTAAAAAGTATGGCTCTTCGCTCGATCCTTATCAGTGAATTCACATTCAACGCAAGGACTTTTAGGGTTCTCTCCGCCATGTTTGTACCCATTACGACTGGAGGTGCGTTAGGCTCGGCAGCAACGCATAGATCTGATCCACGCGCGTGGCTTGCTCTTGTATCTGACGTTGTAACTGAGCCATTTGCCCCAGGATAGAGAGCAAGCTAGCCAGCATGTCAGGCACAGCTTCCGGTGCTCGAGGCGCTGGGCCTGATAAGCAGCCTTCGCTTTATGTACCGTGCTTCCCCTACCTTCCGCCATTTGGGCGTAGGTAACTTGGGGAGTTACGGCTGGTTTTTGAGTGAGCACTGGCGGTCGTTTAACCTCCTCCTTTTGCTGCCGAGCCAGATTTATTTTCCTCATGTGCTGGCACGAGATTTGGCTTTTGTCAGACGCTCCATCCCTTTCTAGAGCACATTCCTCGGACTTGTGATTCTTTCCACACTTAACACATCGAGGTTGCATTTCGCAATTCGACGCGGCGTGTCCGAATCTTTGGCAACGAACACATTGTAAAATGTTGTCGCTCCTTTTTAATTTTTCCCAGTGTACAACCTGGTAGTCTAGGACTTTAATACTCCTTAGACCATCCAGTTTGCTGTTGGGAATAAGCTGAACTAGAAAAAACGGTAATTTCCGTTTCTCCCTTTTTAAGCGAGCCGTGGTGAATGGCTTAACTCCCACGAATTTGAGTTCATCGCACTCCTTCTCTTTAAGCGATGCAAGAAGATCTTCCGGATCCATAGACGGTTCAATCCCCTCAGCAGCATTGTTTGAAACGTTTCCCTCTTCGGGGAAAAGTAGAAGAACTCCATCCTCGTGTCTTTCAATAAATCTTTGACTTTCTATTGCAGTGTCTCTTTCAGTTTCATTTTATAGGTTTTAATAGGTGGCACCCTTTGCTTGACGTTTTTCGTTTGTTGCTGCTGTTGATTTTGCTGTTTCTGATGTTGTGGTTGTTGTTGTTGCTGTTTTTGCATTGTTTTCTTCTGTAATGCTGTTGCTGCTGTGTGTTGTTGTTTCAGTTTGTACTGCGGTTGTACTAGCTGCAGTTTCTGCTTTGTTTGTGTTTGCTGCTGCTGTAAATGTGATAGCTGTTGTTGTTGTTCCTGCTGTTTTTGCTTCGATTGCTGTTGTTATTGTTGTGGCTGATGCTACTGTTTTTGTTGGTCTGGAAAGCGATGCATATCTTGCTGCTCCCTTTCTCTTCTCGCCATTTGTTTGGCATTTATCAATAGGACTCTTTGCTGCAGTTGTTTAATATTGCAGTTGATGGACTCTACTTCTTCGTCTTCCCCGTCAGACTCGGTGGCCGCCAAAGAGGCGAAGCTATTACTGTCTCCCATATAATGTCCTTCTCCCGCATTGGAAATGTATGGGTACTCATCGTGTTTGGACTCATGATGCAGTGCTTTTTTTGCTGCAGCTGTTGATGACGCCCATTCCCCCACTCCACCTGGTACACGTTCTGAAGAAGCTGATAGAGAGGGGCGCTTAACAGTGTTAGAAGCTTGTTTTTGCTTTTTTCTTCTTTTTGATGATCCTTCATTTGGGACTTTTTGTGGATCTTGTGATGTTAAAGCCGTTTTATCAGCTGATGCTCGGGTAATAGCTCTCGTGCCTCCATCGCGTCGTTTGTACAAGCACTCCACTTTGGTTTTTATTTTTTTATTTATCGAAAGAAACCGAAAAAATAAAATAAAAAAAAGGGAAATCTGTCGTGCGGATTCGAACCCGCACTCGCTCGTTTGTTATTCAGCACACTTGTACTGGACTAATTGGAGCCCTACATGCGAATTGTCTCAAGACACTTGAATTCAATACAGTGTGAGGTGTCCGAAATTGGGAAAAAATTCAATTCAATCAAAATGGGTCGCAGCCTATGGATCGAGAGAGAATATCAGAAAGAACAAGGAATGGTTGGAAGATTCATATCGATACTGAAAGAAAAGAAGTAACATGTGATTTACGAAGCACAATACATCACAGTCATCAAGAAGAAGGATAAGGAAATCAGTAACTGAGTGTTTAACGAGTGTTTCTAATGTCTTAACAATAAAGTATATAAGGATCATGAAAAGATGAAAACTTATCTAACCAGGGTAGTCTCCGTCGCTAGTGCACTGATAGTCAAAAGAATAAAAGAAAGCATTTCTACTCCACAAAAGGATCTTATCAAGTATTGTATAACAGTGATAATGCATTGACTATGTTTATGGATTTGGGTCTGTCAAAAGGAAAATATAAGATTTTGAGAAGTTCCCTGAGAAAACACAACTTAGATGTTCTGTCATCCTACAGAATTCAGTTGCTAAAAACAAGGCAACAGCTCGTATAACTGGGGTCAATAAAGAGGTAATAACGAGACTTGAAGTTTTGAAGTGCAGAGAAAAGGTTAACACTGTCAAATTTGGGGAGTATACCAGGAATACAACAGAGTTTTTAAAGCAAACATACTCGTATCTCGAAAAACAAGTCACATCTATAGTACTCTTCATAAAATGTTGGCTCATAGTCAAAATATAATCGAGTATCAATCATTGCCATTTGGAGAATTCTCAGAAGAGGCTCAGGAATCCAAAAATAAAGACTACAAGAAATAAATGTAGTTATCAAAATATATGCCATGTTTCATGGATGCGGAAAAATGGAGACCTAGATAGAAAGATAGAACTTTGAGTTTTCTTTATCATTTATGTATTACTATTTCAAGAGTACGTAAAACATATCTCAAGTAAATATCTTCATTAGAACGTAAGTTGTACCATTCCTTAGACACCCTCCTTGAAAAGAGGACACTCACTTCCTCCACGATTTCGGCTGATTGCCTTATCAAAAAGAAAACAAAAACAGTGTTTTAATCTATAAGCCTAAATGCATCAAATGAACTAGAATTATTTGACAATATTGAAAATTGAGTCGTTGGCAGACTTCGGAAAATTTTTTTTCACATTTCATGAATTTCTTTTAGGTTTTCGTTGCGAAAAAATAGCAATACTGTGCTGAGTCTACCCTATAAATTTTAATTAAATCGATTAAACCGTTTTCAAGATATGATGGAGGAAAATTTGAAAAACACAGTTTTGAGAGAAACGCGTTTAAAGTTTTAAGCACGGTTAAGACTATGAAAATTTTAACTTACCATCAATCTGCGACTCGAAGTTTGACAAAACAAGTGACCACAAAGTTATCCTTCTATACTTGTATAAACTTGTTTAAACTTGTCTAAACTTGTCCATACTTGTATAAGTGCATATTTGTATAGAAGGGTCTCAGGCCCGGCTTCCTACTACTCAACTCAACTTAGCGCACCGAACTTCTGCTCCTTCTAACTGCTGTATCTTTAGAGCGACTTAAAATTTAAAAAAAATCACTTTACCAGCATATTCTACACATGTTAAGGAATCAATTTATGAAAAAAAATTATTATTTTTTCAACCCATCTCACGGGGGCATGACAGAGCCAAAAAAGATTTCAAAGCACAATACTCTCCAGAAATACGACATTACCGCGGATGTTGACGGAATTTCCAAGAAAGAAATCTAATGTTTTCTATTTAAATTGTTTACCGTTTACTTTTTTCTCCACTGTTTGACTTGAATGGAATCACTGAAATATTTTATTATGTTACTCAAAACAAAAAAATGCTCTTTTGTTACACCTAAGAAAAAAAATTTAAAAAGTGGTTCGTTTACTTTAGTTCCCCACTGTTTTCCTGGGATTAGTTTCTCGACAGCCTGTTATTACTTTAATCATGGACTTTTGAATATTTTTAATGTAAAATATGAATAGGGGATTATGGCTTGAAAGTCTTGTTTTCGCAGCGGATTCTGAAATGCCCTGTAAAGCAGTTTTCTCAAAATTCACCAATTTCATACCCCTGGGAATTTAGTTTAAGTAAAAGAAAACACTGTCACGATATATTTATTCTTTTAAGAAATATGATTTTTGCAAGCCAAAAAAATCAAAAAAATAATGACACCCATGCACGCCGCACGGGTATTAAAACTGGAGCTCTATACGAAAGAACAGTGCATTTTCATTTACAGCATGTCACTGTTTGTGTTGCTTTTGGAACACCCTTTGCAAACATCAAAGCTGCCAAGCACTAACCTAGCAATAAGTAGACTAGCGCGGAGACTCACTTTTCGGGAAACAAATAAGTATTCCTGGTCTAAGAAAATTCCCCTTAACCCGGCGAGAGTGCGGCTGGGTATGACATTCCCACCCTGTTATTTACATAACTGTATTTTTTTAACTGATCACACAAACGCGTTGTCGTTTCGTGTAGCTGATGGTAAAAGGATGCGGGAGGTAATAGTGGTGTGTTCGCAGTGTCGCCCTAGCCATCGGTCGAGATACATGTGTGCAAACATCTGTGGGGTACGTAATACTATTGCTGTTTTCGTTTTTTTTGTTCACGAGTATGTTCTATTTTTTTCTTTACTTTTTGATTAAAAATGGATTTTGAAACTAGAGAAAGGCGATTTAGGTCCATGTTGGAAGCGACCATTGCAGTGAACACTACCTTCAAACTGAGACGGAACAAGAAGTTAGTGATCAAGGTGATGCTGAGGAAGGGGAAATTGATGATTCGGAGGACAGAACTCCACTGTCAGTTCTCAGAACACAGCGTCGTTCATCTGTTCAAGTGCAAGCACCACACTATACGTCGAATGATAACCAAAGATGGTATAAATATGTTCCACGAACAAATGTACGTACCCGTGCTGAGAACATAATAACTGTACAGGCTGGAGCAAAAGGAACAGCAAAAAAAGCGAAGACTGAAACCGAATGCTGGAATATTTTTATCATCAAGGAAATGAAGGGTGTCACATTGACACACGAACGCAGAAATAAAAATGCGACAAGACAAGCGTAAATATCCTGGAATATTACATATGAAAGAAACAACAGCTACGGAACTGGATGCATTACTTGGTTTGTTGTATATTGCTAGTCTCAATAAATCAAGCCACCAGTCTCAAAGATTTGTGGAGAACGGATGGTACAGGAGTAGATACTCGTATATGTATTTCGCACAACCATGTCACAATGATTTGACTTTTTGTAAAACTGTATTCGCTTTGATGATAAATCAAAGAGGGAAGAGCGCAAGAAAAATGATAACATGGCTCCTATTAGATCTTTTTTATATCAATTTGTTCAATGCTGCGTGGAAGCCTACATTCCTCATGAATGTATGACGATTGACGAGATGCCATTAGCGCTTAGAGGGCGATGCAAATTTCGTATCTATATTCCAAACAAACCTGCAAAGTATGGTATTAAAATACAAAGACTTGTAGATGCAACATCTTTCTACACTTTTAATTTAGAGATATAGCAGGACCGTATGTTATTAGCAACGCGGTTTTTAACGTAGTGGAAAGACTTATTCAGCCCATATCCAGGTCGAGCCGCAATTTGAAGTTTGACAACTGGTTTAGCAGTCACGAACTGATGATGTATCTACTAGCTGAGCACATGCTTACTTCTACTGGAACTGTTCGGAAAAATAAAAGATTTATCCCGTCCAATTTTTTGAAAACTGGAAAAGAACCGGGAAGATGTCGATGAATTGTGCGCATCTTACAGTGTTTCGCGTAACAGCAAGCGTTGGCCGATGACGATATTTTATGGGATGCTGAACATAGCTGCAATAAACGCAAACATAATCATTCGGGAAAATCAAAACAACAACACCAAACGAACCAAATTTATTCGTAATTTGGGACTAGCATTAGTCTATGAACATCTAGGATTGGGAAAAGATCAAAGAAATATTGCAACGTACATTCGACAGAGAATATCATCTCAAATTAATAAACCTCTACGTCCATCACCCCAAAATGCTGCTAGTCCCTATGTCAAATGTCGTGATTATCCAACCAAACAAGATCGGAAAGGCCAAATGTAGGAAACATGCAATATTTTTATGCAAGGACTGTTATGATTTCGGCACTACTCGTAGTTCCTAATATGTCTTAGGATATGTTAATTTTTTTTTATTTTTATTGTTATATTCTCTATTATTTGTTGATTTTACTTCGACTACTTCGAAAGTGAGCAATTTGTGTTTTAAAAGTTTAATGAATTCCGTTTTTTCAGTATTAATGTAAAAATTCTTAAAACATTACATGTGTTTCATTTGCAACTAATTATTATATACCCTTTATAATAAAATACCATTATTTATTATAACAATATTTTCAGGTAATTTTGTACGTGGATGTGTCATACCCAGCCACATACTTGAAAAAAATGTTCTCAACCTTGTTGAGGCGTCTGCGTTTTCATCCATCGCCTCCCGCCAGATAAAAAGAGCTAGGTAAAACATTTTTCTCTTTTCTTTATTATGTAGCGGCGCTTATAATTACATACTGCAATAGCACTGCAATAGCAGTAGATCCACTGCACTTTTCGCAAAAAATAAATCTGCTGCCACTAAATCCAATCTACTGCATTTTTTTTTTATTTTTTTTATTAATCTTGAATTTGTAAACTGTTTAATTTTAAATGCAATGCAAATGCAAATATCTTGCCCGTGAGTGTCTTGTTTTAGTTTATTTTTCTAGTTTTTAATTTATTTAATTTTTATTTACTAAATCATAGAAAAGAAAACCCTTTTTCGATTCAAGAAAATGAATGTACAAGTCCACCAGAAACAAAAAAATACAAGCAATCATGGTAGCAAGAGTATTCTTGGCTCAAGTGTGTCGACGGGCAAAGCTTTTGTAAAATTTGCTTTAAAATGCTCGACAATAACAAAACAAATTTGGAAAGGCATAGTTCATCAAGATTTCATTTGGAGAAGTCCAAAAATACAGGCCTTATTCCAAATTTGTTTCTTCAGGTTTCCTCAAGAAACAATAATAATTCAAAACTTAATGCAGATATTACTTGTGTTATGTACTGTGTTAGTCATAATTTGCCGTTTTCCTTAATGGAAAGTGTTCCCATTTTTTTGCAAGCAGTATGTCCAGATTCTTCCATCGCTAAAGGTATAAAGTGTGGGCGTACCAAAGCTAGTTCCATGGTTAATTTTGTTATGGGGCCTTTTGCCCAAGGACAAATAAGTAACGTTTTGAGAACTCGAAAATTTTCTATTATAATAGACGAAATACACATATGTTTCAACTAGAAAATGTGTAGCTATAGTTACGCGTTGTTTCGATGAACTGAACAAGAGGAGTCGAGATAATTTTTTTGGTCTTATAGAACTTTCGTCGTTAGATTCGAATGAAATTTTTTTTGTAAACAGAAATATTCCAATGACAAACATAATTGGAATGGCAACAGATAATGCATCTGTAATGAGCGGCAATATAAATGGGGTTAAGGCAAAAATGCAAAATGTAAATAAGAATTTGTTTTATCTTGGATGTACGTGCCACTCCTTGCATTTATGTGCTTCAGCAGCTACTAAAAAACTACCTAACTTTATTGAAAAGAGAATTAAAGATTTTTACAATCACTTTTCTTATAGCCCTAAAAGATGTTAAGCTTTTAAAGAATTTCAAGAATATTTTAACATAAAAAAACATAAGATCTTAAACATTTCGCATACTAGGTGGCTTTCAGTTGAGAGTGTTGTAAACCGTCTCCTAGAGCAATGGAACCCATTACAATATTATTTCACTCTTTTAAGTTTTGAAAATTTAGATTCTGTAAACGAAGTCACTACTTTTTTAACTAATCCTTTAAATAAACTTTATATTCTCTTTCTTTCTTATGTTTTAAATTTAATAAATAAAAAAAATAAAATATTCCAATCAGAGTACACTCAAACCAATCTTCTTGAACAACACATTTTCAATCTTTGCATAGATCTTTTTAAGAATTTTATAAATCTTGATGCAGTTAATGTGAACATTGATGTAAACGATTTTTCCCTCTATCAGTCTTTTTCAAATATGTATTTCGGAATAGAGTTTCAAGAATATATAAATGATACAAAACTTAAACTGCTCAAATACATAGATGCTAAATTAGTGGTCGGTGGTGGTATGCCATCAATATTGCCTATTTTAGATTCCTTTCTATTCACCGATTGTAATAAAGAAAATTTAAATAGTCAGTGGAGGTCTTAACTAGGGAACCAAGATCTTTTATGTAAATACTATGATACTTTATTTTGTTCAATATTTTGGTTTAATTTACTCGATACTATAAACGCTCTGGGGGAAAAAATATATGTCGAACTTTGCGAGAATATGTTGATTTTGTGTTCACTTCCCCATAGTAGTGGTGCTGCAGAGCGAAAGTTTTCGATTGTAAGCCAAGTAAAAAATAAACTACGAAACAAAATTAACGTAAATACGAGTACTCTTAAAAATGTAATTTTTTGTAAGGAAATGAACAGCGTCAGCAACGGTTGCAGGACACCCTCAGACTCTCCTGGGCTTTTAGAGTATTTTCAAAATTATAATTTTATTGATGGAAAGTTTATAAAAAAAACATTAAAATGATTAATTAAAGACTTTTGACATTAAGCTTGATCTTTGTCCAAGGATCCAATCTACTGCATTTTTTTTAATGATCTACTGCGCTCTCTTTTTTTTGAAGTGGCAACGCTGCATACAATACATCTACTGCAACACATTTTTGCGGTGACTCTTTTGGAGTTGGCTAAATTTGCCGACCTCAGTGCCAATCTACATGAAGGCTAAGAGTTTATTTATGTTTACATTGATTTGGCATTTTCTTCTTTTTCGTACTCCGAAACTACTTACTGATCTTAATAATATTTTGAACTCTGTGTCTAATTGGTCAAACTTACCAGATAGGACAGTTTTTATCTCTTAACCTTAATAATTTGTTATTGCAAATTAATAACCCCTAGGAGGGGTTTTATTGCGCGAAAAGGGGGTCATAGAGAAAAATAGAATTGAATAATTTTCTGTAGAAAATAGAGAGAACACTGTTAGGGGCATATTTACGAAATTAAAAGAACAATTACTAAGATATGCGTTAATTTTGCGGAAATTCGCTTTATGAAAGTCGTAAAGAGGAAGCTGCAGATGATGGAGTATTCTTGATAGGAGAGTGGCGGAGAAGAGAAAGGAGAAGTGGTGGGTGAAAGTTATCAATGGTCGATAGTGAAAGAGGACAGAGCGAGAGAGAGGAGTTTATGGGGTCAGGGGTGAAAATAAGGTCTAATTTCCTACGCATATACGAGTAGTTGGAGACACTACTAATTTGGAATAAGCTAGAGTCTGTAAGCTTATCCAAGAAGAGGCGTTCTTTGCTCGAATTAGGGTTTGCGATAAAAAAAGATTTATCATCTTGAGGAAGATTGAAATCGGCGAATACGATGATCGAGATGATCAGATAAGTTAATTATTTGATCAATTGGATCGATAGCGAGTTGGTACCATTCGATAGGTTGCGCCGTTGGGATGTAAAAATACATAACGTACAGGGACTTGCAGGGGAGTATTATCTTTATTGAAACGTAGTCAAGCTTAGAAGAAGTAGAAACAACGATTGAAGAAGAGTTTAGGCCATTATAGACGGCCAGTAGGACACCTTGACAAGGAGAATCATCTTTTATACGGGTAAGATCGACGTCTCGAAAAACGTTGAAACTAGGAGGGAATAATTCCTGATTCTTTACCAGGTATATACATACGTCATTTTGTTCGTCTAACATTTAACTACAAACACACACAAGTTGAGTCCGCCAAAAACTAGCGCCTTTGTTTTATCTCTCAGTGATCATGTCGAGTTCTGTGCCTGAAAAAGAACTTTTGCGGCACGCATTGCTTTTCTTATTTAATCAAAAGAAAAAGGCTGTTGAAAGTCATGGTTTGTTGATAGAAACACATGAAAACATGTAAGACATGGTTTTTGACGTAAGTTTAAATTAGTTTTTTGGCATAACACTGCATTATCTTCTGTTATCTAGATTGGGCTATCATTCAATAGATGGCGCCATAGTGTGTTTGAATATTCAGTTGTAAACTTCAAGTACTTTTTGACAAAAGAAAACAAAGTCCTTACGAGCACAAAGAAAACAAGAAAGTTATCACAATGAACTACTACGCGCATCGATTGATGATTAGACATAATCAGGACAACTATATCCTTCGATATCGTCAGCTGTACTATCAATACGTTGTGGATAGGTACGCTAAGATCGAAAGCGAACGTTTGCGATTTATTCGTACAACCAGGCTATATTACGATCGGAGGAGTGCATCCACTTACGGGATTCTATTGTCGGAATCTTCGATGGAAATTTAAACGCCAATGACATCGGTAATGCATTTATTTTGCCTTCCAGCTATATCGGGAGTCCACGGAACATGCAGGAATACATACAAGATGCGATGACTTGAGTGCATCATTACGGTCGTCCAGATTTTTTTATTACATATACATGTAATCCAAATTGGTAGGAAATACAAACTTTGCCAGGCCAACAATCAATGCATCGCCATGATATGCACGTGTGTTTAAACAAAAATTAAAATCATTGAATGATTTAATTGTAAAACGTTCGGTTTTCGGCAACACACGATTGAGTGGCAAAAGCGTGGCTTGCCTCACGCTCACATTTTAATTTAGCTTCAAGTTAAAATCCATCCAGAAGGAATCAATCAGATAATTTCAGCCGAAATTCCGTATCTATCAATTGACCAAGAATTGTTTAATATTGTTACCAGTCACATGATCCACGGATCGTGGGGTACTTTGAACATGATATCACCATGCATAGAGAATGGGGAATGCAAGAAGCGTTTCCCAAAGCAATGTATTAATGATGCTATCACGGACATCGACGGTTATCCATTGTATCGCCGCAGAAACGCTGATAAAGGTGGCCAAACATTCACATTGCGAATACCAAATTCTACAAATCTAATTGAAATTGACAATCAGTGGGTGGTACCATACTCCCCTTTGCTTTCAAAAACGTATAAGGCTCATATTATTGTCGAGCTTTGCAGTTACGTAAAATCCATAAAGTACATTTGCAAATATGTTAATAAAGCCAGTGATTTGGCCGTATTTGAAGTACATGACATCAATAAAAATGACGAAATAGCACGATACCAAATGGGTAGATACATAAGCAGCACCGAAGCGATCTGGCATATTCTAAGCTTTTCCATACACGAAAGAGACCCTTCTGTCCAACATCTTGAAAACGATCAACGTGTATATTTCACTGAAGAAAATGTTCTCCAAAGAGCACTTGAGCCACCAAACATGGTTCACATTGTGCCAAAAGCCTGATGGTTTCGGCCAATTTAGAAAATTATTATTATATACCGATGTTCCACGCTATTTTACATGGAACAAATCAGGTAAAACATGGCAGCGACGCAAACAAGGGGAACCGCATCCTTCAATCGCAGGTATATTCAAAGCCAAGACATTGGGACGTCTTTACGCAGTACATCCAAAACAACGTGAATGCTTTTTTTGCGTTTGTTGTTGGTGGTTGTTTCCGGACCAACGCCTTTCGAATTTTTGCGATTACTTAATGGTCGAGTGTTCAATACATATCAAGATGCATGTCGCGAGTTGCAGTTGCTGGAAGACGACAATTATTGGGGCCTGACACTTGCTGATGCAGCTTTGACATCCACGCCGAATAACATTCGTCATCTATTTGCAATTATTTTGACGACATGTTATTCAACACAATCGCCCACTTTGTGGGAAAAATACAAGAATCATATGACTGAAGACATATTGCACCAAGTTAGACAAACAGACCAATGTCCAAATATAGATTACACGCCAGAGATGTATAATGAAGCTTTAGTGCTGATCGAGGATTTATGCATTTTAATTTCAAGTTTATCACTCACTCATTATGGTATGCCATCACCTGATCGCCCGGCCACCGACTTAGTTAACAGTGATTTGCAACGAGAGAAACAGTATAACGAATAATGAGCCACTGACAGCTGAGTAAAAAAATATTTATAATCGGATTATGCTGACTGTTGATGCTGAACAAGGCGGCTTTTTTTTCTTGGACGCATCAGGTGGAACTGGTAAGACATTTTTAATATCGTTGATCCTTGCAAAGATACGGTTGCAACAACAAATTGCATTGGCAATTACATCGTCAGGGATTGTTACCACTTTGTTAGATGGTCGGCGAACGGCCCATTCAGCATTCAAGCTGCCATTACACATTCATAACAAACCAAACGCAATATGTAACATTAAAAAAAAACAGAATGGCTGCAGTGTTGCAAAGGAGTTCCATCATAATTTGGAATGAGTGCACTATGGCTCATAACCGTTCACTGGAAGCATTACATAGAACTATGCAAAATTTGTATGGAATTGTTGGCGAAAACGAGTCCGTGAATTATCCAACTGAATTTTTAAATTCTCGAGATATATCAGGAATCTTTGGTTAAAGATTGGTTCATCGATTATTCTTCAACGGTACACGTTTGGTCATCAAAAGGATCACCGGAAATGTCATTGAAGCAACTATTTTGGCTGGAAAGTTTAAAGGAGAAATCATTATGATACCGTCAAAATCTCCAATACCATTCAAAAGGCTTCAATTCCCTATTCGTTTGACTTTCGCGATGACTATAAACAAATCTCAAGACCAAACATTGTTGATTTGCGGATTGGACTTGGAAAATTCATGTTTCTCCCATGCTCACGTGTGGGAAAACAATCCAATTTATTTGTGTTAGCAAAAAACAAGTTAACCAAAAATATTATGCACCGATTAGTGCTTAATTAAATTAAATTATAAATAGTTATAATTCAACCTACATATACGTATTACCATTATATCTACCTCATTTATAAAGAAAATTAAATTTTTACATATTATCAATTAAGAACTTTGTAAATTACTCATTTATAACAAACTGTACTTGAATATGAAATGAATAAAATTAAAAAAGAAAAATTTCCTTAGTTTACATCTTCCATTGCTGCCAGGTTGCTTATTAGTTTGATTTATATTTTTTGCAGGTACCGAAAGAATTTGAATTGGAAATAATATGTCTCCATCGAAATAATATGCCATACCTTTATGCACATAATAGCTTATGCAGAGTCAAATCTTGCAACAGCAAGGCGTTGCCGGGTAGGCTAGTAAATAATAAAATAATTTCACGTGTCACCTTTGCCTTTATACAGTGGTACAAGAAAGATCTCCCTTCGACGGTTAGGCGTTGATTTACGCCCATACCTAGAAGAGTATGTGTTTCGATTCGACTGCAAGTCTCCTAGTTCATTTGCTTACTGTATCGCTTACTTCGGCTTCTATAAAATCTGTCGTTTCCTCATTGTGTGCTACACCCGATGATATGATTGTTTTTTCTTAACACATAAAAGTAATAGTCTTGGAGAAATTCACTACAAACTGTTGCAATTTCTGTCAGCCATTGCAACTGTAGGTATAACCCGTATTGCTCAAATATTGGCGACTCGTCAGAATTTTCTACATTACTCAGACTTGACAAGAACCCGCTTCTAACTTTCCAAAGTTTCTTAAAGTTCTACACTAAACAATGGAGTCCCCGTTCTCGAGGCCAAACTCTTTCCTAAAAATATACATAAGCAGCCATTTAAGACTAAACACTTCCATCCAAAACCTTCTTCGTATGTTTCTTGGAAAGTCTTGAATAATTTCCACAATTTTTCCATTCGAATTATTCCATTTTAGTGCAATTTAGGGGAAGATAAAAAAAACACCGAAAATAGTTCTCAGCCAGACACATGTCTATATATCATTTATGCTACAATCTCTTCCTTCTAGATACATTTCTTTTCACACACATACGAAAACCTACATCCAAGCCGAATTCTTTATTTCCGATTGAAAAACTAATTTTTTGTCGCTCCTGTCAGGCGCAATGCCACTGCAATAACCCTCTCCACCCATAAAAGTCATAAATCTTTGACAGAAGCAACTTGCCTGGCTATTAACATGCATTCGTAGCTCAGTGCCAGGAAAACCAGCAGGATGCATTCCAGTAGCAAGAACTCCGACCACACTGCGACTCCTGGGACGACAACGATGATGGTGCAGTGAATGGTGAAACACCATTCTGGCAATAAGCAGCCCTTAGCAAAGTCATTCCGGTGTCGCAGACGTTTCTTGTGCTTTTCAAGAGAACTGCCAGAACACAACCCAGAGGTGAATTATATTTGCAATTTCTTCTTTCTAGTTTCTGCGTTAACCCATATTCTAAGGGATACTGACTGAATCAACTGCCCCTGCGAAGGCGTTGAAATTTTCCAAGAAACCTGCTGTAACACTTATCGGCGACATACCCTCATACGAGTATAATGTTTAGGTCGTAAAGTATTGCAGATAAGTGCCCGCATGGTCATGATTTGTTGCAAAGGCTCTTCCGCTCTTAATCCTACCTACGAGTAATTGGTTCAAGGCAGCACAACTAGGCTTTGGGTTTTGCGGATAACCTTCTATCCGTTGGATTAGATAGCTCGTACAACGTTGAACCATAGTTCTAGGCCGCCAAATGCCGGCAGTGATGGCATCCGTATCTAATGTCGAACTGAAATTATAATTTCAACGAATTTTTTCAACGGCAAAAGTCCTGTTCCTGTTGGTTTTTTTTTTGCCATAGCTTCCTTCCTTTCATAACGATGAAATTTTCCAACCATCCACAAAAAAGGTTTTAAAAAAAACTGAAACACACGAACAGAAACAGAAACACCGCGGTAACAAATCAACAAATTTATGAAAAAAAAATGCAATTTTAAAACGGATGCACACACGAGCACACCCTCTCCTTTACACAGTGGAGTGGAAAAAAAATAAACAAAATTTAAAACGGAAAGAGGAGCAACACCAATATGGCGCATAGTAGGTTTTGAATGAACAATTTTCCAAATATGTACCTGGAGAAAGTGAATTTTTTTGTGCACCCCGGTTTCGCGGAAGTGATATGCTTCCCATATTCTCGTATGGCGTTGCTGCAAGGTGGCCTAAGCAAGACAGTTTTGGGCACTTAAGTGTAATGGATAATTGAGTAGTATAGCATTGAATTAAAAAGCAAATGGTACTGGTGAAGGGCGATCAATTTTCAACGATGATTCGATAATTAAACCTTGACTGCATATCCGAATTTCTTGGAATTTATGGTTCGGCCTTCATAAATGGTTATGAATACCTATTACTTGTACTTGCAATCTCGATAGCCTTTTTTGAACTGCTTTAAAATGTAGGTTCCTCTGGGTAGTTCTCGGTAAACTATTTATCAGGATTGTTATTTAATTGTTCAAGAGAATCAGGGGGTGCCCTAAATTCAAGTTCGGAAGCATCATTAGACGTCCTATTGCACATTTTACTTACCTTCGGCACAGATTAATCCGATAAGGATAACCGATCTAAGTATACCTCAAAACTCAGCAAATGCAAACCACGTAACGTGTATGCAAGTCTTCGTCGGCTCTTTCGGTTCATACACGTCATTTAAAAATCTCCTTTTTTTAGCAAGACGTGTATACGAGTACATGTCTTAAATCACATTGAGTTTAAAGGAAACTTAATTTTATACGCACCAGCAACAGTAATCATATCCGTTGTACTGCTGATTTTAGCGATATTATGCCTATTTGGGTTTGATGGGACATGAACTATCATGTTTGAAAAATTTAACGAAATGACGTGTAGACACGTCATATCTAGTCATAGCCATCATGCAAAACGCATTAGTTTAGTTTTTTATGTCGTTGTCAGTGGACGCTTTCCAAAAATAAAAATTAAAAAAATTAATAACGCATGTTCTCTAATTTTCTTCTTTTTAGTAGTGATCCCAAATAAAAGGTAATATGAACTGTTTAGTAGGGAGAGCATTTCTGTCACCCATTTTGTAGTATATAGCTATGGCTGACAAAAGAACTGGCGAGGTAAAACAGGCTAAATGACTGTGATTCAGATATTGGAGAAAGTTTGGATGAAGAGCCCTTCAGTGCAGGAAGTGACCTTGACCCTGACTTCGTTGCAGGCGAATGGGAAAGTAGTAACAGTAGCAGCGTATTAGGTAACCTAGCTCCACCAGAAGATCCGTCAGATGAAGGAATATTACCCGGGTTAGATGTAGAAAGCGACGAAACTTGGTACGATGATACGAAACCCATAATACAATTCGGCTTTGATAGCAGCAACTCGGGTATACAAACACCGCTTTGTTCAGAATTTACACCGAGAAAAGCTTTTGATTTGATGTGTATGGATACTATGGTTGTTCTTTTATTCAACTGTACTAGCGTCTATGGACGCTGTTCAAAAACCAAAATTCAAAAAATTTGCGTAATCGTTAGCCACGCAATTTTCGAAACGTTGATTCTTCGGAAATTCTCAAATTTATTGGTTTATGTTTTCTCCAAGCCCAATTCAAGCCAGCAACAATTCGAAATGCATTTTCTAGAAATCCTCTCTATTATCATCCCGTATTTCCAAATCTAATTTCGAGTGGTCGCGTCAGTTCTCAGAAATATTGAGGTGTTTCAATTCAAACTCCGACAGCCAAGACAAGTATGTACTTATATTCTCAAAGTTATGCGTATTTCAAAACGTGTATAAGCCACAAAGAAATTTATGCATTGATGAATCATTGTGGCTCCATAGAGGTCGCTTGCATTTCCCACAATACATAAAAACCAAAAAAGCAAAGTATGGTATAAAATTGTTTGAGCTGTGCGGTTCAGATGGTTCCGCCCTAAACATTTGAAATTTACCAGGGAAAAGACCTAAATGCAATAGTAAAGGGAGAATCAAAACTAAATAACTTGATTTCACGTCTCATGAATTCTTACCTTTCCAAAGATCATTATTTGTTTATGGATAACTATTACTATAGCGTTATTTTCCCCAATAAGCTCTTCGAACCCATACAATTGGCACTTTGCGCGAGTTACGATCGCATCGTAAGCCAAAGTTCATAGCAATATGCAACTATCATGTGCCAACCCAAGCCAACATTAATGGAAAAATTCCATAATGCAGCAGTTTAAACAACAGGTCTAGCAACAGAAACTTTTGTGTACAGTCAACAGCATAGTATAATTCATTAGTAGTTTAGACTTCAAAGTGAAAAGATTAAATAAAGCATTTCTTTGAATAGGGGTTTGTTATTTTTCTATGAACTTTTTTTAATGCCGTAACTCGCGCAAACCGAAAAGAAGTTAGAAATCGAAAACTTGAAACGGGTGAACATATATGGAGAAGGTAAAATAATATTTACATATCTAAATGGAGAGATAACATGATAACAACAGCATATAATCCAGTTTTCAAAACTGTATATAATCGATACAAAGTTCCTTCTACGAAGCCCCATGAAGTAGAAGAATATAATGTCAACATGGATGGAGCCGACAGGCTTGATCAAATGGTTTCATACTATTCCAGTCCTCGTAAAACTGTGCGTTGGTACAAAAAAGTTATATTTCACCTCATAGATGTATGTACCTGTTTTCAATGCATACTTCATTTATAAAAAACATTCGAACAAAAAAAATTGAATATGTGTTTGGAATTTCGAGAGGATCTTATAAGTGATCTCATACAACTTTTGGAAAACTTAAAAGAAGGCCGGGACTTTTTATCTGCCAAGAGCTTTAAACCTGATAACGTAAAGTCGCCGCATTTTCCTGAAAAGATACCTGTAATACAGGGGGAAGACGGAATCAATCTTCCGGAAATGCCGTTAGTGCTAGAAAAAAAATATTCGCCGCGAAACCTTCCTACAGTATGATTCTTGTGTGGATAATCCACCACTATGCGCAACTTGTTTCCGAAACTTCCACCCGAATTTTTCAACTAAAATTAAGTTAAGATTAGACGACGTGTAAAAACCACATAATTATGTACCCGTGACGTAATTTTGATGTCAGAGGTTGTCATTAATGGTTACATGTCGTCTAATAGACAAAATTATGCCAGTTACATATAGCACGTAAAATTATGTAGACTGTATGTGGAACCCATTGCGCACAAAAATATGTGCATTTTTACATTTCGTGTAATCGAGTGCCACATACAACTTTTGTCATCCAAAAGTTTTGTTACATAAAATTGTGTACCCGCTTAAAATCCTGCAGCTTCACGCTTTTGGTATGTGCATTTTGCTGCGATCGTTATCTGTGGTGTTCTTTGGTTTATTAATGGAGCAAAACAGTATGAGTTTTGAAATGTCGGATTTGGAGATAACTCAGAGTTTGTTATCGAATACATCTGCACCTGCAGAAAAAGCTCGCGCTCGACAGCAGGAAAAAGAAAAATACAACGCGAGTGGAAAGAGGAAGATACAAAAAGACTGAAAGACAAAAGAAGTGCGTCCGGTGCTATGGAATACTGGTTCTAGGAATACAAATATTCAAGACTGGATGGCTGGCGCGAAGTTTTGGATGAATTAAATATTGAAGGAGTCGACGTCAATGAAATAAAAACAAAGTGGTTGGCTCTTCGCGTCACATTTAAAACCAACGTGGCCAAGTTACGTGAAAAAAATCGGGGCAAGGCGCAGTTGAAATACAGACGGTGAACTGGAGGTACTTCAAGCTAATGTTATTTCTGGAGGCCAATAATGTGCATCAATCAACTGAATCCGTGTCATCCATAGAATTGGTAGTAGTTATTCCGTTTTAATTTACATATTATTATTTTTCAACAACATTTTGTGTATTATAGTCATCAGTAATCAGCGATCGCTCGATTTTAGATGAATTTGCTGATTCACCCCAACCCTTAACACCTAATGTTGAAGTGGGTCAGCGATGCAAGCTCCAGTGTATGCAAGCAACGCCGACAACACGTAGCGAGTCATCCACTCCACAAATGTCATCTATACTGACCAGTGCAGTAGCTCCCAAACGTCTGACCCCAATTCAACCTTCTGCGACCACCTGTTAGCAGAATTGCGCACTCTTTCAGACGTCAAAACACGTAATTTGCTTAGATTGTTGTTGTACAACTTCATGGACGCTTCTGAAGTCGAACAGTCACAGATAATGTCAATGCAAATTATTGATGAGAATGTGGTATCCATGCAGCAGGACGTTGGAGTTGAGTAAAGCAACAACACTATTGCTCAATCAACACCTCGAAGCCCAACACCTATTTAAAACATTCAACAGCTTGCACCGGCTACGCAATCAAACAAGTTTTAAATACAATAAACCATTCTACTATATTTTATTTTAACAAATAAACTCAAATGTGTTTGTACTGCCACTCGACTTCTCCTTCTTCGACAAAGTAGTTAGTAAATTCCTTCTGTACTTCTTTTGCGCTGTCTGGGCATTATCTTTGTGCTTCAAGAGGATACAATGTTGTCGTCGACATATTATCGTGACGCCAATCACCTTGTCTTATTAGATTGCCTTCTGCATCATATTGATCAAATGATGTACTCGGAGCGTACTTCGTGGCATTTGTTGTCAGCAGATAGTTATGAAGAACACAACACGCGAGTGTAATTTTTTTTGTCTTTTCAGCATCCAAGTGTATTAGTTTCCGCAACACGCGGAAACGCGCCGACATGATTCCAAAGGTGTTTTCAATGATGCGGCGTGCACCACTCAGTCGGTAATTGAAAACCCTTTGCAATAACGTTAGACCGCGTTGGGCATAAGGCTTCATGATATTTGGGCGCATAGCGAATGCATCATCTGCGACAATTACGTATGGAACGGGCATTTCTCGACCAGGCAACGGTTTCGGTGGTGGCAGACGCAGCTGACTGGTAGCCAATCCGTGACTGAAAGTGCAATGATTGAACACGCCACCGTCCGAATATCGTCCGTTTCGACCAACATCCACATATATTAGTTTGTAATCTGCATCCGCAATTCCCATTAACACGATGCTATGTGTACCTTTCGAAATGAATTATATTTTAAATATTTTTATTATAGACAAATAATAACCCCTTTTGAACGCGGTCTGCTTACCTTTATAATTATAAAAGACGCTACCCGCGTTTGGCGGTGCGACCATGACGATGTGTTTGCCGTCCAATGCGCCTATGCAATTTGGAAATTGCTATTGCTCGTTAAATTGGCGTGCTACAGCTTCCCATTGCACCTGCGTTTTTGGTACTTACCTAGCATATACATATTTAAATACTTTTCTTATAAGTATATATATGTATGTATATGTATTTGTATACATACATGTATACTACTTAAATGCAAATACGAACCTTTAAGTAATCGCTGACCAATGATTTATAAATTGCGTCCACAACTTCTGTAATAATGGTCGAGATGGTAGGTTGTGGAATGCGGAAAATGAACTGCAACGATTTAAAACTGTCACCAACTGTAGCCAAATATCGTAGCGTGAGCATCAGCCTATCTGATGCAGGTATGCTCGATCTCATATTTGTGTCTGCTTTTTTTATATACGGTTGCACCAAATGAAGCAAATTATCGAACTGTTCAGCCGTCATTTGTACGAAATTCTGATATAAGCGAGGTTCGTCGCCACGCAATTCAAGCATCAACTTCGCACAGAAACCTTCCGTTTCCCGAAGTCGCATCCAATTCTTTCTCCAAATGCGGCGTTTCCGTTTAACTTTTATATCTTTCCGTTTTTCCTCATTTTCAGCCAGATACGTTGCCAAAACAGCAACTTCCTCGACATTTTGAAACTTAAAAAAGCACCGTATGAAATCATCGATGTGCACATGTGTGCATATGAACCGAATGTAAAAAGTTTACACTACACAAAAATATGGAGCAAATATTGTGTACCCATTTGTAACCACATTATATGCGATCGCCTAGATCACATATTTTTATGCGGCTTTTTTTTACACAATTCACATATCGTGTAATACACACATTATGAAGTTCGCCATATTCGGACCACGTACTAAATATGCAACTCGTATGTTGAAATTTTCTTTGACGTCACGGGTACACAATTATGTGTTTTTTACACGTCGTCTAATCTTAGCTTTATACTTATGTTGCGATCTCTTGAGTAGAGATCTTGAAATAAATACTCCGGTTGATAGTGCAATTATTTATTATATTTCCCGAGAGATCTTACTACACAAAACTATAAAAAGGAAGGAAGTCTTAACAAGAAAGAAGGTTAACTACGTACGACGTCTCTGGATGACAAGTGTGACAGGCTTGATATCGCAGATGTCAGCACTTGATAGGTGATGACAGTGTTGCCAAATCTAAATGTTATTAGCGGATGCAACACCTCCCCTCTTAGATGGAGGAGACGGTGGGCTGAACCTCTTAGGAGCTCGGCGTTTCCTATCTGACCTTCGAACTAGTGGTGTCATATGTGGTTTGTTACGATTTACATCTTTAGGTTCGCTATTGAGGGGCTCTCCTGAGTCAATCGACGTTGTTAATGTTCCAAAGAGAATCTTCAATTTGCTATGGTGTTAAACCAAACGATGGGAATGCTTCATCCAAGGCTGGCTGTAACTCAAAATCTTCCATTAAGATGTTAATAGGCAATTTATTGCCATTGATATGAGTGCTCAGCATAGGTGAATTTCTTCTTCTGAGTTGGTTAGTATGGGCACGTACAAGTTTCTGTCTTGTCTGGACCAAAACATTATAGTTGACGTTTCCAATTTTCTCAACTATTGTACCAGGAACCCAATCGCTTTTATTGTATTTAAAAATTAAAACGAAGATCTTGTCTCCAGCGCTAAAGCTTCTCTCTATCGCACCATGATGACGATTGTACTGCTCGTTTTGTTTTTCCTTGATGCGATGTGTATCCGACTTACGCGGAATGCGAAGTAGATCCAACGATGTTCTAAGCTTCCGCTCATAGATAAGTTCAGCTGGCGATTTCCCACTTGGAGTATTCCTATTTGGTGTTGTTCGGTACATAAATAAGAACTGTTGAAGTGCACTTTGTATCGTTCCCTCCCTTCTAAGATCGCTTTAGAGTATCAACAAATCTCTCTGCTTGCCCATTAGACTGAGAATGGAACGGTGCAGTCCTCATGTGGCAAATACCTGCTGATTCGCAAAACTCCTTGAATTGGTGACTACAAAATTGAGTACCATTATCCGATACTATTGTCTGCGGATAACCTTGCCGTGAAAAAATTTCTCTTAATATGTTTATGGTTGCAGCTGATGTTGTAGTGGAGGTTTGTACTATTTCTGGACACTTGGAGAAGGCATCAGTGATAATCAGGTAGTAGGTATTTTGGATTGGTCCAGCGTAGTCTATATGAAGCCGCTCCCATGGTGCAGATGGTAAAGGCCATTACTGCAAGGATGTCTTGACTGGCGATTTGGATGCTGATTGGCAAGCTAAACATTGGTCTACAAACTGTTTTATGTGCATGTCAATTTCGGGCCAGTAAACATAACCTCTAGCGATTGCCTTCATTTTTTCGATGCCTGGATGTCCTCGATGAAGCTGATTGAGAATTCTGGATAGAAAATATTCTGGAATAGTCAGCCTGTCTCCAAACATGACACAATCGTTGACCAATGAAAATACTTCACGTCTATTATAGAATGGAATAATGATGGGGGACAAATCCTTTTGGCCAGGCCATGACGTTCTTATAAAATCGCTTACTTTTTGCAAAATCGGTGATTTTAACGTTGCAGCACGAATCATTTTAAATGTAACTGGTAAATGTTTAAATGAATGCATCAAATCGGGATGTGCGACGTCGTTGGTGTCCACTGTAGTATTCGCAATAACGTAGTCTTCATCTGTGGGTTTTGAATGGAACCCTATTAATCGAGATAACATGTCTGCATTGCCGAACTTCGCTGTTGATATATATTCAATTGAAAAATCATACCTTAGCAGAAATAACGCCCAGTGTTGCAACCTGTTTGCAGTGTAAACTAGAACACCCTTCTTCGAACCAAAAATAGTCAGCAGTGGCTTGTGGTCAGTTTGAAGTGTAAAATAACGTCCGAGCAGCATTCTATGGAATTTTTTTATTGCGAAAATAAGCGCCAGCCCTTCTTTTTCCACCTGGCTGTAATTTTTTTCAGCTTTAGTGAGTGTCCGCGAAGCATGCTGAATTGGTTTGTAATACCATCTTCCAGTCGATGAGATACACAAGCACCAATGCCAATACTAGAAGCGTCAGCTGCAACAATGATCGGTAATTTTGGGTTATAGTGAATTAATCCCAAGTCTGATAGAAAAATTTTCTTGAAGTTGTTGAAAACGGCTTGGCAACTTGATGTCCACTTCCATTTGGTGTCTTTCCGCATTAATGCATGTAAGGGCCCACTTTGCTTACTGATGTTGGGGATAAAACGACCATAATAATTGATTGCTCCCAGAAAAGATCTTAGCTGAGTGATGTTCTGAGGCTCCGGTAAGGATACGATGGCTTTTGTTTTTACTGGATCTGGTTGAAGTCCATTTGAGGAGATGACATGACCTAAATATCGTAAGCTTGATGTGAAAAATGAGCATTTTTCCAGCTTAATGTGAAACCCGTACTCACGCATTCGCAAAAGTACTGCACGGAGTCTTTTTACGTGTTGCTCCATTGAATCTCCTGATATGAGGACATCATCCAAGTACGCTGATACTCCCTCAAAACCAGAGAGCATTGTATCCATGAGTTGTTGAAATGCCCCGGGTGCTGACTTAACTCCAGGAGGCAGGCGATTAAAACGAAAAAGTGCTCGATGTGTGTTGATTGTCAGCCAGTTTTTGCATTCATCTTCGACTTCAACCTGAAGATAGGAATCGGACAGGTCTATATGGGTAAATACTTTGGCTTCTGCGTGCTTAACAAAAATATCATCAGGCATTGGGAGAGGATACTGATGTGGTTGAAGAGCATCGTTTAATCCCGTTGAATAAACGGGACATACTCTGATTCCTTCATTAGCTTTGCGGACGGCTACTATTGGTGCTGCCCAATCAGAAAAATCCACAGGTGTTATTATGCCGCAATGCTGTAAGCGTTGAAGTTCTTCATCTATTATTGCCAAGGATGCATAGGGCACGGGACGGTTTCTTCGGAAGATTGGTGTAGTATTGTCTTTAAGATACATTCTCGCCTTGAAATTGGTGCAATGGCCTAGAGCAACAGTAAATATATCAGCAAAGTCCTTTTTAATACATTCTATATACTCCGCCTTCGGTTTACATAGTGACGCCTGGACCCCTAAACATATGTTATGTAACGGCTGATTCCACAGTCCAAATTCGTCTATCCAGTCAATACCAAAAAGATTTAGGTGTGGAAGATCCGCTACATGGCATGATAATTTTGTTTGCTTATCCAAAAGCTCTACATCTGCAATGAAAGATCCAAGCATTTTGATTAAATTACCTTGAGCATATTTTACTGACACGTCGCCTGTGTCGATTGCCAATGCGGGTTGACCAAGCTGTTCCCATATTTTTCTCGAGATAATAGTGACATCGGAAGCGGTATCAAGTTGAAACTTGACACTCCTATGGTTGATTTTAACACATACAAATTTCCGATTGGCTTAAATTGAGTTCGCTACTATTGAATTTGTTTTAAATCGCTGTTTTCGCTGAAACTTTTTTTTACTTCGAGATGAATACGAAGAAGTTGGATTTTTATTGGTTTCTTTCCTTGAAAAATAAGCGCAGTAACCCTCTTTGTGGCCATGTTGCTGGCATGATGAGCAAGTGTGATCTTTGAATGGACAATATGCGGAAAATGCATCTCGCCACATCCCCAGCATGGAGATCTCGGCACTGATTTCCCTGAGGTGCTTTGTTCGGCCAAATTGGTGGTACTTCCTGCATTATGCTTTGATTTTTTGTTTTGCTATTTGCTTCCAAATGAAATGGCGTGTACCTTTGATAGCGATGGTTCCAAAAGTTGAGTATCTTGCTTTAGCTTTGAGATGCGTTGACACTCCAAAAGTAGGTTTTCTAATGTGATTTTCGATTCGTCACCTGTTTCGAGCAACGAAAGCAATCTAGACAGCACATCCGAGTCATTACCCGATTGCAACCCTTTTACGAAAATCAGACACTTGAACTGTTCGTTGGTAAGTTTATTGAGCTCGAACTGTTCGCACTTTTTATTGACATTGCTTGTGTACGTTGTGAAACCTTCGAGGTTACTTTTAATTGTCTGTAAGCAACTGAAGCGCACGCTAAATCTTGGTTGAGACTTTCCAAAAATATTGCTTAGCTTATCAATTGTAGTTCTAAAATCGAGGCTAGCAGGTTTGGAAGGTAAAATAAAATTGGTATACCGATAGTATATTCCACAGATGACTTTTCCTTATGGGATACTAACGCATTTTTGGTTAATTTTTCAATAAGCATTGATTGATTATGCATAAGTGCTTGAAAAAAGGAGATGAAATCTGGTGGCACCGTCGACCCGTGGGGTACGTCGTCATGCTGTCCGGT
The DNA here is from genome assembly GCA_949129095.1 of Volucella bombylans. NCBI lineage: Eukaryota > Metazoa > Arthropoda > Insecta > Diptera > Syrphidae > Volucella > Volucella bombylans. Next base: position 117,972,723 of record OX422142.1, on the reverse strand, counting down.
ACTCATCCTTACTTATTTGAGTAATCCTCGTCGCCACTGTTGCGATCTCTTGAGTAGAGATCTTGAAATAAATACTCCGGTTGATAGTGCAATTATTTATTATATTTCCCGAGAGATCTTACTACACAAAACTACTCGTTTAAAAATTAAGGAAGTCAAGTATCCAGAAATAGTACAAACCTCCACTGCAACATCAGCTGCAACCATAAACATAATGGTACTCAATTTTGTAGCCACCAATTCAAGGAGTTTTGCGAATCAGCAGGTATTTGCCACATGAGGACTGCACCGTTCCATTCTCAGTCTAATGGGCAAGCAGAGAGATTTGTTGATACTCTAAAGCGATCTTTTCAAAAGCTTAGAAGGGAGGGAACGATACAAAGTGCACTTCAACAGTTCTTATTTATGTACCGAACAACACCAAATAGGAATACTCCAAGTGGGAAATCGCCAGCTGAAGAAAGAAGGTTAACTACGTACGACGTCTCTGGATGACAAGTGTGACAGGCTTGATATCGCAGATGTCAGCACTTGATGGGTGATGACAGTGTTGCCAAATCTAAATATTATTGGCGGAAGGAACAACTTATTTTCATTATATATTTTCTTTTCCATTTAGCAAAAATGCAGTTTTATTTTGTGTTTATTTATGTTCATATTATAAACATTGTATCTAATCCTATGAGGAACTAAATGAAATTTGTTTGTGTTTCTCTGTCGTTTGCACAATAAAAATATTATATACGAGTATGTACGAGTATATCTACTAATAATAATAATAATTATAATCACAATAATCAAAATTATTATTACATACTCGTATAATGTAAATACAGTTTTTATAATTATAATTATGATTATAAATATTATATTTATTATTATTTGGACACTGGACGAGTAATCACGTTTGATTACCAACCAAACTATGAGTACCATAAATACCACCTCCATCAAAACGTTCCCGGAATTTATTCAGAAAATTAAAAATACAAGTTTATTGTCTATATTGTACTCTTCAAAGTAATCCCCATCGACTGCAACACACTTATGCCAGCGCTTGATCGAATCCTCGAAACATTTTTTATATTCGGTTTTCGGTATGTCCATCAGTGCTTTCTGCGATTTTTCCATTACTTCCTCTCGGCTGCTGAAACGCGTTCCCCGTAGTGGTTTTTTAACCCGATTCAACAGAAAGAAGTTACAGGGAGCTAAATCAGGTGAATTCGGTGGCTGTTGGATGTTACATTTGTTGCATTTTTCGTCAAAAAGTTACGAATAATAATGGTCAACACGGTCTCCTTTTTGCATGAAATTGAGGTTTTTTGGCACCAACTTTGCTGCTACACGACGGAAACTCAAATCATTAACCAAAATGTCTTGGACGGATCCATAGGCAATGTTCAAGTCCTCCGCTATCTCTCTGATGGTTAATTCTCGGTCATTAACCAACATTTCTTTTACTTCATCAATGTTTTTGTCGGTTTTCGATGTCGATGGTCTGCTACTGCGTTCATCATCTTCGATTGACTCACGACCACTTTTGAACCGCTTGTGCCACTGGTAAATGACTGTTTTCTTTAGAGAATCGTTGCCGAAACACTTTCCAACATTCCCAATGTCCGCTCACCATTAAATCCGTCTTTTACGCAAAATTTAATATAAGTTCGTTGTTGCATCCATTTCTAAAATTGTAAAAAATCGCCAACACACACAGAGTTAGATGTACTATTGGCTACGTAACTTTTGCAAATGTCAAGCTATGATGCTAAGATTTAGAGGGAATGTCAATAACAGATGTACCAACTTAACAAAAAAAAACAGAACTCAAATCGGAACAACGGTGGTTATCCCGGGAACGTTTTGATCAAGATGGTATGTAGGTATTTAACAATATTACTTCAAAAGTCATTTCAGTCCAATCGAAATGTTTCTAAGTAGGTACAATCGTTTTTGAAATATTCAAAATGCACCACCGCAATTGATCAAAAATAAATACCGTGAGCGAACGTGTTAAGCAAACAATTAGCTCCGAACTTAATTGTTGCTTCTACTAGATCAAGCCAGTTGCAAAACAGATTCTCAAAAGGATATACACACGTCAATTTTTAACATCTTTTTTGCATTTAACTGAACTACTTTACTGGCTATGTTAGCCTTCTTAAAAACAGTTCAAATGGGCAAGAAAGGAAACTACTCATATTGCCTCATCTAATGTTCAATTCTAAAGAAGAAAATGACATATTGACCATTTGGAACTCCTAATCCAGCTCATTATCGCGAGAAACACGCAAAAACAAAACCATGATCTAAGGCAAGTATACTTTTGTCTCTATTTGATACCTCATTTCGAAACAATAGCACAAAGCTATTTGCACATACATATGTATATATGCACGAGTACAACCCAAAACACGAATACATATAAATCATTTTTCCAAAAAAAAAATCTGACGTTTGCGTGCATCCGTATGTAGATAGCATGTCCTTGCTATATAGGTTATACTCGTTTCCTTAAAAATATTTAGCACGAAAAATTTCCGGATCGTTGTCTGCAGTAGCAGTTATCTATAGCAGGGTCCGCGTTAAATAGAAATAAATTTTACTTAGCGAAATTTATTTCACAACAGTCCGCTTGACATGTGGGAAATTTTTGTTCCCCTTTCAAAAAAAAAAAAAAAAATAAAGGAAAAATCCTGTACTGCATCCGTAGGTCAAAGCAGCGAAAAGATATGTCGAGCTGGAGGCGCATTCATACTCTCTTTCACACAGAGTCACACACGTTAGCCGAATTGTATTAGATATAACAGGAGACAGACTACCAGCGACTATCAAGGACTACAAAAGAAACCAGATGCCGGAACATACCAGTTTCAGTCAGGAATAGGAGAGGAGAAAGGCAAAAAGCGATCCTGGTGTTTGGGCTTGTTTCCGGTTTTTGTTTTTTCTGTTTTTGGTTTTTCGACAGTCATTGTTGTATATTCGGTACCACAACTGACGCTGTGTTTCTTTTTTTGTTTTTTTTGTTCTTTGCTAAAGCTAACCTTGGGGGCAGAGATTAAAAGGCACGACCGCAAACATTTTTGGTCCAATGAAAGTCACCACATGAAAGCGAACGGAGTGGAACGTCAAAAGAGTGAACCTACCTTTTTTCCTCCAAAATATCGCAGTGGCAAACTCTTTTTCGTTTGCTTCGTATAATGTACGAGTATATGTTTGTACGTTCTGGCCGCAGAAATTTTGTGTTTTCTAGTTCGACAGTTTTTCTCTGTTGTTTGTTCTTTTTTGCCTCATCTTTGCCCTTGGTGGAACGAGAGAATAGGCAGAGAAAACCTACTCAAAAACAAAAATACAACAAAAAAAAAAACACATCATATGAATTTTTAGACGCAAAAGTAACAATTGTAAAGGAGAACACGAAACGGGACAGAATCGGTAAGGTCACCCCCATTTGGCAGACCTGGAGCTGAAATTGAAATTTTCTTAAAGGTTCAGCGAGGCACTATGTCTCTTGTCTCCATTGGGTTGGATCTGGTGGACGTGTTTCGTATTTTTTTCTGCTTGAGTCACGAGGATACGATGTTCGTTTGAAATTAGATTTGCGGTTGTAATCATACTGTGTGCGGTTCCTTTGATCGAAAACCGCTTCTATTGAAATCGCAATATGTAAGCTAGAGTTGCATCGATTTTCGAAAACCTATTTTACATTCTAAATGACGGTGTGGTTTAAAGCTCACATGAAGGTGGAAATGCTTTGTTCATCTGAGTCTCCAAAACAACTGTTCAACGTGAGGTAAATATTAGTTGAAATGCGATTATAATAGTTCAGCCGAGAAGTTTTCAAGTTACAAGTTTTCAAATTTTCAAGTGCTTACAATGCAATATTCTTCTGGGATTGCTAAAACTCTGAATGGGATCTAGGGGCCAATTAAACAAGTTTACCTGAGCAATAGAAGGTGCCATTTACATGAAATTACGAAGATGTATTGTAATAACTTTACTTTAGACTCGATCGGAATATTACGGATATTTTGATGTCAGGCAGGATGGTATCAAAATTGGAATCGTCTCGTTCTAATTTATTAGTATGTATCTCCAATAATTAACTGACTGTACACCCAGATCCGATTAAGTCGAAAATAAGCGATATGAACAAGAACAACACAGTTGAATAGTTTAAGCAACACCTTGTGTTTTCTTTGTTAAGATAGGGGCCGAAATCGTACTCATTCAGGCACTCTGAAGGATCATATACAAATTTTTTATATAATTTTCTAATTACACTAGAGTTCATCATGAGCACTCAGAAACCTAATCAAAAAACCAAAATCAACTGAAATCACTGAATATGACTTCAGAATATGACCGTAGTTGAGTCGGTAATTCCAAAGATATACCTAGTTCGACTTCAACAGGTTCTCGTGCACTACCTACAGCAATCAGTTTGAAGACTGCCTTTGAGCGTACTAAAAGGCTGGTTTGAGGATTATCAGACGAGCATACCTAGAAAGTAGTAGGCAGTTAGTGGCAGACTACTTTAAATCAAGCTATTGGTATATCCTCACACTATCTTGAACCTTTTTCTAATTTGCAACAACAATCAACATGAGACTGAATGTGGCCAGGCAGATTCCAGAGGAGCAAACAATAGATTAACATCATACAGAGTTATGCACCGATGGAAGCTTTAACTAGTCATGAGATGAGCAATTTTATCGTCAAATGTGTGTTATAGGAGATTTCAATGCAACAGCACGGGCGTATACTGGCTCGGATATTGTAAACGGTTTGTCAAGCCTATTAATCGAAGATGAATGGTACTAACAGACTTATTACAAGACAACTTGATCTCATCAAACTATCGTGGATAGACCACATTACGATAAGTCGATGATTATGAGAACGTCATTTCGATGCACACAACCACCATGTGAAAGTAACTCAAGTACGCTTTCGTAATGTACTTTTTTCATCACGTGTTCAACTAGTCCAACATGAAATGGCGACAAATTTCAGGAGGTCATAGGAATTCAGGAATGATTGGAGAGAAAACTATCAGCAGATCTGAGTGTACATCGACCAGGAAAATATTTTAGCAGAGGTACGAGTATATCAGTAAATTGCAGAGGCAAAGCACAGCAAATTACAGCAATCTCAGCAATAAAGAGATCTTAGATCTCAGCTTAATGTATACAGTATTGTGTTTTTTAACACAAGGGAAGCAGAACTTAGTGTAGAGTACAATAAGTATGGGATCATCAGTGCTTTAGCTATCCTTTAGGCCGAGGATGAACCAATCGGTGCGAAAATTACACTATCATTTCTAATACCGACAAGCTGGGGCTTGTAACACAGAACAACAAGTCAACAAGTCAACAAGTGAAGATCATTTCTGTAACACAACAAAAACCGCAACACTTGTTAATAACAAATATTTCCCTAGACTTGTTGATCAGTTCAACAAGTCAGTCGAACGCGATGAGTCGGAGAATCAGCGAAGAAAAAAAAAACAAACGTTTTATCTAAAATAAGAGAAAACAAACACATTTTGTTTGGTGCTTTCTCTGATTTGCTAACAAAGTGGCGGAAGGTGTATGTATTGCCACAAAGCTTAGTTCCTGAGGGAAAAGACTGGACGTACATCAGAGATGTGTTTTGGCAAAATTGTAGAAAATATGCCATGGTAAGTATTGATTGCAATATTTTCCGAAAATTTAATAAAAAATAAATTAGGCAACTCCAAAAAAAAAGGATCTTCAGGTGACAAAGACTGCAAGTTCAGTTCCTGTGATAACATCGTAGTGAGCAGTTATAATTGGCCTCGGAGTTGAAGAGTCTATAGAACCTAGCAATAACGGTTAGAGAAATAAAAATTAATTCCTACAAATTGACATTGTTTTTATATAGATTCTCGCCCTAGTGGAAGTACGAGTAATACAGAATTCACACAGAGTAATTCTGCGTCTCTTTCTAACTAAAAGTTTTGCGGATGGTGGAGCTGAAAAAATTGGTGCTCAAGGTTCAGAGGGTGACGATCTTCATTCTAATGATGAATAATAAACTTTATATATATGTATACTTTATTTTTCTATTAAAATTAATTTTTTATTTCTTGGAGTATACATTTATATATGTAAATATTTTGTTTTTATTGGTGATTTTGAAAACAGTTCAAAAGCTGCTGTTGTCTAATTTGTGCATCTTGCGACGAAGATGGGACTAAAATTTCTACTTCATCGTTTGTGTCCTCTTGCTGTTGTATATTTTCTTCCTCTAACGTGGTCATAGGACATAAAACTGTGACCCATACTCGTATTGCATAGAGTAACACAGCATTTAAATATATTAGCAGTAAATACGGACTCAACTCGAGTGAGTTGAATGCGAATGCGCATTGAACAAATCGCCGTGTTTTTTTTTTTGTGCTCTGTTATATCGGATAACAGATACTGTATTTGCAGACGAGATGGAAGGTGGCATCAGCCATGTTTTTAATGAGTAAGCGCTGTCACCTAATATTACGGTATTGGGAAAAGGATTCCATACATATTCCGCTATTTCGCATCCCGGCCAGTTAGCACTGACATAAAAGAATATTAGTTCTGGTCCACATACCGACATACAATTGAGTGAATGATTGCCATGTCGGTCAACGAAAACCGATTCATTATTTGAAGGTGCATCAATATTGATCAAAATACCATCGATCGCACCACACACTTCCGGCATACCACCTTTCTCAAAAAAGACCTGAATTGTAAGTTGTACACTTTCGGACCAACACACTTGTTTTTGAAACTCAAACATGTTACTTATAACATGTTACTTATAACATGTTACTGACATCCTGTCCCAAACCAGTGCAAAGCTTTTAATATTTTCTGTCTAACACTTAGCGCTTTGCTTTTATTAGTTGGCGAACGCAATCTGTGGGAGAGACTTTCCGTGAGGTAATCAACGACTTCTATTGGCACACGAAATTTTTTAAAATAAACAAATTAGACTCTATTTCGAAATTAACTCTTTCTTTAAATACTTTGTTATTTCTTTGATTTTTATTGTCACTGTCCGATTCAGAATCAAGGAAAAACACTTTTAATAGCAAATAATTAAATAAATTGTGCATAATCTCCCCACTAAATATTATCATTTGGTAAACACTATCGCAAAGATTTAATTCTAACTCGTTGATTACTAACAAGTCAGTCACCATCAGATAGAATTTATTAACTTCTCAACAAGTGCAGTCTCTTTCTTCTTCAACACTTGTTGTTTCTAGTTACAGAAACGGTGAATTTATCAAATTTCCCACTGGTTGATAGATTCCAAAACAAGTGTTGCACCGCCCTCAGATTTGTTATTATGTGTTACACAAATTTTTAACAGTTGTTTAATTTCATTTGTTTAATAAAGACTTGTTGTATTGTGTCACAGGCCTGGCCGGGAAACACACCACCATACAATATGCCTTGAAAAGCAGAGAGAGTTCTGATTTCGAATTAGGATCAGATCAGGAGATGGAGAAAGCACTTCGCGATAGTTATATACCATTGTGATGGCAGCATAACAGTGGCAAATTTGAATTGGCGTTTCGAAAGAAACAATTTCTGAATAAGAATCGATCTTGCTTTAATATCATGACTTATATGCTGAATTTTTTTTACGTAGAATGAATATCGAAATCGCGTAGGTTAGTATTAGTACACATGATTTGAAAAGTGCTGACAGCATTACTGTAAAACTCAAACTTCATAGTGTTGTTTTTATTAATATTCTTTGCATATACCGGCTATAGTTTGTTCATCAATAATTATTTCTAAAAGACACTGAAGCCATTCTTTCAAGTATGACAATTCACAATGTTTGTATAGTTGGGGATATGAATATTAATATGTTGAGATTTCCTTCCGGCTATGATCACTATTTACTCCTATTGTCTTCCCTGTCTTTATAAATGTTTCAACGAGAGTTTGAAAGAACAGTGATTCACTGAAGTTGATGAATAAATTACATATGAAATAGTAATAATTTATACACCATGTATTCCATATAAAATTTTATGCAAGTGTCATTATTCTTCTCTCACCGCGATCTCGCCATTTACGTGCGTAGTGATGTAGCTTACCAAACTCCGCCAAAATGTAGTCCCTGTTCCAATCCGGAATTAAATTTCATGTGGTTAAAATTCCATACCCGTAAGCAAATTATCCACTACTGCTTTATTTACAGAAGCCCCAAACTGAACACCAATTCGTCCTTTAACGAGTTTGATGCGCTGTCTGACTCCATTCAAAGAATTGTCTCCCTGTATCCTCATACTGAAATCGTGATTACGGGCGATTTCAATATAGACAATTCTGGGTGACTTCGACATTCTGGACAGGCAGCATCCGGAGGACGGTGTGTTGAGATATTCGCTTCGAAAAGAACTTAACGCAGCTTGTAAATGAGCCCACGCATATACCAGACCTTGATAGTCATACCGCCAACACCCTAGACTCACCCTAATAAGTGCACAGTTGATGTGCCCCTCCGCCCTTGGCTCGTCCGACCATTGTGTTATATCAGCTAATTTCTCGTACACCGAAAACACAGTTAGAGAAAAAATTACTAAAAGAAACGTATGGCAATACGAGAAAGCCAACTGCAGCGGCCTTAACAGTTTCTTTAGGAATTTTAACTATGTTAATATGATCACAGACACCATTCACTTTGGAATGAGATCCTTTATCCCTCAACGGCCGAAGAGTATCAAACCAAAAAGAGAAATGTTTTTTCGGTCCTTCAATACCAACCACTGTGTAAGCTTTTTCATCAATCCTACTCTTTGGAACTCCTCCCGTGCAGATGGAAAACAGCATTTGTCCAGCCTGTCCCCAAAAAAGGCGAATCATCTTCTCTCTCCTCCTACAGACTCATTGCATTTATTTCCCTTCTATCCAAGGTCATGCAAACGCTGAAAATCGTCAGCTCATGAAATATTCCGAAACAAGAAAACTTCTCAATGACAGCTTCACTGGTGATTTGATGGCATATCGCACAAAAAAATGAAACCAAAGCGTACATCAATCTGGCGAAAGCAAGATAGTTGCACTTAATATTTCTAAGGCATTTGGCAGAGTTTGGCATCAGGCTTTTTTTTTGAAAATGCGTGCATTTGGGATGGATTAGAAATTACCTTTCGAAACGTTCAATACATGTTGTCCTGGATGGTTGTAAGTTTGATATTCAAAAATAAATGTTGATATTCCGCAGGGCTCGGTTATGTCTTCGACACTCTTTTTAATTTTCATCAATGAAGAAATATTTCATCTCTTCTGATCAGACCTCAATACATAAAGCATTTATCTGACCAAAATTTAAGTATAATGCCCACCTTTCCTCATGTATCCCTAAAACCACTCTGCACCTGCTACGAGTGATTCACAACCGTATGACTAGACTCATACGTGATGCTGATATCACCCAGTCAATTGACAACCTCGAAAACTGACGAAATATCCAATGTCTCACCTTATTCTGACGTTATTTGCACAACCAATGCTCCATAGAAATCGCTATGAAATATCGTGATTTTTTCCTAGGCCTTACAACTCGCTTAGGGAATGCTCTTCCGATCTCCTTCCTTCTTACTCATTATAACCGGCAAACATTCAAAACCAACGTGTATTGGTATCTCGCTTTCTTTCCCCCTAACTTTACTAAAAATCCCTTGACCTCACGCTAATTATAAAAAAAAATTTGTCTAAACAAGAGTAGTTTTTCTTTATGTTTTTTGTTTCTTCTGAAGATTCTGTTATAACGAAATGTCTCAAAAAAGGTTTGTGTCTTGAAGACCTAAGCTAAACTTAAGCTATTGTAGTTAGGATGCTTTTCTTATAATTTCCAACTTTTTTTTATGTTCACTCATTGGCCAAATATTCACATCTTAGCAGAGATCATCGGGCGGTCCAATACCTCACAACTTACGGTCAGGTTGGCCACAACCAGTAAATTGTGGTTGCTACCTTCGGGTGGGGGGGTATATAAAAATCCATGTGCAGTAGTACTTGGAGGTTCCATAGTTTAGTTCGTAATTTGGTTCCATGCAACGATCGTAGTGAGGTGACCGTGATCGCCTGCTTTTTGTTAAATTTAATAAAAAAAAATTTATTTTTTTGTTTTGTATAGTTTGGACGTGGACGATTGATTTTCTCTTTGACAATCTCAATAAGTCACATTCACCCAAATTAGACTTGGTGTTCCATCAATGTTTTTGTTGTAAGAATCAATGAAAATACATTGCAACAACTATTTCGAACAACGGAGCATTGTAACAAAAGGCCCTCAATTGTGCCTGTCAAAAAAGTGTTTTTATAAATCCTTTTTGCACTTATTGTGAAATACGGAATGCATTTATATTATTACATTGTTCGTCAGTTGGTGGTAGTATTGTACACACATAGCTTTGGACTACTCATCAAATACGTTCCTTAACTCTTTGCCTTAAAATAAGCGTGTGGGATGCCTTTTCCTGGCCGAAAGTAAGAAGCTCGTATCAAACACGTGATTGTTTTTACACGATAATATTTTTGTTTTTGCGTTATAGTATTGTTACTTTTTGTTACAGTTGCCATGTAAGAGCTGGTCATCTATTCTTAGGCGTGGTTGCAATAGAATCGTCAAATAGTTACTCCTTGCCGAAACTCAAGCGCAACAGCGTAAATGACATAGTACATTGCATCCGTCCACCAGTTTTTAAAAAATGCGTTTCGCAATTAAATCCTCGTTTTGTGGGATGGATTTTTGCAGATGACTTCTTAGATCCTAAATCACACATTTCTAAGACACCTGTCTTGATCCCAAACTTGCTACATACATAGTTGTGTATTGTTCTTGATGAGCATGATAAGGTAGGTGTGTTCAAATCAATGATAATTAAGATGCCTGCTAAAGGAGCATCATTTGATATGGCTCAGTTGGAATTTCATAATTACCAGATCGGAAAAAGTGTTCAAGAGTTGTCCGAGATGCATTTTTTCACAAGACAAACAGTATATAATATTTTAATTCGCTCCAGAAACGAGACGTGAAATATCTGACCTAGTAGAAAGTGGAAAGTAGACAAAATTTCAAGTAGAACCGTTGCGAGTGTCATTATCCCGCACTGATATGTGCCAATCAGGTTGTTAACAAAATACGACTAGCTCAAGCATTTATGCAACAGGGCAGATAAGCACAAGATCTGGTACGCGATATTGAGAATTTTTTGTGGATCAGCAAAACGATGAAGAAGTTCATTTATCAGGAAAACTTTCCTCCGACCAAACCTTAGAAATGGGTTGATAATGATATCAAGTCATCTCCTGTTGCCTTAACTAGGTCGGTAGATAGACTGTCTGGTACAGTAGCCTTAGATCTTAATTTCGAGTCAATAGAAATATTGGCTTTCGTCGACTGGGTATGGCAGAGAAAATTGAGGTGAAATTACGCTCTTTGTGCTCTGTGCATGGATGTGAAGGAGTCTCAGAGAACGCACTATCCCGAAAATATGCAATGAAAAATAAAAACTCTTTGAAATTTATTTCAGACGATGACTTTACTACCACTGTCCAAGTGGGTGAGAAAATTGGGAATTACCAACGTTTGTTTCCTTTGCCCAAACGAAACTTTCCTTCAAACAGCTGTTTGCGGTTGTTTCCAAATATCTGGTCATTGAACCTAGAAAATATATCTGATTCTTGCTTCCTTCTTTTGCACTCATCTTCCTCCAATATATCCGCATCGATTTCCACTATCTCCCATGCAGGTCAATGGGTGGAGCCAATTACTAAAAATATAGCATTTTTTATGAACGCAATTTTGCTATGTTGGCTCTCACACAATTTGCTTGGTGTGCTGCTGTTTTTTCTTCAAGCCCAATTTTGCTCCGGAGTATGGGCTTTTAGAGCTGTGTTATTCCCGTCGACAAAATTGCAATTATTGTCAAATTTCTCCTTTTGCCGACGGAAGTTGCGCTTTTGTGGATTTCGCAACTCGAGCAATCTTCCACGGCGATTTGAACTTGCACGTTCCTTGGTAAGATGGTCCAAGTTGCTTCGCAACAATGTCACTCCAACTATTATCGTAGTTTGCAAGTTATAGTGGTAACAATGTATAAAAAAGAATTTTGTGTTAATTAAACATTATTTTTTGATGGGGAAAAATACTGTTGTAGGGCAAACAGTGGATTGATAAGACTCTGCATGAGGGAATACCAATCTATGGCAGAGAGAGATGATTTAGTGCCTAACAGGTTCTGCATGTTCCACTGTTCCCTCATTATTTTGTAGCATAATTGGCAAGATTGACCGTCTTGCGAAATGGGTGCCTAAGAGAAGCTCTAATGATTCGCCAGGGATTCCGCCCAAACTCTGTCGTCTGGTAGGATAATCTCGAAAATCTGAGTCGTTTCCCAAAAACGGAAAACAGTTAATAGTAATAAAACTATACTATATTCCGAGATATTTTTAAAAATAGTAGCAAAAGTAAATTTGTAAAATACAGTGCTCTTGAAAGCTGTTGAAAGGCTATTGAAAAATTTCGAAATTTAAAGTCGCGTCAGACAAAAATATAACCTGGACTGTCCCTGAGATACTATTTGTTTTTTCGGTGATAAGTTATGTCGAAAATGATGAATATCTAATATGCAATTTCTGCATTAGGGGGTTAATACTTGCTTACTATTGTAGGAAATGGTGATGTATACCCACAAAACGGTAGCTGGTATTCTACATGATCGTGAAGTAAAATAACCAATAGGACAACTAGATCTAGCAATACCCAAAAATTATCATCTTACTGAGCCAACTGAAGATATAAAAAAAAAGCTCCTAGTCTAAGGACCAAACTATAGATGTTCAAATTGGAAACGCGATTCATGTTTGTGTATTTTTTTAACAGCTAAAAGACCTTTTTTCTTTTAAAAATAACAGTAACTGAGTGCTTCATGACATTATGTTTCGAATATGACCCCAGACATATTGCTTCCTCCAATGCCCAAATTGCTATATACCGGTGGTCAATTCAGTGATCCATCTCGGGATATCGTGTTGTCGTTGAATAGAATCTTTAGTAAGTCAAAAGTTTGATAGGCGGTGTCGTTCCGATCAATGTGGTCCATATTTTCGACCGAAAATAATCACTGATCATTGTCTGGCAATGAAAAATGGTAGAAAAATTTAACCACTTTTCCAAGAATGTCGAAATGGCGGCGAAAATTTCTCAATGACCAGTAATATGGTTTTCGTAGCAACAGGTCCACTGGTGATTTGATGGCATGTCTCCCGAAAAGTGCAACCGAAATGTACATCAATATGGCTAAAGCAAGATAGTTGCACTTGATATTTCTAAGGCATTTGACAGAGTTTGGAATCGGGCTCTTTTGTCGAAAATGCGTGCATTTGGGATCGACGACTCTTTTCTCCAATGAATTACCTTTCGAAACGTTCAATTCAAATTGTCTTGGATTGTTTCAAGTCTGATATTCACAAAGTAAATGCTGGTGTGCCCCAGGGCTCCGTCCTGTCTCCGTACTCTTTCAATTTTCATCAACGATCTCTTGTCTGCTATTTCTAATCCAATATATTCCTTTACTGACGACAGTACTCTCTGCTTTTCATATTCGTTCCCTGACCCTCGTCCCTGCTCTTCGGCTGTAGAACGGGAACGCCAGCGCATGTTAAGCTCATTAAATTCTGATATTAACAGCATAAATAATTGGGGAACAACTAACAGAGTAGAATTTAATGCTTCCAAAACGCAGTGCTGTCTACTATCTTTAAAGCGAAATCTAAACACCCAGCCATTATCCATGAATGGCACTTGCATCGTCGAAACCGATAAACTTTCCATTCTCTGTATGTGTGTCTATGACAACATATTCGACGCCGCCAAAAATTCTGCCAAATGTCTAGGTTTTCTCAAGCGGTGTAAGAAATATTTTACCTCTTCTGATCAGACCTTAAAATATAAAGTATTTATCTAACCAAAATTGGAGTATAATGCCCACATAAAAGCATTCTGCAACTGCTAGAGAGGATTCAAAACCGTACGACTAGACGCATATGTGATGCTAATATCATCTAGTTGACAACCTCGAACACCGAGGAAATGCCTCCTGTCTCACCTTGTTCTGTCAATATTTTCAGCACCAGTGCCCCAGAGAAATCGCTCCTTCAAACCTTTAACCGTAACACCCGTCTCGCTATGAATGCTCATCAGTTTACCCTCAAACCCACTTTCGGACGTACATTGAAATATCGTGACTTTTTCCTAGGCCTTACAACTTAGGGAATGCCATGCCGATCTACGATATTTATTTCTTACTCATTATAACCGGCAAATATTCAAAACCAACGTATCTCGCTTGCTTTCCCCCCTAACTTTACTAAAAATCCCTTGACCTTACGCTAATTATAAAAAAAAATTTGTCTAAACAAGAGTAGTTTTTCTTTATGTTTTTTGTTTCTTCTGAAGATTCTGTTATAAAGAAATGTCTCAAAAAAGGTTTGTGTCTTGAAGAAGCTAAACTTAAGCTATTGTAGTTCGGATGTTTTTCTTATAATTTCCAACTTTTTTTTATGTTCACTCATTGGCCAAATATTAACATCTTAGCAGAGATCATCGGGCGGTCCAATACCTCACAACTTACGGTCAGGTTGGCCACAACCAGTAAATTGTGGTTGCTACCTTCGGGTGGGGGGGTATATAAAAATCCATGTGCAGTAGTACTTGGAGGTTCCATAGTTTAGTTCGTAATTTGGTTCCATGCAACGATCGTAGTGGGGTGACCGTGATCGCCTGCTTTTTGTTAAATTTCATAAAAACAATTTTTAGTTTTTTGTTTTGTATAGTTTGGACGTGGACGTGGACGTGGACGATTGATTTTCTCTTTGACAGTCTCAATAAGTCACATTCACCCAAATTAGACTTGTTGTTCCATCAATGTTTTTGTTGTAAGAATCAATGAAAATACATTGCAACAACTATTACGATTTGATACAGTTTGTCAAGAAAGTGTTTTGACAGCGAAAAAAAGTAGTTTTTTAAAACTTTCTTCATACAAAAACTTTTTTCATAAGAACAGTATATTTTTCTTTTATATTTAGATTAGATTAGATTAGATTTCATTTTTATTTCTCACAAATTCATAATAAAACATATGCTTCTTAATACATAGTAAAAAATTGTAAATATAGAAGATATAAGAAATATTGGCGACATTCTTTATTTTTTATACAAAAGTAACAAAATAGTGGTGAACGCCACTTCAAAGAGTAATTCACAAATCAAATGATTATGAGTGGGGTGACTCTATGAAACAATTAATACATTTAAGCATTAATTAAAATCTATGTAATTATATACATAAACAAATTCATTCGATTTACTTATTTAGACACTAGTTAAGCAAGAGAAAGGAAGAACATTAACAAATCTATATGAAGTGACCAAATCAAAAGTCTTAAATTAAAACTAAATCTGAAGCAAAATTACACCAGAATATTAGAAAGAATTGCTTCCAAAGCAGTATAGTTAAAATTGAAAAGCCAAGATTTTGCATATTTTAGTAACATTCCAATCATTGATATTGCCCTTATTGACTGCGGAAGTTTATTAAACATTCGATAAGACGATATTGAATAAAAATTACGATATGCAGTAGTACGGAAATTGGGGACAGATACTACATACGAGTATATACAAAAAGTTTCCACGTAAATTAAAATTAGAAAGTAATCGAAAATTACGATTACCAGACTTCATGAAAAAAGGCTTCAACACTTTGAAACAGTACAAATGACTGGTCTGGAAGAACCTTAAGGTCAGAGAACAATGGACAACTAGGATGTCTAACGTGTTTTCGGCAAATTTTTCTTAAAACATGTTTCTGCAAGATAAGTAAAGGTTGTACTTTGTTCAGATAAACACCTCCCCAACAAGTAATTCCATACTGCAGTTTGGAGTTAGTTAAAATTAGGAGCTGTTAAAATTAGGAAAAGAAGGAGCAGTTATACAGTTTGTATCTCAGACACTCTGATGCGTGGAAAAAAAATTAGGTTCAAAATTGTGTAGAGTTGAAAGATTAAATAACATTATTTTAGTTTTGGAACTAATCACCAACTTATATTCAGCAAACCAATGCCTCAACAAATTAAGGTCCCAATTAATATTAGAGACTAGATCCAGAGGACTATTCAGTAGGTGCACCTTTAAAATTTAATGAGAACAGTGAGTTAATGTAAATTGAAAACAAAATTGGTCCCAAGACAGAACCTTGGGGCACACCCAAATTAAAGAAAATTAATTTCGCTCCCAATATCACCTAACTTCACCCTTTGTGACCTATTTCCATGGTACGACCTAAACCAATCAAGCATAAATCCACGAAAACCAGCCTTTTCTAGTTTTCTCAGCAAAATGTTGTGGTTGACCATTCGAAAGCTTTGGTAATGTCAATAAATAAACCAGCTGTACACTTTTTACCACACCAGGTGGGACATTACCTGAGAACAAAATTGTAGTAGTGCATCTTCAGTTGATTTACCCTTCTGAAAGACAAATTGAATTGGACTAAAAAACTCCGTTATATTTAAGTAACTCACTATTCTATTTTTCAAAACTTTTTCAAATATTTTACTGAAAACTGGGAGAAGTGAGATGAACAAAAATAACTGCCAAGACATCCACTACGAAACATGCAATTTTTTTCACGAAAATATTAGAAATTCCTCAGCTCCACACGATTTCGAATTCTTTAGCGAACCAATAGCTTCTAATATCTGAAGAGATGTTATGGGCTGAAACACAAAGCTTTGCAATGGTTCAGAGCAACTACATATGGACGAACAAACATTGCAGAACGGTAGGGCTGAACTTGCTGATGAACTGATAGCTATATTCGAGAAATACGAGTTAAAAGCATTAGCGATGTCAAGTTTGTCTGACACTACTTGCCATTCATTTTTTACGTTTCCCTTAGCAGAATTAAATTGAGAACGGTAATAGGTATCTCGATAAATCGGAATGTTCTTTTTAAGTTCAGCGCACAATTTTTTATATTTGTAACTTAAACTCAGAACGTTAGGGTACTTTTTGCATTTAGTACTTAGTTTGTTTTTACCTTTAACTTTGTTTAGCAAAACATTAGAGATTCACGGTTTTAGTCTTTGTCTTTCTACCGAATATGTTTATTAAGGGAATCAAGGAAAATATAATAGGAAATTGAAGCATCACTACACGTATAGACATCTTCCCAAAACTCACACAATAGATTAGTTTTGAGATTTCGGAAATCAATTTTTATCACCTTGTTATTGTTATATGTATTGTATACGTTTCTTTTTGATTGATTAATGTTTTACTAACGGATTTTACAAAGAACAGATCATTTTATTAGAAAAATAAT
Organism: Volucella bombylans; assembly: GCA_949129095.1. Lineage (NCBI taxonomy): Eukaryota > Metazoa > Arthropoda > Insecta > Diptera > Syrphidae > Volucella > Volucella bombylans. The sequence goes on along the minus strand of OX422142.1, from coordinate 117,955,298 downwards.
AAAAAAAAAAGAACAAAAACAAAATGCCCTCAATTGTGCCTGTCCAGAAAGTGTTTTTATAAATCATTTTTGTACTTATTGTGAAACACGGAATGCATTTATATTATTACATTGTTCGTTAGTTGGTGGTAGTATTGTACACATATAGCTGTGGACTACTCATCAAATACGTTTCTTAACTCTTTGGCTTAAAATAAGCGTGTGGGAGCCTTTTTCTGGCCGAAAGTAAGAAGCTCGTATTAAACACGTGATTGTTTTTACACGATAATGTTTTTGTTTTTGCATTATTGTTACTTATTGTTGCTGGTCATTTATTCTTAGGCATAGTTGCAATAGAGTCGTCAAATAATTAACTTATCCGCAACTCTTAGTCCTTGCCGAAACTCAAGCGCAACAACATAAATGACATTGTACATTGCATCCGTCCACCAGTTTTTAAAAAACGCGTTTCATCATTTGATATGGCTCTGTTGGAATTTCATAATTATCAGATCGGAAAAACTGTTCAGGAGTTGTCCGAGATGCTTTCATTAACAGAGCAAACAGTATACCTATAATGGTTTAATTCGCTCAAAAAACGAGGATACACTGGAGCCAAAACCTGCGAGTGGCCGTCGACGTGAAATATTTGACCTAGTAGAACGTGGAAAGTAGACAAAAGCCTGAATTTCAAGTAGAACCGTTGCGAGTGTCGTTATCCCGCACTGATGTGTGCCAATCAGGTTGTTAACAAAATACGAGTAGCTCAAGCAAAATACGCAACAAGCACAAGTTATGGTACGCGATAGTGAGAATATTGGTGATTGTAGAGAGGGTCTCGTTTTTTGTGGATCGGCAAAACGATGAAGAAGTTCATTTATCAGGAAAACTTTCCTCTGACCAAACCTTAGAAATGAGTTGATATTGATGATATCAAGTCATCTCCTGTTGCCTTAACTAGGTCGGCAGATAGACTGTCTAATCCAGTACCCTTAGATCTTAATTTCGAGTCAATAAAAATATTGGCTTTCATCGGCTGCGTAATTGAGAAAATTGAAGTGAAATTACGCTCTTTGTGCTCTGTGCACGGATGTGAAGGAGTCTCAGAGAACGCACTATCCCGAAAATATGCAATGAAAAATAAAAACTCTTTGAAATTTATTTCAGACGATGACTTTACTACCACTGTCCAAGTGGGCGAGAAAATTGGGAATTACCAACGTTTGTTTCCTTTGCCCAAACGAAACTTTCCTTCAAACAGGAGTTTGCGGTTGTTTCCAAATATCTGGTCATTGAACCTAGAAAATATATCTGATTCTTGCTTCCTTCTTTTGCACTCATCTTCCTCCAATATATCCGCATCGATTTCCACTATCTCACATGCAGGTCAATGGGTGGAGCCAATTACTAAAAATATAGCATTTTTTATGAACGCAATTTTGCTATGTTGGCTCTCACACAATTTGCTTGGTGTGCTGCTGTTTTTTCTTCAAGCCCAATTTTGCTCCGGAGTATGGGCTTTTAGAGCTGTGTTATTCCCGTCGACAAAATTGCAATTATTGTCAAATTTCTCCTTTTGCCGACGGAAGTTGCGCTTTTGTGGATTTCGCAACTCGAGCAATCTTCCACGGCGATTTGAACTTGCACGTTCCTTGGTAAGATGGTCCAAGTTGCTTCGCAACAGCCGGGCCCAGATAGAAATCTCTGGAATTGTCTTGGAACTCATGATTATGGCTACAGGTTGAACCGCTTCTTCTGAATGGAGATGTATGTTGCGTGATGATTTCTTCTTGTGATTCTTGATGTGTGTACATGAAATTAAGAAGGAATATTCGGTGAATGGCGTGTGGCAAAGATACATAGATTTTTTTAGTAAATATTTAGATAAGTTTCTTAATTCATTATAGTTTGATAAATATTGAAAAAGTATTGAAAATTCATTAATGTGTGTGTGTTCTAAAAATGGTATTTATTCATTATCCATTGGAAAAAGACAAAGTTTGGCTATAGGACGCTTGAGTGTAGTAATTGATGTTTTAATGGTGACGACACGAATTTCTCCATCAGCTCCTGGATGCGCTGCTTCTATTCGCCCAAGTCGCCAAAGTGTCGGAGGAAGTCCCATTTTGTTGCAGTTGCGTAACTATTTCTTTAGGCCATTGCTTCGACGTTTGTAACCTTTCCGTGTCGAGGCTTCTTGCTGCTCCTTGGAAGTTGGTTCCGCAATCGCTGTACATGTTCCTGCATATCCCACGGTGCGCAGTGAAACGTTGAATGCTGCGAGAAAATCTGAGGTGCTGTAATCACTCACAAGCTCTAAATGATCCGCTTTTGTGGAGAAACAAATAAAGATTGCGATGTACGCCTTGGTGATCTTGCTGCAACGACCTTTCCATGCCTCGAGTTGTACAGGGCCTGCATAATCCACTCCACACGTTTCAAACGGACGTGCCTGATTGACTCTCGGCTAAGGCAAATCACCCATTTTTTGTTGCATGACCGTTGATTTAAATCTGAAACATTTAATGCATTTGTGGATACAATGCTTTACATTTGATTTGAGCTGCAATATCCAATACTCGGCTCGTAGTGATGCCATCATGAGCTGTTGACCGCCATGCAGCGTTTTGACATGAGCGTCATGAAATATGAGCTTAGTGACGATATTTTTTGAGGGCAAAATAATTGGATGTGTCCATTTGGTAAGTCAGCATTGTCTAGTCGGCCTCCAACTTGTACTCGTAATATTCCTGTTTGACCAATGAATGGCGAAAGCCTTGCCAATTTGCTTCGTTTGTGAACGTTTTCACTGCTGCATATTTTGGACATCTCTTCGGGGAAGACTTTCTTCTGAACGATGGTGGTTAATCGTGTCCGAGCTGATGAGATTTCGTCGAATGAAAGCGGTCCGGACAAACGCTTGCAGGTTTTTCGAGCATTGTTGATTAAGCGAAGGCAGTACGCTGTAGATCGAAGTAAACGCTGTAAAGTAGAGTACCTAGCAAAAATTTCCTTGTGTCAAAACGCGGTGAAATGAGAGAAGAGCTGAAAAATTGTTTGTATGGGGTACCCAGATGCAATTAACTCATTTCTAACCTTTGAGGTCTTCATTTCCAGGTCAGTTGTTTGACTTGTATATGGTGCATGCTGTTTGTCGTCGAAAAATTGCAAAAAATGAGAACCATGCCACCATTTTTGCCTGTTTAGAAGCCCTTTTACAGAAAGCCCCCGTGATGCCATGTCTGCTGGATTGTCCTTAGAGGGAATATGGCTCCAGCAGTTGGGATCTGTGAGTTCTTGGATTTTTGCCACTCGGTTTGCGACAAATGTGGTGCGTATGTATGGTGCCGACTTAATACATGCTAGTATTATTTCCGAATCACACCACGCAGAAAGTTTGGCATTTTGGAGATTATGGTGTTTTTATGATGTGCACTAGTAATTGCGCGAGCAACAGGGCTCCGCATAACTTAAGGCGTGCCAACGATTTGTTTTTGAGGGGTGCGACCCTAGTTTTCGACAGAAGGATTGTCGTTTGTGTAACACTGCTATTGATGGCTCTTAAATACACCACTGCGGTGTATGACTTTTCGGAAGCATCACAGAATCCATGGATTTCCAGGTTGAGAGTCAATTGTTGTATTTATCCAGCAAGGGATCTCGATGTTTCTAACGGAGTTAAGTTCCATTTTCAAATTATGCCACGTTGAACATATTGTAGATGAGAGCTCGGTATCCCACGTCTGGCTCTGTTTCCAAATATCTTGCATCAGGATTTTCGACACGATGACGCAAGGAGACATCCCGTTGGGTCGTACAGGCTAGCAATGTCATACAATATTGTTCGCTTCGTTGATCGCTTTGCATCTGGAATATTGCATTTGATTGAGAACATGTTCTTACCTGGATGCAACTGGATATCTAGTGTTTTTTATCGAGTTCTCTTCATTGAATGATAGCGGTAAGTGATCCTCTCTGTCTGCATATGGAATTGCTAATAACAATTTCTCGCTGGGAAACCACCTCGATTCATCATAGTAGTAAGTTCGCGTTGCATCTTCACTGCTTCATCTTCTGAGTCTGCACCGTGCATAACATTGTCCACGTAGAAATATTCCATGGCAATGTTTGACGCCAGTGGATAGTCCTCTCGTTCATCTGCAGCCAATTGTTGTAGTGTCCGAACCGCTAAGTATGGTGCCGCAGCTGTGCCAAAGATGACGGTGTTGAGCTGGTACGTCTTAACTTCTCCTCCTTCTGTATCTCTCCACAGGATGAGTTGATAGGCCGTCTTCCGAGGGTACACAGATCTGCCTATACAACTTAGTAATGTCTGCTACGAAGACAAATTTATGTTTTTTAAAGCGAGCTATATGGTCGAAAATGTCATCTTGTAGCAGCGGGCCAATAAAAAGATAATCATTTAAGGATTTACCGTCGGAATTTTTAGATGCATTGATTGAGCTTCATCAAAAGATTTTTCAATATAATTATAAACATGAGCTTCACACATGTGCACGGATTTGTGTTGGTCGCCTAACTCTAAATAAGCCTTGTAATCGGCACGTACTTCTAAGCATATATTCTCAATTGAGTCTATTAGATTGCCTATTTTGCTCTTACTCATTATGATTTTTATAGATCACACAACACACGATAGGTTTATTATATGAAATTTAAATTATATAAAAGAAAAGTTATAAAAACTGCCACACACCTGTTGCAAGCGTTGTTCCCTTGCTGCACCCGATTCTTCTTCTCAGCTTGTTCCAGATCACTGCACGTGACGCGTTTAGGATAATCGATTTTAACTGTTCGTATTTGAATTTCATGCAAGATTTGCTGGTATTTTTCCAATTGTCTTAATTACCTTTACACATTAATGTTAACTTTAAAGGATATAAACGATCCAGACTCGAAGGACCATTATGTGCGCAAGGATACTTAGCAAATTAACAAAAAAATCTGCCGTTTCTTTGCAGCTGATATTTTTTAGTTTTATTTTAGTTTCGCTGTGAAATTAATTAAAGGAGTCTCAGAGAACGCACTATCCCGAAAACATAGAATGAAAAATAAAAACTCTTTGAAATTTATTTCAGACGATGACTTTACTACCACTGTCCAAGTGGGTGAGAAAATTGGGAATTACCAACGTTTGTTTCCTTTGCCCAAACGAAACTTTCCTTCAAACAGCTGTTTGCGGTTGTTTCCAAATATCTGGTCATTGAACCTAGAAAATACATCTGATTCTTGCTTCCTTCTTTTGCAATCATCTTCCTCCAATATATCGGCATCGATTTCCACTACCTCACATGCAGATCAATGGGTGGAGCCAATTACTAAAAACATAGCATTTTTTATGAATGCAATTTTGCTATGTTGGCTCCCACACAATTTGCTTGGTGTGCTGCTGTTTTTTCTTCAAGCCCAATTTTGCTGCGGAGTATGGGCATTTAGAGCTGTGGGATTCCCGTCGACAAAATTGCAATTATTGTCAAATTTCTCCTTTTCTCCTTTTGCCGACGGAAGTTGCGCTTTTGTGGATTTCGCAACTCGAGCAATCTTCAACGGCGATTTGAACTTCCACGTTCCTTTGTAAGATAGTTCATGTTGCTTCGCAACAATGCCACTCCAACTATTATCGTAGTTTACAAGTTATAGTGGTAACAATGTATAAAAAAGAATTTTGTGTGTTGATTAAACATTATCTTTTGATGGGGAAAAATACTGTTGTAGGACAAACAGTGGATTGATAAGCGTTATGGAGACTCTGAACCAGGGAGTACCAATCCATGGCAGAGAGAGATGATTTAGCACCTAACAGCTTCTGCATATCAGATGCATCAAGCCAAGTCATAACTGTTTCCTACTTATTTTGTGGCATAATTAGAAGAATACCAAGTTTGAAAGTGCGAAATGGGTGCCTAGGAGAAGCTCTATTGATTCGCCAGGGATTCCGTCCAAGCTCTGTCGTCTGGTGGGACAATCTTTCCCCAAAAATGTTAAACAGTGAATAATAATAAAACTATGCTGTATTCCGAGATATTTTTATAAAATAGTAGCAAAAGTAAAATTGTACAAATAAAAGTTCCTTTTATACTCTTTCAACTGGGAACCATAAGCTTTCTCTTCCGTTTGCCACTTCATCTGATTTTCTTTGATCTGTAAAAAGCATTTGACAGTATTAGTAAAACGTTTATTTATTTTCCAGACTGCAGACTTAAAATACAGTGCTCTTGAAAGCTGTTGAAAGGCTATTGAAAAATTTCGAAATTCAATATAGCGTCAGACAAAAATATAGCCTGAGCTGTCCCCGATACTATTTGTTTTTTTCGGTGATAGGCTATGTCCGAAACGATGAATATCGTTGGCGTCTTACATCTAATCTGCAATTTCTTCATTACGGGGTTAATACTGGTTTACTAATAAATGGTGATGTACTCGTATACCCACAAAACAGTAGCTGGTATTCTACAAGATCATAAAATAAAATAACCAATAGGAGAACAAGATCTATCAATACCCAGAAATTATCATCTTACTGGAAGCTGCACTGAACTTGCTATAGACTACTGAAGATGTAAAAAAACAACTACATCTACTAGTCTAGAGACCAAATCCTGTGTTGCTGAACGCACTTCAAAGTAGAATTCGACCATAGATAGCCTTCGGTTCTTTTTTAATTCCGAACACTATGGATGCTTACATTGGAAACGCAATTCATCTTTGTCTTTTTTTAACAGCTAAAAGAATTTTATTTTTTAATAGCAACAGGAACTGAGTGGTTTATGGCATTATGTTTCGAATATGACCCCAGATATATTGCTTCGTAAACTGCTCTTGACGAGGCGTACAATGTCAATAAAATTTAGGGCCATTCTTTCGAGCATCTGAGGTTCCATCTCATTAATAACACACAAAAAAAAAAATACAAATACAAAAACCATTTTTGGTTTGTCAGCATAGACCACAGGCTTTACATAGTCTCACAATAAGTAAGCGAGTGGCATCAAATTGCTACATCTCGGTGGTCAATTCAGTGATCCATTTCGAGATATCCTGTTGTCGTTGAATAGAATCTTTAGTAAGTCAAAAGTTTGATAGGCATTGTCGTTCCGATCAATGTTGTAAATATTTACGACCGAAAATAATCACTGATCGTTGTCTGGCAATGAAAAATGGTAGTAAAAATTTAACCACATTTTCAAGAATGGAATGGCGGCGATGGGACCAACAAATCTTTTTATAAAAGACACCGCGATTTCGCCATTTACGTACGTAGTGATGTAGCTTACCATCCATCCCAATGTGATCCATGTTTCAACTTCACGTGGTCAAAATTCCATCTTCGTCAAATTATCAACTACTGCTTTATTTACAGAAGCCTTAAACTGGACAACAATTCGACCATTCAAAGAATTGTATCCCTGACAGAAATGACTGCATCATCTTTCTTAAGAATGTGAGGAAAAAAATACTACAATGTCGCACACTTTGCGACCAGCTCAATACTTCCAGATTGTGCTTTGTCTCAGCCTACACTTGATCGCATCGAATCTTCAATGAGACGAATCTACTTTCGCACTCGAGTAGTAGTAAGAGTACTTAAAGATCTCAACATACATACATCCGCTAGTCCAGATGGTATATCTCCCCTTCTTCTAAAGAGTTGTTCTTCCACGCTGGTAAGACCACTGCGTAAGCTTTTTCATCAATCCTACTCTTTAGGACTCTTTCCGAGCAGATGGAAAACAACATTTGTCCAGCCCGTCCCTAAAAATTTCGAATCTTCTTCTCTCTCCTCCGACAGACCAATTGAACTTACGTCCCTTCTTTCCAAGGTCATGGAAACGCTGATAAATCGTCAGCTCATGAAATATCTCGAAACACGCAAACTTCTCAATGATCGGCAATATGGTTTGGGTAGCAACAGGTCCACTGGTGATTTGATGGCATTTCTCACCGAAAAGTGACACCGAAACGTATCTGGCGAAAGCAAGGTACGAGGGGCGTTCAACATATTCTCGGTATCGGGGTGAAGTTGTGGTTGTATATATAAATTGACTTATTTATCAAGTAATACTATTATTTTAGTGCATTCATGTAAAATTTCATATAAATGTGATTATTAATTCGCGTTTTATCTCTAGTTAAACAGAATCATAATGGCAACTGAGACGATGATGGTGAAAATTGAGCATCGCGCTGTAATTAAATTTCTCACTAAGCAAGGAAAAAGTCAAAAAACTATTCATGAAGAGATGGTGGCTATTTACCAGGGTTCCGCACCTCCATTATCAACTGTGCAAAAGTGGTCAAGTGAGTTCAAGAGAGGCAGAGAGAGCATTGAAGACGACCCCCGCTCCGGCGCCCCGGCTACTGCTTGTACGGGAGAAAGCATCAAAGAAGTCGAAAAACTTGTTCTTGAGGATGCCCGAATAAAGGTGAAAATGATGGCAGAGATCACCAAGCTTTCAATTGGCACCATTCACACCATTCGTCATGACCATCTTAACCTTTCAAAGGTCAGTGCAAGGTGGGTGCCACGAATGCTCACAGCGCCTCAGAAAAAAGTGAGAATCGCATGCTGTAGAGAGATTTTGGAGATGTGTAGTGAGAACGCGGACGGTGTTATGGATCGAATTGTTACTGGGGACGAAACATGGGTCCACGAAACACCACTATGACCCTGAAAGCAAACAAGAGTCCATGCAGTGGCACAAAAAAGGAACAGACCCCCCGAAGAAGTTCAAAGTCACTCCGTCTGCCGGGAAGCTCATGGCCACAGTTTTTTGGGACTCAAAGGGAATCTTGCTCATTGAGTACAAAAAAAAAGGTGAAACCATCAACGCCACATCCTACGCTTCCACTTTGCATAATTTGAGGGAGGAAATTAAAAAGAAAAGACGGGGTAAACTCGCAGCGGGTGTGTTGCTTCTTCATGACAACGCTCCTGTTCACACGGCGCGAGTTTCCAAGGCTGCTGCGCGAGATTGTGGTTTCGAAGAAATCCAACACCCACCCTATAGTCCAGACCTTGCCCCTAGTGATTATTTCCTGTTTCCGGATTTGAAAAAATGTCTTCGTGGAAAAAGATTTTCGGATGATGAAGAACTCAAGTCGGCAATAAATGGATATTTTGCAGAGAAAGAGGAAATTTATTTTTTTGAGGGTTTAAAAAAGCTTATCTCAAGATGTAACAAATGCATTGATGTTAGGGGAGATTATATTGAAAAATAAAAACAATTTAAATTGAATTCGCATTTTCCTTCATATCGATACCGAGAATATATTGAACGCCCCTCGTAGTTGCACTTTATATTTCTAAGGCATTTGACATAGTTTGGCATGCGGATCTTTTGTCAAAAATTCGTGCTTTTGAGATCGACGACTCTCTTCTTCAACAGATTAGAAATTACATTTCGAAACCTTCTATTCAAGTTGTCTTAAACGGTTTCAAGTCTGGTATTCATATAATAAATGTTGGTGTGCCCCAGGGCTCTGTACGGTCTCCGACACTCTTTTTAATTTTCATTAATGATCTCTTGTCTGCTAATTCTAATCCAATATATTCCTTTGCTGATGACAATACTCTCTGCTTTCCATTTCCGTTCCTGGAATCACGCCCCTGCTATTCGGCTGTAGAACTCTGTGCAAACATTTTAACGGTACTTAAATCCATCGAGCGCGCGCAAAAAAAAAACGATCCTGGAAATAAGCCAAGAAGTCCAAATCGATACACACTAGCTCTTCATTGATTTCAAAGCCAGGTATGACAGCATCTATAGATACTATACTATACTATACACAGAATCATGTCTAGTTTTGGCACCCCTTCCAAGTGCACTTATCTATGCAGGATGTTAATGTAGAGTATGCACTGCTCCGTCAAGGTCGGTATGGGCAAAACTGAGACCACCAATGTCAAAAAAAGACGCATTATATGATTTTTTTTACGCATTATATTCTCGTATTATCCATCTTATGTTTACTTCTTCCTATTGGATTTGATTTGTCCCCTTACACTCTCGGAATTGCTATATTTCGGGAACCTGCTCGATGGCTACTGAATAGATTTTGTCTTTGTTCTTTTCAATTTAATTTTTTAAGTAATCAAATTTTTGACTAAAAAGTGCATACATCCATGTCCTCCAAACCTTTGTGAACTATGAACCTAAACACTCAATTCGTAAAACTGTAAAAAAAACTTCATTGATTCATCGAATACAAAGTTTTGCATTTATTTTGCAGCCTGATAATATCGAACACCAGCCAAATGACATTAGAGCTATATTTTAATCAACAGTCAGTGTATCTTTTCATTGATTTCCATTGACCTTCCCTAAACTACGGATGAGTTTTCAGTGAATGGTCTTTGTTTTTGCTCTGATTCTCCAAACTGGTCTGGTAGGACCATCAATTCTCCCCCGGTGACGCAGGAAACGAACTCGTTTATGCAATGAAATTTGATTATTCTACGAATGCGGATGCGAATTTGAATGCGAAAACGAACACTCATACGAGTACACAATCGCCCACTCACATTTGATGCCCACAATATTCACCCCTAGGAGGATGAAAACTCTCGTTCTCGTTCTGCATTTCATATGCCACACCATCGGCGGAATATAATTTATAATGGTATCGTAATAAATGGTCATTGTGTAGTCATATATCAAGGATGTGTACTCATCCGTTTTTTTGGGACCGTAGTAGTGTCCTCCAAAGGAGACCCCATACTGTGACCGGTCTTTTGGGGATTCCGGGACTTGCCACTCTAACTTTAGTTGTTATAAAGTTATCCTTGTTGCAATGAGAGTTAAACTCGATTTTGAGCGCTGTTGAGCATATGCAGACACTGGTATCCTAACACATGCTTTCTGGAAGTAGAACTCTCGTACGATTTTTCGAGTGTGTCTATTGAGGGTAAGTATTGTGTGAAACCATTTTAATGGCCATAGCTAGAAAAGTTTAGCGTATGTAGTGTGCTACAGTAACGGATATGCTTATGCGCGTGTGTTTGTCCTCGATGGATGCGTGTATTGATGGTCATTCAACACGCTTGAGCCCCGCCACTATTGTTGATCATACTTATGATGGTAGCTGACATATACTTTGACTTCTCCTTAATCTCTATCTATAAGTATACATACATATGTATATCCACCCAGGTATCCCTCCAATGAACTCATATATTCGTTTGTGTCAGTTCCGGTATTTTTTTTTCTCTGTTTTTTGTTGTTGTCTGTTTGAGGGCTAGATGAATAGTTTTTCATTTATTTTCCATTTCCGGTGGTGTCGGAATACTTTCCGGCAGTCGTGATTCCTTAACGTGGGATTGCACTCCATCCCCATTAGTTATGAATTAGGATGAATGGTGGTGCTTCATAGTATCGAATCGAGCGTCGACAGAGGCAACAATTGCTATTCGTGTGCATGCACTTGGATGATACATTTTTCATTCTGTTTTAGAGTTTGTGCCGCAACAAAGGGATTTTAGCAACAACAGCAACTTTAGTTAAACTGAGTGTATTCGATGGAATTGTTTTGGTCCTTTGACTAAAAAGCTACATGAAGTGGCCAATTTGTTTTGTTAGTAGTCGGTCAGGTTGGGTTCCGTTTATAAGTCGTTAGTTTCGAAGAACCTTTTTTCGGTGAACTCAATTGGGTTTGTGCATATCTTTGTAATAAATTGCGCATTTTAGTTCTATGATTGGACAAGAGGACCTCGTTTAAAAAAGACTAAGGACATTTGTTTGGAGGAACCGATAAAATCATTTTGATTGCGCCTCTGGATGACTGTTGCATTTGAATTGCAAGGATCTATAGCAGTCAGATCAGAAAAGTATGTTCAACCAAATTAGTTCAAATGTTCATGTCTTAGCTTACAAACTATGGTTTCAGGGCAAAGACTAAATTATAAACCTTGTGATATATCGTTGCCGTGGTTAACAAGAAAAGAGTTCGAGTCTTAGGTTTGAAGTAGGATAATGAACCAACTCCGGCTGACCAATAGTTCCCAGAATGTCAGTTATCGATTGCGAGTGAGTGAGGTCATAAGATCAGTTCACAACTAAGCAAGAACTACAGGCAGTATAACAATATGATGATTTCCTAAGTAAAGGGTGTCCAATGGACAACTTCCAAGGAACATTTGTAGTTGCTCAAAAACAAGCTGTGTAAAGTTAACAGTGGAAGTTCCATTTCAACAGAACTCCTCCGCGAGCACCGTTCATAGCAGCAACTCCAGAACATATGTCCCTAATTCGAGGTAAACTACGAAGGATCCACGTAAACCGATGCGGAAGATTGTGCCTTCTATTAACATTAAAAAAGTTAGAGGTGCACATCATTTTAAGACAGAAATAAAAGTTCCACTCACGCAACATGGAGATCGTGCAAGGTCGGAACGAAAAAAAATTGTTGCTAGCTTTTTCTACAAACCTACGAGAGAACAATGCTGGAATGTTTTCGAACAACAAGTATGCTGTTCAGACACGAAGCACATTTTTACGAGTATATCGATGACTATATGAATAAACAGAACATGCGTAACTCGTGTTTCAATAACCATAGAGAATGCCAACAAACGCATTTAATTAACTAAAAACTACAATGTGGTGCGATAACCAGGAAGGTATTGTTTGGGATCGCAGCATCGTTAATCAAAATTAATTAATTATTGTTGAAAGATGCCAAACATTATGTAATTTGCCTTATATTGTCAGCTTCTCATGTCTCGATTTATGCAACACTATAAAATTTCATTTCATTTAATCTCTTTATCGCATGCTCATTACTCAGTACTCATGTTATGTATTTATTTAAAATTTAATTCTTTCTTCTGGATTTGACCGTCAACGAGTAAGGTTGTTCTTTACACAAAACAATTGAAATAAAATCAATAAAGTTATAACGTTATTGAATTGTGCGATTTGACTAAGATTTTAATTGTTCGTATCACAGCTCGTTTTGGATTGAAACCGAATTCGAAAAATACGCAAACAGTATAGTGACTACTGAAGTGTGTGGGCGAATGATCGACGAGTTTTTGTTGCTCTGCTATAGTTGTTTTCTATTATTTTCCATTTTCACAAGACGATGCCAGTCCGCACACTGGAATCTCGATGGAGAAGTTGGGACACTTTTTCCGCGTATACTATTTCGCAAGCATGGAGTTATTCCCTGGCCTCATTGGCCGCCAAACCTATCACCATGGCATATATTGGCATTTGAAAGTGTTATATCTATAAAATCAAATGTTTTCCGAATCGACATTGTAGATCCTACCTCCTTTAAAAGTGTTCTACCAATCATATTGCCTTATATTACGTATATTTTTAATACAATTTTGACAACTAGTGCTTACCGCAGCCGATGAAAAATTTCTAAAGTGATACCAATTCCAAAAGATCAAGCTTATAAGGAATTTAGGCAGATTTCGATTATACCCTTCCTATCAAAAGTATTGAAAGAATTATGCAAAACCAAATGGATTGTTATCTTCATGCTCAAAATATCATTTCGCCCAAAAGATTCGGATTTCGACAAAAACGAGAGCTTCAGATATGGGTAAAGTCACTTCTTTAGTACTTTTGGACTTTTCAAAAGTATTTGACATAGTACTTACTTACTTATTAAGGCGGCGCTACAGTCCGGGGTAGACACGGGCCTCAACCAATAAGCCTCTCCAATTAGCGAGGTCTTTGGTTCACTGCCTCCAGTTGCGAATTCCAAGTTGTTTGAGGTCCACTTCCACTTGCGCGCGCCACCTAACGCGAGGCCTTTCTCTACTGCGATGTCCCACCGGATTAGAGTCGAAGATTCTGTGGGCTGTAGCGTTTGTGTTCATTCGCTCTGTATGTTAGAGACATCTCAAACAGTTTTTTGACCAGGAATCAACCTGGTCGCTGTACAGCTCGTAGAGTTCATCGTTGAATCGTCTCTTCCAGAACCCGTCGACCGACGGGACCAAATATCTTACGAATAATTTTTCTCTCAAAACGACCAAGGATACCTTCATCTGCTTTAGAAAGGATCCATGTTACGGAACCATAGAGCGGGACAGGGATTACAAGGGTCTTGTATAGAGTTTCCTTGGTTGTTCGGGAGAGGGCCTCACTACATACACAGTTGATTTCTTAGCCCAAAGAAACAGCGATTGCCAAGTGTTATTCTTCGTTTGATTTCTGAAGAGATGTCGTTTTCAGATGTGATAGCAGAGCCGAGGTAGACAAAGCCTATTACTACTTCAAAGTTAAGCTGTCGATTGTGACATTTTGGATGATTCGTCGATGTTGGGTGTTCCTTCTTGTTGACAGCATATACTCGTACTTTGTTTTGACCTCGTTTACCGCTAGACCCATTTTTGCCGCTTCTGTTCCTATACTCGCAAACCCACCAGTGACAGCTCGCTGTGTTCTATCAATAATATCAATATCGTCGGCGTATGCAAGCAGTTAAACAGACTTTTGAAAGATCGTACCTCGAGTATTGGCTTGTGAGTCTTACACAATTCTTCCAAGTATGATGTTAAAGAAGTCACATGACAGCGCGTCGCCTTCCCTAAATCCTTTTTTGACATCAAAGGTCTCGGTTAGGTAGTTATCGACCATGAACTCTCTAAAGTTGGAAAAATCATTGCTTTTCGTTTCGCCTTAGGTCAATTTCGTTTATGAACTGATACCAGTCTCTTGGCACATGAATTGGAACACTAATGTTTTTCTTCTGCATGATCAAACTCCGCCTGAAGGCCTGTATGTAAGCGGCACTCAAGCATCCTGTCGATCCCAAGGCCGATCCCGTTGGGAACAGAGGAGTAAATTTCGGTAAAAAGAATCCTTAATCCAATGGTGGTGGATGCATTGCTAAGAGGGTGATTAGTTCCTAGTTTGCGAACTTCGGATGCCAGGCGACCTCCGACTTAAAAATGGCCTTTCTGTGGTTAGACGGATAGACTACGGGCGAGAGATTATCCCACTCACTAGTGGGAATCAAAATATATAATTTTACCCCAAAAATAACAGAGAATGATGCCTCTACAATTGCATCATCAGGTAGGGATGTTTTACAACACCCTATCGATGACGACATGACATCTGCCATTCGAGCGGAAAACTTGTCTCTACTTAGCGATTTATTTTATTTATTTTTTTTATTTATTTATTTATTTATATATTTCAAAGAATCTTTTACATTGGGCTTAAAAGACTATAATTAACAGTAAAAGTTGTAAAAAGTATAGTTATAATCAATTTTAATTATTAATTATTAATTATTATTTATACATTCAGGTATTATTGATTTAAAATGACAAACTAAATTAATATTCATAATGACAAAACAAAATTCTTTATTACAATAAATATTAAATTTAATTATTTACTAAGTATCTGAATAAAACCGTCTCAAATTGTGTGGTGCCGCGAAGTCTTCTAATGAAAGAGGGTAAGCTATTCCACTGCTTTATGGCATAAACGAAAAACTGACGCTCCGAGTTTCTGCAAGTGAACCTTGGTTGCAGTATCATAAAAGAACGAGATGAGTTAGTAAACTGTATTTTTTGAATTAGATATGAAGGTTCCTTGTTTAAAATGATTTTGTTCAATGTTTTAAGGGAAAAATACTTGAAATACATGTAAAGATTACAGCCTAGTATGTTACTTGTGTAGTTTGAAATATGATCATATCGTCGGAGATTGTATGCATATCGAGTTATATTATTGAACGCCACAGTTAGATTTCTTTTCGTTTCTGAGTTATGGCTAGTAAACAATTGGCACCCATATGTTATCATAGGAAGGATCAAAGTTTTTGCCAACCTAAGTCGAACGTGTTGAGGAGTAAATTGCTTCGAAAGTGAAAGACTCCGTAAGGATCCATATATTTTTCCAACAACAGTTTGAATATGGTCATCCCAGGTAAGGGTAGAATTAAATAGAATGCCTAAGTTCATAGCTTTATCGACATATTCAATTTGTTCGTTTCCGAGATAAACTGCAGGAAAGTAGCTGTTATCAAGTTTATTTTTATAAATTATTAAGCATTTGGACTTTTGTGGATTGAGGTGAAGACTATTTGTATTGGACCAGCAAAGTATTCTTTTTAAATCAGAGTTCAATATCACAACACCATCTTCAATCATGCCTAACTTGCAGCTTATACGAACTTGAGCATCGTCAGCATACAAATCGATTGAAGAGTATTCAGATTGGAGTGGAAGATCATTAATAAAGATCGTAAATAAGAGTGGACCAAGTATGGATCCCTGAGGAACCCCACAGAAAAGATTTAAAGGATGGGACGTTTTATTACCAATAACAACAGCTTGGCTTCTTCCACTAATGTATGATAAAATCAGTTTTGCAGCTGTGTATGCAAACCGAAACTGTTGTATTAGTTTTTTAATAAGTCTTTTATGATTGATTTTGTCGAATGCCTTCGAGAAATCTAAGAGAACTAAAAATGAAACCAAGTCATTATCCATAGCATTTCTAATATCATCTGAAATCTTAAGAGTAGCGGATATACAACTGTGGTTTGGTCTAAAACCGGATTGGTTTTCACTTAAGAGTTTGAATGTCTTTAAAAAGGTTGAAATTTGATTGTGTAAAATTTTTTCCAGAATCTTTGACAGAAATGACAAAATTGAGATTGGTCTAAACTCTTCTTGAGATAAGCGAGTGGCTGGTTTTTTTAAGACTGGTATAACTTTAGCCACTTTCCAAAGAGATGGAAAAGAAGACGTTGTTATTACAGTATTAAAAATATGTGTTAGCACTGGAAGAATGTGAGGTAGGATCATTTTGATGAAACGTGGATGTATTTCATCAAAGCCAGTAGCTGATGATTTTATTTTAAGTACAGCACTTAACACATCCGCATCATCCCCCCTTTGAAATTGAAAGAAATGTCCACTACCGGGGTCCATAACCCGGTAGGTTTCATTTGCTTCATAAGTGATTTGTACAGGGTCAACAACCGGCAAAATCTCATTCAACGCTCCACTAAAAGTTTGAGAATCATCATTTTCAGGGTTAGTTTTATCTACAAGTGAAGTATTTTGATTACTGCTGCTTTGAACTTTGGAGAAATGTTCATTTAAATAATTGGGACATACATCCAGGGAACAATGTTCTCTTTGTCGACCAACACCAAGCTCACGAATATTTTTCCATAAGGTTTTTGATGGTATGTTTTTGTTTAAGCGTTTTGAATACAGTCTACATTTTGCTTCTTTTACTTTTTTGCACACATTTTTTCGTAAGGCTCGAAAGGTAGATAGCATTTCAGGAACGCGAAAGCGCTTCCATCGCATATACGCTTGATCCCTTTGTTTAATAGAAATAAGTATGTCAGCCGTAAACCACGATTTTCTTTCCATACCAGAAAATTTTGTTTTTAGCGGTACATGCATATTAAAAAGTTGGTTTACTGAAGTTTGAATAAAATCAACTTGATCGTCCGGTGATGCCATTGAAAAAATCATTTGCCAGTTTATTTCGTGAATACTATTTTCTAGGGCATTTACATTAATAGCCTTAAAGTCCCTATATTTATAGACTGTTGATTTAACCTGTGGAGTAACTTTAAAAGTCGCAAACATTAAATCATGCCTTGAGAATGCAGGTGCCTCAAGTTGCAAATAAAGCAGAACGTTGCCGATATTATTGACACAAAATAAATCTAAAAGTGTAGAGGTATTTGATGAAAAATGTGTAGGATTTGCAGTGTTGACAATTGATAAGCCAAAACTTTTTATTTTAGTGAGAAAACTAAGTGAAGTATCTTTCTGAAGTAAATCACAATTGAAATCTCCACAAAGGATCACTTCTTGGTAAAGAGACGAGAAGCGCTCAAGTTCAAAATATAACCTGGAAAAGTCAATATGTTTATTGGGACGATAAATAACTCCAAGCAAAGAACTGCTGGATCCGTTTGGAATATCAATGAAACAATATTCAAACAAAGATGACGCGTCTGATTTTACAACTAATTTAAAATGTATGCTTTCTCGTATATAAATTGCTGTACCACCACCTACACGATTACATCTATCTGCACGCATTAATTTGTAACCAGATAAACTGTATACAACATCTTTTATCTCAGTTTGAAACCAGGTTTCAGAAACACATATAACATCTATATTAGACCCCACAAACACATCCCTAAATTCATAAATTTTTGCATGCAAGCTTTGAGCATTTATATGACAAACCTTTAGGCCATCACATTGTTTGCACAAAACTTGAAGCATAACTCGCAGTTTTTCGCCTCCATAATAGGCTAGTGGAGCATTACTATTAATACTATTGCTAGTCATTTTCATAAAACATAAAATTAGCCTTACAACTCTTCAAAAGAATGATTCCACACCAACGACAGAGACGAAATTCAGATAAAAGACAAAAGTTAAGAAAAAATTCAAGCAAATTCAAAGTAATAAATAGAAAAGAAAATTCAAGAAAAAAGAAGACAGAAAGACAAATATTGATCTCCTCCAGCTTACGATTCTCCTCCATGATCATCATCTTCATCGGCAATGGAATTTAAGCTTTCAATGGAATTGATTAAAAGCGATTTGTCTGCTGCAGTTGCTGATTTTCTACGTACGTAAACTTTTCCGTTTCGAGTATAAGCACTCAAAAGTTGTTTAGCTCGTTTGAGTTGAAGAGCTTTTCGAAAAATTAAATGGTTACATGACGTTAAGCTTTCGTTTACGTAAATTCGGCTGTCAGATGGTATTCCAACGTCACGTAAGCAAATGCTCGATTTTGTTGCTTTCCAACGAGAATGAATTGAACGAAGCAGAGAGTTCTTGTCAAAGACACTCTTGAATTTTATTATTATTGCAGTATCAGGTGTTGCTGTTCCTTTGGGCTTTGCACGAAAAATGTTTTCAGGTACAGGTGTTGGTGTACAGTTCACAGAATGGCATAATTTCTGAAACAAATCGTGCAGATTCTCATCAATTTTTCTTGGTATTCCAAGAAGGATGGCGTCAGCTGACATTTTTTCGCGTTCTAACTCATCGACGCGTTGAGCAAGTAATAAGTTATCTGCTACTGCAACAGGTGGTTCAGGTGTCAATTCAAGCTGTTGGACTCTTTTTAACAGATCAGCTATTGTTTTGTCCACTATTGCGAAGCGATTCCGTTACAGAAACCAATAACTTGTGCAACAGTGTACTATCGGACGTATCCAAGACCTCTAGCAAATCGACTCAGACTGAGTCCAACTACGTCATTTTCCCGCCAGCTGAAAAACGTGCAACGGTGCAACTACAAGCAAGCCCGGATTTATGACGAAGATAATGTGGCAGAAAAGGGTTCCGAGGTGAAGCGCATGTGATCCGAGGACAACACCCCTCCTCAATCTGAAGCGAAACGAGTTCGCACTGTGAACACAACCGTCAACAAAGTCTCGTATAGCGATATAACGAGCTATGTTAGACTGGGAGTCGTACCAGTCAACCTCGATCGCAAACCTCTCACAAATTATGGATATCACGATCGAGCTACGTGACGAGGGAAAGAACCCAGCATTCCGTGGTGCGACCTTCAAAGTTGGTTGGCTTTTCATCGTCTGTGCTGTTGCCTCCACTGCAGAGTGGATGAAGAACAACTTCGCTAATGTTAAAGAGAAATGTGGATTAGAGGTGATGCTTTTCGAGGAGCAAAATCTTCCAAAACCGCATGTGATCAGAGAGTTCTGAGAGTTGTGGTAAACAAAGTACCGGGACAGCTAGCGAAAGAATACTTGCAATTCTTGATGGCCAAAACAAAGAACTCAACACAAGAACGTGGAGAGTTCTGCAAAGATCAAATAATAGTGATATCGCCCACCTGGTCCTTGCAATAAATGAAAGCGCTATGAAGCGACTCGTAGAGCTGATAAATCCATTTCATTCGTTGAATTCGGGACTACATTCGTCGTCAATGAAATCATTTTTGCTAAGCACAAATTTATAAAAGAAAATTTTGTAAAATGCGCCAAAAGGTATTTCCACATACTTACATACATTGTCCTTACGCATAAAAAAATTCGAACTTACCTCCTTTTGGTTTTAACCTATCCATTTTGCTCGCACGAAGGGACATTTTTACACGCACTTTTTACTTAATTATTTGCACTAAAACTATAAGTCACAACACTGCTGAATAAAATTACTAATTATTTTAACTAACGTCACATCTGTGACGTGCCAAACTTGCCACAGAATGAAAAGGAATAATAGTTATCTACATACACGCAAGGGCATATTCTAAGGAGTCTGGGAATATCGTCTCCGTAATTTAGTGAAAAAACGTTAAAGCACCGTTACGATTCATATACATGATTCGTATTCGATTCGTGCACTATAGGATTAACCTCAATTATGCCACCCCGTTCTTAAATTTTTTCCTGTTTCAGGTTATTTTGAAGAACGGCTTAATTCAGATTATCCGCCAACATACAATGTTATGATTCGAAATAACAGCTTAAAAAATAACTTACGTGTTGTGGAATAGCAACTTAAGTTAAATTCAGCGAATTTTTCAATTACAGCCTATTTTAGAATAACGACTTAACCAAAGTTAAGACATTTTATTTTTCGTTGTATTTGACGGGATAACCACTTACATGTCTCAGCTTAGGTCGTTATTTTGAAATCAAAGTGCATAAGCGAGGATGAGACTAACTGAACTTTGGTTATTATACCAATGTATATACTCGTATAAGTTGAGTTAGGCATTAAAATTAGAGAAATGGAACTTACGCTGTTTTACCAAAACAAATAATGAGAAATTTCGACTTAAGCTTATCTGAAGTCTTAGATTTTGATACCCGGAATCTTGTATTATCAATAACTTAATTTTGACCTAAGACGACTTAGACGGTTTTCACTTATGATCATAGATATAGCCGTCTTAGATACTCGCTTATATTAGGACTTTCGGAACAGTCCACACAGCAAAAGAACTAGTTTATTGTGACCAGATGAGTAAACGCTTCAGTGATTTGCGTCTACAATACCAAAGCGCACCACTCCTGTGCCGAGTAGCTGCAGCCTGAAACGACGATAGGCCGGACACTCACAGAGATAGTGATCCGCGGTGTCGTCATCGCTGTTACGGCAAGCGTTGTAGAATATTGTGTCATTTATCCCCAGTACACTTAGAAGTTTCGCAAAATCGTAGTGCCCCGTCGCGACCCCAGTAAGCAGTGTACTGTAATAGCAGTCGACCTCATAGAGACATCAGGAAGTATTGCTTTGGTCTGCCAGTAACCTGGAAAGTCATGCGATTTGCAATTATGCTAATATGAAACCAAACAATCAATCCAAGCCCTAACTGAGAATGCTGAGTCCTAACTGAGTTTTCTCATTTCCCATGATTCTACTGTGACCAGAGACCTGAACAAGACTACTGAATTCAGTCTTTAGACTGCTTTCAGTGAAGTCTCACGTTCTCGAACAAACTTGATAGAGTTGAGCAAGGCTTCAGGCGTAGCTTGGCTGTTGCTGCTGATGCAGATATTTCGCTCTGCACCGATTCTTCACAATATATTGTAGATCTTTGGTTTGCGTATACGAGTATCTCAGTTTGGATGATAGGCTCAAGTTTTCCTAAGGAGGAGTGAAATGTAATGTTGTCGTCCTCCAGAAACACACGAGCGCTACATACTAGATCGGTTTTGAAACCATTTGAAAACACAATTACATTTCTTTTCTGACTCAGATTCTCCCCAAAACTATTCCTGGGCACAGGGAAAGTCGACTTCACAGCAAAAGAGGTTTTGGTGTCATTTCACAGTCAGAGGACAGATGTCTCGGTTTTTTTAAAGTGAACTCCAGAGCCTTAATTCCACTGAATGCCCAAATATTCATAGGAGCAGTGATACGCCTTGCCATCGGTCTCCGTCAATTTCTTTGATACCAAAACAGATCTTTACCTCCGTTCATTTCGAAGGAAGAGCTCCAAACGATCTTCGGATCACCTAGAAGCAAGAACCAGTGCACTGGTGCCTGCCTGATTGACTTGAAGAAGGCCTTGATACCGTATGGTTAGAAGGACTCTTTTTCCAGCTGGACAGGTTGGGTATTATTAAACCACTGCTGTATATTATTTTTGATATGCTCTCCAGTAGACAGTTCATCGTGAAGAATGGCGATGTGACTTCTGCTGGAACATTTAACATTAAAAACGGTCTGCAACAAGGTGCGGTAAATTCGCCGATCCTATTCAAAATTTACACAAGTGATCTGATAGGTTCACTTCACCATGCCATAGCGTACGCAGACGACTTAATCGCGTACAGATCGGGTCCAAAGATTGAGGTCATTAATACACTTTTGCAGCGTGACTTCGATAAAATTAAGCGATATTGCGACGACTGGAAGTTGAAAATCAACTTTCAGAAGTCGGAAACAATTCTGTTTAGGACGCCTTTGTCTGGAGCCTCTAGAGATGCCAGAAAGAATTGGCGTAAGTTCTCGATCGTGGGGCAGCACGGGCAGCCACTAGCTTGTCGAAATGTAGTCAGATACCTTGGAATCTGGCTAGATCAATTTCTGTATTTTAACAAACATATAAATGTTGCTCTGACCAGAGCCAAAGGTGTTTTTGCCCTTACAAAGAGACTGTTTTATAATAGCCAACTCGATGCGAGGATGAAGGCAATCTGCTACATGGCCCTTGTCAGGCCCATGCTTGTATTTGGATATCCCGTGTGATTCAACGTGAGAGCAAATTTATTGGAAAAGATTCGGGTGTTTGAGAGGGCTTGTCTTCGCTTATCCAGAACACCAGAGTCTGAGTACTTAAAATTCTATCCTAATGCGGTCTTATACAAAAATGGACAATTTTGTCATTAAGTTAACTCGAAGGCACATTGCAAGAGCAATGACCTCATCGATCAACCTAATCTCCGGGGCTTTCTACCCCAATTATATGTATCACGAGAGAGTTCGCTTTGACGGCTTTATTCCTCCAGAAGCGTTCCTCTATCTAGATAGTAAAGGTCTGATCCAGGACAGATTGGCGGTGCCGCAAATCTTTCATATCGCTCGAACAGCTGCGGACAGGCGACTCAACTACGATAGAGACGTCGCACATATATAAATGCATGCATTTATATATTAGGTATATACATTATACATATTATGTATATATATGTTTATGTACGTCTATATTTGTGTTAGATGTAGGTTAAATAGATTAAGATTTAGTTTTAGGTAGTCTGTAGGTTTTTTGTTTTAGTTTTAAGTTTTATAATAAAATAAAAAAAAGGTCATGTTACTAAGTTTTTTTTGTTAAAAAATGTTTTCTTAGTCTTAGCATTAATTAATGTTAAAATCAATATAAAATTAGACTGTAAGATACGTCGAAAGACATAGTTTAAGTGTTAGGTTTAACTTTGAGTGCCCGCATGGGGCCAGTAAGTTATAATAAGATATTTTTAAGTTATTTAAGCTAATTTTTAAGCGTTTTTTGTCTAGCAAGTAAGAGTAATTTAAGTGATATAAATAAAAATGCATAGAAACTGACTGACAAAACAGACCTTGTATTGGAGGCACAAGTTCCACCCTTCGTATGAACCTAAACCTCTTGCTGATCTTAGGCTCACAGCACTTAGTACTTATTGCAACTCTAACGATCCGATGCATGTTCGAAACGAGCTGAAAAACCCTTCCTGCGGTTTTACATTTAAACCACAGCCACCATGACGCTCCCATTAGGGAGCCTACCTCAACAAGCCCCTGACTTTCACGGTACCGTGATCTAAGTCCTGGTATAGACTACCGGTAGTCCTGCCACCAATAGGACCTACGACTGGCAGCTTGTAACTGGTCAAATAGGAGCAGCCTTCAGGGGCGTTAAGTTCAGAAAACAGTAACCATATGACCAGTATTTTGCTCTGATGGTATAACATGAATATTAAGGAAAGGGAGATCCATCAGTGCATCTAGAGCAGAACCATCCGTGCTAGGAAAAGTCCTCATTCAGCCGAGATAGAAGTCCTTTGGAGTCTGGTAAAAGCAGCAGCCACCTAATTTCGTGAAAGCTGTTTCCACTAGACAGCTGATGCACAACTGATATAATTGGTCTTATCATAGCCTTTACCCTGCAGAAGGCGACAGCGCTTTAATGATGTTACATATCTAATCCAAAAGATGATGTAGTTTTTCCAGATGTTGAATTTTTAATGCACAGGCCCTGAATCTATGTTAGTAATACGTACGTCCTAACTAAGAGCTTCCGCTGATAGTTGGATTCCTCGTGAGTATTGTATCCGGCATTCGGTAGCCTTACTAGGTCTTTCCATGTTAATTTGCATAACTCCCAAGCAATTTTAAATCATCATGTTCTTGTTTGATGAGATTTTCTTTATTTGTTGAAAAAATTCTGCGTTATTTTCTCTCTCACCCAATAAAATACATGTGGCATCCTCAACTCTGATTTGATTCTCACTTGACCACATTGTACAAACGATCCGAGAAATAGTAAAAGCCATCATCTACCAAACAACAGAACACCTACTTATTGCCAATTTAAATCTTTTTTCTGAATGATTACTCGTGTGAAATGGCAAATGGCAAATGAGATGCTGGTATCTCAACCCTTGCCCCAATTACCAGAAGCGCAAAATAACCACACTGAAGACTCAGGTGTTTATTGAATGAAGTAAATCCCTTAATGAAGTGCACAGATAAAAAAAAATATCCACACCCACTTCCTCGGCGAAGCAATGAAATCAAGAAAAGAGAAGAGAAAAGTATTTTAATCTATTTATCGGCTTAGTCCTTGATATGTGACCAAAAGGAGGACACACTCTGGTGTTAAGAGTAGAGCACATTCACCAGAGATATCATAGTCGACCACCCCCTGGAGGAGATACTAGAAAGACACAAACATGTCATGTCTGGTAATTTAGGTAGCTGCCAGACGGTCACTTCCAAGTGGACAGGACTTCATCACCCCCTCTGGAATGGTCGCATCTAATCGAAAAGTAATCAATGCCTAAGTTAAAGCTTTGCACGTAACCTACGAAGTAGTACCAGAGAAATCGTTTAGTCACTTGTATTTATCTGTTGGTATGTATGTATGTTGGGGTTGATATGATACTAAAAGTATCTGGATACTCGCATACATTTAGAATAAGAGTGGCGTACGACTGATTCAAAATAAAGAAGATACAGTGTACGAGTAGAAATGCCGAACATACTCGTATCTATCCTTTACCACATCATAGCTGACGGCTCTGAGTAGGGCGCAAATGTACACATGAGTAGGAATACACCGACTACAACGACCGACTATCCTATCGACTACCAACTGCGACGCTGACGAGGACGAGTATCTTTGTAATGGGTGTCATTTTGAACGAAAGGTTGG
This sequence comes from Volucella bombylans, assembly GCA_949129095.1. Classification (NCBI taxonomy): domain Eukaryota; kingdom Metazoa; phylum Arthropoda; class Insecta; order Diptera; family Syrphidae; genus Volucella; species Volucella bombylans. The sequence goes on along the minus strand of OX422142.1, from coordinate 117,929,940 downwards.
CTTTGATCGGCTTAAGAGCGTTGAAAAACGAAGCACTTCTCCGTTCATTTATGTCAATTTCTGGCGAGATACTCTCATTCGGCCATGTCGAGTGGGATCGTTGCCGACGTCGTCGCTCGGTCGTCGTAGTCATTGTCATCGTCATCGTCATTGTCAGATGAATGTGTGTTTTCGTTTTATTTAATCGCCTGGATTGGGTAGGGTGGCTCCTTGGTGGTTTTGTAGGCGGAAGGATTCGACTACTAGGAGACGACAAAATGCCTCGAATATTTGTCATTCGGTTTTCTATTTTAACCCCCACACCTCAACCAGTTTTCCCTGGATCTCTGCCTGCGGTAGATACTTTTTTTTTGTTATCTCATGTAATGGATTCTATCTGCGGGAGTAGGCATTCCAAATGGGTTTTTCAATGTTTTCTTCTCTGTCGTTTTTCTTGAGATTTCCGTTGCTTTTTTCTTGTTGCCTCTTTTTTTCGGTTTCATTCTGCTCTGCTTTACTATTATTATTTTCCCCTCATTGAATCGCATTAAAAGGGAATTGATTAGCAATTTAATCCTGTTACGTTTTCGCATTTTATCCTAATCTCGCAAGGCATGCTAATTCCGAGATTGTGAAACTGGATACATACTTAAAAATGAAAACATCGCTTTAAGCTTGGCGAGAGGGGGGTTTTTTTCTTCTATTTTTTTCAAGGAGGTGTTTGTTTAAGGGACATACTCGTACATACGAGTATGTGGTGAAGGAAAAGAAGACATACTCGTAGAGTTGGGGATGCACCAAATAAGAAGTTATCCAGAGTTCGTGTATATGTGCTCTTTCCAGATGTGTCGGACGTGTTTTGTGGACACATGTTTTTATGTCGCCTTCTGGTCATAAATTAGGAGCACATCTGAAGTTTAATTACGAAATAAATGGGCGTAATGTCTCGGTAGTGAATGGATTGCTACTGGTGGAATTTGAAATTGTAGAATTGGTTGTGGACAAAAGTAAACATCAATTATCGCCTTCATTACACTGCAATGGATGTGATACTGGAAGTCCCTCATGCGGAGTTAGATTACTAATGAGAAGGCTGTGAAGAAGACTACACGCTAGATGGAATACCTAAAATACAGACATCTAATACTCAAACCATGTGAACATTTTAAAGGGTTACTGGACTATTGGCAACTCTAGTCTGTATTGGAGAGAAAGACGTCGGATCAGGCAATTAGTCAAATCTAAAGCTTGGGATCCGCCTTGCACCTACAGAGTATTTTGCCGTAGAAAATTTCTCCTTTGTTGCCACTCATATTCCCCACGGTCGCATTTTCAGTCGCGTTAGCCATTTCGCCTTGCTTCTTCTCTTGCTTCTACACCCATTAGGGTATTCTTGGCTTATTCTAGCCTGCTCATTTTCCCATCTCCATACATTTCCACTGAGCACAGTTAGTAAATGCAATCCTAGCGCCGTACTCTGTAACCCCGCCACTTTCCAGACAGACCTACATAGATTGGTCTTCATTTTATCTCGGTGAAACGGTGCTTATCCCTGTCTTAAGTGATGGTTTTCCTTTGAAAAGAAATAATGCATGATGAGCATACAAAATTCAGTTGCTTCAAAGGTTTGCCAAAATTTACGTGGTTGTCTGCTTTCAATGGCTGTCTAAGCTTTTAGACCCCATGGCTCAACAAGACCGTGCAATTTACTGTTGTTTCCTTTACTTCCATTTCTTTTGTTCATCATGTTCCCTTTTTATGTTAGTTCTTAATACGTCATTGCCAGTTCAGCCTCAAAAGACATGGTGACAGACCGCAGGCTCCTCCACGTAATATCAATATCTTCAGCATATGAAAGCAAAGATCCTATTAGTTTATTACCATTATGAAGCCTGTTATCCTGCACAACCGATCAGATTGACAGCAATGCAAGAAGTGGCACGAGAGGTTCGTGAAGATAGTAGTAGGATTCTAAGGACTTATTAAGATTGCCTCTGATCCTGTGACAACCGTCAATATCTTTCGACATCAAAACCTCGAGCTCTTAGCCAATGCGGGAGAAGCTTCACTTCTATACCTCTTCGCCACAAATTAAGGCAAAACCCTGGCATCAATCGGTCCAACGTCATCTTCTTGACAGCTGAGCAAGAAGTCTTAAGTTCCGAACACGTGACCAAGAGTCTTATGACAATTCGCATCGCACAATAAGCCTAATATGCGCCCATACCCCTATTGAAAATAAGGACGATGCCAACAAAGAATGTTTCTACGAGCGCCTGTTGATCGTACTAGGCGATTTTAACGTAAGGAAAGGAGGACATCTTGGGTTGGAAATTTGGAAAGCATAGATTGCACGATACCACATCTGGTAACGGACTTCGGCTTATTGTCTCTGTGGCGGGACGAGATATTACTATACCAAGGGACATAGCGATCTCTTGATCATCAAACGCTAAATCAAATAGATCATCTTGCGATAGACGTAAGGCATGCCCCCAGTATTATGGAGGGTAGCCAATATTGATTCGGATCACCACCTTTTTGCAGCCAAGGTGCAAATGCGCATTTCCCAAGAGCCACAACAAAGAAGAACTACTGTGAAAAGATATAACATAGAAAAGCTGCAATCGCAAGAGACCGCCAGAATCTTCGTCGAATGCGTATATTAAAATCTCTCAACAACTCCTATGCCACCAACATCAAGTACCGAAGACCAGTGGCAACGCTGCCAGAATGCCATTAGAGACTCCGCAATTGATGTGCTGGGTTTCACCGGACCAGCACCAATAAATCCCTGGTTTGGTGAACAATGCCGGCAAGCACATGCAGCTACACAAGAAGGTTAGAAAGCGGCGACGTCGCTACGAAGGACGGTAGTTACTCGTGACCTCTACGAGCAGAAGGGACAGAAAGAACATTGGCTTCTAAAGAAAAAGAAAACGGGCTCGAGAAGCGCGTGATCGAAGATATTTACAGGTTGTGCTCCAGCAATAGCGTACAGAAGTTTTACCAGCAGATAAAAAGAAAGTGTCAAAGCAAGAAAACCCACACTTAGAAGCCTGTAGAGATGAAGAAGGGATCCTTGTAGTAGAGTTACAGTCAGTGCTGAGAATAATTAAAAACTTTTTATTCAGGCTGTATAATGGCAAAGAAACCCAACATGACGCCGCCAGGCAGAATAGGCCATTCAATGTCCACCTGACCAAAACGAAGTAAGGATATCAATACTTAAGCTAACATCCAAAAAATCAGCTGGACTTCACAACTTACCCACCCAGTTTTTCAAAGCTGGAAATGACTTTAATGAGAGCATACACCAACCCATTTCTCATATCTGTTTATAAGAGTGTACTCGTATGCCTGATGAATGGAATCTCAGCACCGTATGCCCGGTCCACAAAAACGGAAACCCCCTCAACTACGCTAACTACAGAGGTATAACTCTCCTCAAAATCGGATGCAAGATAGACGGTGACCATATAGCAATGATAGTTTTTCAATTTTGATGTCTAGCTGTCAAAACATTCAGTAATGTTTGCCATGTGTGCATGATGATATGCATCGTCTTACGATTGCCGAACGTGCAGAAATTATTAAAACATTTTATAGAAATTCCGGCGCAGTTGTGAATACGCAACGTGAATTTTGTCGTGAGGTCGGTCGTCATCATGGCTTCAGTGTGCAGCCAGTTCGTCGCACAATGGAAAAGTTTGAGCGTGAGTACACTCTTTTGGATCTTAAGCCACCAATCAAACAGAGATTGGTGCGAAATGAAGAAAACATAGCCACCGTAGCGGCCAGTATCGAAGAAGACCCAGAAATGACGATTCGGCGCCGATCAGCTGAATTGGACATCGATATAGAGCCAATCAGGCTTATTTTACGGTTAGATCTGGGCCTACGCCGTGAGTTCGCTAATTGGGCGCCAGAAATGTTGGCCGGAGATCCGGATTTTGGATAAAAAATCATCTTCTCGGACGAGGCCAATTTTGGGCTCAACGGCTATGTCCACAAGCAAAATTATTGGAGCGAAGACAATCTACAAGTGTTTGGCCAAGCATCAATGCATCCACAAAGATTGACTGTTTGGTGCAGTTTCTAGCATGGTGGCATTATCTTTTATTTCTTTCGATATGATGAAGGAGACACCGTTACCGTCAATGGTATCAGGTAAAGAGCGATGTTAGCCGACTTTCTGTGGTCAGAGCTCGATAACGTCGGTATATCCGAACTGTGGATCCGACAAGATGGTGCAACATGCCATACAAGCGACGCAACGCTCGAAGTTGTGAAGTAGAAACTTGGCGACTGGACCCAGTCACGACTTGCGTTCATCAATTAGTCGCAGCGATTAACACCACTCGATTATTTTGTCTGGTATTGCACTGCAAATTCTGCAGTCGTTTTGTTCCTCCAGAGCTGTCTGTGAGTTACTCGTAATTCACCTTCTCCTTATTTCATAGCTGACCCAATCCAAATGTTAATGTTCGTCCTTCAAGCCGGACGCGCACCACAAAATTATAAAAACAAAAGTATTTTTACCATCATTGCAATTTTCATCGATTCAGACATCATCACGGACTATGCATCATGTGGAAAAGTCCAGCCATAACTACCCCCCTCGATACTCGCAATTAAAATTTGAACGTCCAACTCTTCTATCATAATATTTTGACCGTATTTCAATCCCTCCGATTGCTCTTTGCCTAAGCCTCATCGAGAGCCATCATTGCCCTGTCAAAAAACATGTCCAAAATGGAAAAAATTTCCAACAAAAGTCTTTTTCAATTTATCCGTCGATTCATTGTTACCAGTAAAAACTGAATATCAGCCGCCAAAAAAAGCACTCAACTCGCTATCACCTATACGTAGTAGGTGTCCAACGACCGAACAAGTCCCACCTTCAACAATTTTTGAAAGGAATGTGCTCAGAGTGCCAAAAAAAAACGCGAAAAAATACACTTCATTCATGGCGAACCATTTTGGCGAATATTATCGCAGAAAATCTCATTCAGGGAAAATTTATATGACTGATATCCAATTACGGTCCCGTCAGGCAAATTGTATTTTATTTCCATATGAAGCATCGACCGCGCGTTAGGAGGTGAGACCGGATCACCCGGTATTTCCCCCATAGCCAGGACTGCATACATATGTAAGTTCAAAGCTTACTACGGCTCCTCTTATTTGAGCGCGCAACAATTATTGCATTATAACGGTTCTTCTTTTTTTAGTATTCATATGCTTGTCCAAGGCCCTCTGTCAGTGTGCGCGCTTAAAAAGTCAACAGGACTTGCAATTACCTAAAATGCACTACGGACAGTCCTAATGAACGGTCATTGCTTCATCGTCCTGATCAAAACAATACAAAAAACCTCAATAAAACGAAAATAAGGTTAGCTCATCGACATATGTATAGTGTACCATATGTGTATGTACAAACGTACGAAACGTACGTACCTACCGAATACAAGCCCAATGTTGCAACGTGCAACAATGAATTTAAGACTATGTCTGACGTTCAAACGAGTACTTTGAGTATTCCGATTAAAAATTCATCGAACAGAGCCTGTGCAGTGTAGTCTACGAATAGTGGCACGGGATGGACTTGCTTTATAAACGCAGGCACGGTGTTGTCGCGTTGCATTGCGCCACAATGCTCGAAACTAATTGAAGGTAGGCGAGGCGGTCGGCAATACTAGTTATGATACATCAACCGCCATACAAACAGACAGACCAGGACCGGCCAAAACACTGAACGTAGCGGCAACCAAAATGTGCGCTTTGGTAATTCGGTGGAAACTGGCACGGGGGGGGGGGGAGGAAAAATGGCGTTCTGCAGCAGCGGCGGTAGCATGAGCTCAGCCGCTAGGTCAAATTTAAAATTCGATTTAATACGTTATCAAAAGCGATAATTGACCGCTACGTAAATTGTATTAATTCCGCGTCCCTTTGAGAATGAACGATGGGGGCAGTTGATGCAAAAATGAGAACGATTGTGGGCTGGAGATAACGTATCCTTTGCGGCAAAATTGCGCGTTTTGTATGGGCGGGTGAGCCTTTTTATCGCTAGCGGTTTTGTGTGCTCGCTGATTACTAATTATATTGTCGATTGTCTTCGAAATAAAGTGAATGTCAATTGCATGATCGAATCGTCGAATTTATAGATTGGGTGTGGATGTGCTAGTGAGGTTTTGTGCCGCATGCACGATTGTGTGGTATGGTTGCAACTGGGCCATTAGCTTGGGGCGTACCATGATTGGGAGCACATTTCGTTATTCACTATATTGGTTGAATATGAACTTATCCTTGATCTACAAAGTTGTATTGAAGAGATAATTAGTACCGTAATGCTGCTGTTTATAGATACGGCGGTATATTTTTCGATTTGAAAGGTACATGCAGAGGGTCGAATTTAAATGAGGTGCGTGCTTTGCTTGTGATAAGAATGCCAAGATTGGAACAAACATGTATCCGAGCTATTCAAATTCGAACTGCGTAATGTTTTGTGGACCTCAGTGAGCTAAAAAAACATACCTAGACATCCATATGTCAGGATGTTGAAAGAATATGACTATTTAAAGCCTGTAAAATGATTAACAACAATGAACATCCTTTGATAGATGTTAAATAAGAAGAAGCCCAGCAATATGAGAATCTGTTAGTTTACTACATATACGAGTATGTACTGCTGCAATTACTGTGCACTATTCGGAGTAGAAGAAGTGCCAATCTCTGGCCTAGGTCAACCGTGACCTGACTTCAGCCACGATGACCCACTTCGAAGGGGTGTTGAGCCTGAAGTCAGGCCAGTGCTTTTCAACTGCGTCGACGGATGTAGTGACTGAATCCACTTAGGGTCTCGCATATCGAACAGGTTTTGGTTTAAAAATCCGAAAGCATATAGCCCACCAAGCTGGTAATAAGCTCGCGCAAACGCCGTGGCAGAGCTTCCGGGATTTGATTATTCCTCCGAAAAGTGATAGGTCCCAATGTTCTGATTGTGTCCTTTCTATTAAGTGTCTGTCTTGTCAATGACTACAGTTTAACAAAAGTAGATTCAACCGGCACTATCAGATCTCCGATGGATGGATTTTGAAGAAACTGCAACTGAAACAGCAACAAGTACTTGCTGAACCAAAATCAAAGTCGTTATGGAAACGGTTGTTCTGCAAAACAGCTTTTGGTAGCTATGGACCCTGCTTTACTTACTTACTTAGGTGGGGCTACAGTTCGGGGTGAAAATGGGCCTCAACTAACAAGCCTCTCCAGTTAGCCTTGAAGCCATTCGTGAAGACTCGACTAGATTCCTTTCCTGGCTCAGATTCTGGCCAAAACTATGCTGGGGCACAGGAAATCTAACTTCGTATCTTCTCACCAACAGGAGTTTTGGTGTCATTGCCCAAAAAAAAATACAGTCTGTTCGAAAGGTTATCAAAACTCCTGTGCGTGTTGTAGCAAATGTTTCCTTTTAAATTTGAAATGGCCTTAAGCGTGCTATGGATGATATGTGTCAATATTAAGGTGAGGGAGATTTTTCATTGCATCTAGAGCGGAGCCAAGCGTTTTTGAGAAAGGTCCCATGCAACTTAGGCAGACTGTTAAAGCAGCAGGAAGCTTAGTTCATCACCAGTCAAAGCAGCGTATATGAAGAGGACTATCCTCGGTTGGGAACCCTCTTGGGTTACTCAAAGCTTCTTTACATTGCCAGAAAACCGACAGACCATTGGCAATTGATAACGTGGCAAGTTTAATCCAAAGAAGGTCGTATCATGAGATCTTTTTTGTTTCGAAACGAAAATTATAACCTCGGAAATAAAGTGATATTTCGCAGAAAACCTTTGGTTTTCGAATGGCAACATTGATCGGATATATATTTATAAACTTGAAGAATCCTTTGTCTAACTAGAAAAAGACTATTGAGCATAGCCTTAGTTTGTCGATTTCTGAAACTCAAATCATCATCACATATTGATTTCGTCTTTCATATTAGGAAGTTGCCTTTCAGACATCAGAAACATGCTAGGAGCCAACAATGGAATAGAATGCAACCACCATCTTACGGTAACTGAAGTATGACTTTGTATTAACACCCATTCGTAGCAGACAGTCCAACAAACCCACACTTGCCAATAATACAGCAACGACAGACTTGGGGAATCCAATAATTCAAGGACTATTGGAACCTAGTAACCTAGTAAACAGTAAATCCTAATAACACAATCGTGGTAACTACATACTGGAGAAACCTGAGAGATATTTTCGCAATCTATCCAAACTTAATCGTTGACGATCATCCTAGGAAATCATGGTATCACATTGCGATGGCGTTTAACTATTTGAATAGATTTAACGATTCAAAGCAATAAATTCGCTAATACACATCGGCACAAGAATTACAATTGCAATTAAGATCCTTAAAACGGCATCTGTGTAGAACTTTAACCAGCTGCGCTAAAATCAATGGCGTAACAATTAAATTGAAGCCTTCCGATAGAACGGCTTCGATAGAACGTATTCCTTCAATATTTGGCAAAGTATTTTATGCTGGTAAACATTTTAAAAAGTTTATGACATGGCTTAAGTGTCAATAATACGTCAACAACTTTTAAGTGAAAATTGATTCACGTAAACTGCTTTAAGTACACAATCACTTGCGTGCAAAATTACCAAAACACTTTAATCCAGTTATCGCACTTTTCCTCAATTCCTGCCTTTTAAACTAAAAAAAAAAGAATTAATTCGGGATTCCATTCCAACCACCATCCTACCAATTAAATTACCCTGTCAACCACCCCCAAATCAATTCGAATATCGAACAAGCGTCACACTAAAATGCCAAAAAACGAAAAAAGTATGTTGACACAATCGCGTCCTCCACCCACGCGTGTCCTCGTCCATTTTACATAGCGGCGTCCTTTCATCACATGCTCCGCAAAACGACCATCCAAGAACACTAACTGGCAACAAAAATTAAGTGAACGCGCAGTGACCGGGACCGGGACCCGTATCCACATCCCAACTCCGAAACAGGCAAAAAAAAAAACAAAAAAAGGACATTACAACCGTACTTCCTCGCAAAACAAATTTATGTATATGGCTTCACTGGGCTGAAAAGAGTAGGAGCAAAGGATTTCTGTAGTCGCCAGGATGTCCAGCACCAGGAAAACATTGCGTTTGCAAAAATAAGAGAAACTACGTTACTCACAGACGTATACACGAAAAACACGAATGAATCCAAAATTGACCGACACAATATAGAAATAGAGCGAAAGAACTGAAAACTACTAACCATTGAGTCGGCCAGCCCCACGAATTCTAACAGAGGAGATGAGTTCCGGAAAAAAAAAATCCAACATTGAACATGAAAAAGGAAACAACAAGGCGGCTGGTGCTGTTCAGTTCGCGGAGCAACAGAATTCTGCCGCGGTATGAAAGCATAACGATGCTAGGGCTCGTAAATGGCCAAATAAACTTAATTAGCTTTAGCCCCCGATTTTTAGTAGCACGGTTGACTGGCCAAACCAATGGAATCGCAATCGAAACAACCAAAGGGATGGGCGTAAAAACAAATGCAAATACTAAATTTCCAGAAAGGGATCTTAAAGCGCATGATGTGTCTGATGGATTGAATTAATTACGACGAGTGTTTGAGTGATTAGTGGATCAGGTCTCTTCTAACCCTCGCTAAAAGTTTGGTTGCCAATTGACATTTCGAATCATTGGCCAGTTTATCCAAACCGGGCTGAGGGTTCTTGTGGGTTAACGTTGAAGGTCATGCGTCAGAGCAATTTGATTTTGTTGAATTTTTCAGTCTAAATTTGCATTGACGAACCCCTAATGTTTACATACGAGTATGTACTTCCTGTGAGGCAGGAGTCAGTAATGGGGAATCTTAGAAAACATTGGTTATACAGATAATAAAGAACCAGATCTATAATACGTATGTGCATTCACATATGTACGAATAGCTATTAAGCTTTATGACTAGACAAAATCTGATGAATGGAAACGAAATCATTTCAGAAATTTCTCTTTTAAAGAAATTTAAAGAAGGAAATTCAGGAAAGTCGTTCTAACTATAATTGAAATATAAGAGGACATGCCAGGAGGAAAAGACATGACCGCAGAGACAGGCAACGAAACAAAGTACAATAGTAAACGGTTTTTCACTACGTGCGCCCCACTTCTTCAATCAATACCCCGCTTTTGACAGATGAACGTTTGGATTTCAAAAGTACACGCTTCCACAACTTTATCAAAATTGGCGGTTAGTTACTACTACGTCTCAATCATCCCGGTGTGCGAATAATTGAGCGTTTATTTGGTGCGACTTATTCACTCCATAATGTTACCGTGGTAGTAAGGACGCGAAACGACAGAAGTGAAGGGCATATTGCTTATATACGCGAGTTGGTAATTCAAGACCACAGTCAATCGATTCCGCCACATTTGCAACGGCTAGGTATACCTTGAACGTCCCTGTGGCGGTGTTCGCGAATAGACTTGTCCAAATAACCATCGTGTACGAGTCCATCGAACTTTCGCTGATTGAGTTCATCAGGTCATTAGAGCTCACCATCCTCAGGGAAAAGGAACATTTTGGTTAACTTTTTTTGGTAATAGCCAAAATTGCAGCATTTGGCCAAGCGAACAGCCCGAGGTTTCCGAATAGTATAAGAAAAAATTGGCTGTTTAGAGTGGTTTTCATGCCAGAGGCGACATACTTCCTCCGATATTGTGCTGGCGAGTCGGTTATAACCATTGTCCCTACATGCTAACCAATTTGTTTTGGAATCAATTGGAACCGAAAGGTTTGGAGGATATGTGATTTCGATAAAACGTCGTTAATTACCATACAGCGAGTGCCACAATCGACTTATTGAAGACAATTTTCGGTGATTGATTTATAGCCAGAAATGCCCCTTTCAACTGACCGACCCACACGTTCGATTTAACACCTTTAGACTCTTTTCTTTGGGGCTATATTGGTATGTGTCAAAAATAAAAATTTTACTGACACCTTAAACTTACTTACTTGTTACGTGGCACTACAGTTGTGGACCTGCGCCTCAACCAATAGGCATCTCCAATTAGCAAAGTCTCTGGCTAACTAGCTCCAATTGCGCACATGAAATTGTTTGAGGTCCCACTTCACCGGGGGCCCGCCACCTAAGGCGGACCCTTCGGGCTGGAGCGTTAGTGTTTATTCGCTCTTCATGTCCTAGCCACCACATCGACCAGGTCAATGTTAGTTTACAAGTCCTAGAGTTCGTAGTTAAAACTCCTCCTCCAAACCCAGTAAATGCGGCCTAAGATATCTTCATTCATATTCGTTAATGTTCATCTTTTTGCACTATAAACTAGCACTGGGATGATAGGTGCCTTGTATAGATTTATATAAAATCCTTCGTGTTTCTTGAGAAGGCCTCATTGCTCAGTTGCCTTCTCAGACCGAAAAAACAGCGATTATAAAGAGCTAAAGTTTGTTTGATTTCTGATGAGATATCATTATCAAATTTAATAGCGGAGCTGTGGTATACAATGTTCCTGTCTATCTCGAAGTTATAGCTGCCTACTGTGACATTCTGTTCAAATCGTCGATGTTTTGTGTCCCTACTTGTTGGGAGCATATTCTTGATTTTGTCCCCATTCACAGCTAAACACACTTCTGCTACTCCACTTGTGACAATTGGCTGAGTTCTGCCAATGATGTCAATGTCATCAGGATATGCAAGAAGTTGTACAGAATTTTGAGAAATTATGCTCCAGAGGATGTTGATTTGCGAATTTCACACAATTTTCTCAAGTATGTTGTGGAAAAGTTACATGACAGCGCATCAACCTAAATCGTTGTTTGACATCAAAAGTCGTGGAGAGATTGTTTCCGACCTTTACAACCTTTCGAGTTTGGCAAGGATACTAAATCCAGACATGGCTCTGGAGTTATAGATAGGCAGATATTATATTATATTATATTATAGCAGATATTGAGGCGACGGATGCCACTATAATTGTAACTGGCGCAGTTAAGAGAGTCTGTTTTCTCGTGGACCAGGTAAACGGTGCTAAGGCTCCATTGTTTAGCCTTATTTTCTGGCCACCAAATCTTGGAAATAAGCATGCTCTATACCAAGTCATCTTTCTTAAATAGCTCGGCAGGTAGGCTGCAAGATACAGCAGCCCTGCAGTACTTTAGCTTGAGTATTGCTATCCTTACTTCGTTTTGGTCCGGTGGATGGATCTCTTGACTATTCCCATCTAGGTTGAATGCTTCATTCTGCCTGGCAGCGAAATTTGAATTGCCTTCGTCCTTTAACAGTCTGCAGAAGTGTTTTTGTCATATCCTCAGTACCGACTGGACACTACTACAATGTTTCTCAGTCCGGATATTGTTGTCTTGACACGTACTTCGTTCCTGAAGTTGCACCTTTCTATATTCTCGATCGCGTGCCTCTTATCTATTTTTTTTCTTCTCCTGGCCGCTCTCGTTATTCTATGTATTGCCGCTTCGTAGGCGTGTGCTTACCTGCATTATAACACTTCATATGCGGCTTCTCTGGTGATTGCTCACACTTGATGTTGGTTGCATAGGACATAGGATTGCAGCCATTCAACGTTAAATCTCCTTACAGAACTTCTTCGCTATTGTGGCGTTTGAGATATCCATAGACTGGAACAGTGCCTTGCGTTGATCGCCAATTAATCTTAGAGTGTTTCCATAAGTTGTGTTCACCAGCCTATGCCTCCCGACTGCGCAGCTAAAAATATCTTTCCTTCTAATTTTGGCGTTAAAATCACCTGTAACAATCGCCGTCACAGTTTTTCATCTCTCTTTTGGCCGGCCTAGCCTGTATGGCGGTGACGTCTGCTTTATAGTAGTCGAGAGCTTGCGTTAGTTGTTCGGCTGCAAGCGGTCTGTTCAGGGTTCGACCATTTTATGGACAGATTTGAATGTCGTTGTTCTTTTTTCGGTTTACACCGTCGCCACAGTAGATCCATTCTTATCCGAGGCTTCTGGTTGATTCGCAACTGTGAGCACACAACCCCCGAATAGGTAGATCAGGCCCTTTTATGACCATTTGTACAAGAGCGGCTGGAATAGTCCAGAATCAGTAAAGTACTTCGATAGTATGAAAGCTGTCGCTGATCTATTTGAGGTTCATCAGTCACCATCTCTACTTCACCACCTTGACTAGTCCTGAAAAATCTTATTGACCTCAGTTCCAAATGCGTTGAAGTTGCCCATATAAGGTATCTGTTATACTGACTATTGAAGGCACCGTTGATTCAATAATGTGAAATCATGCGCCCTACGCCCTCCTTCTGAGGTTCAGTGTTTTTATTTTCTCTTGCTCAACTCTCGTGCTTATTAGTTTGACAGATCACATCCAGTTGGACGAGACTAGTACCCAGCGATTACCACAAGGAGATAAAATAAGCACAATTGATATGCATTAGCTACCTAATCTAGCTATAAGCCAGAGCTATTTTTGATCCCCTTTTTCCCCCCACTTTTAAACTAACACAGCAAACCAATGGCAGTACAGAAAGTCGATATGCACTCTCTAGGCTTAGAGAAAGAAAGATATATGAAAACATTCGTCTCTTTCTTGCCTATCTACATGTCAAATCGGACTCGGTCTGCTACGAAGGGAAAACCAAAACCAGCGTCATGGTTTCCATCCAGCAGGAAGGCCGACCTTATCAGTCTCAGGAACCTTTATGTCAGGTACCAAGAGATTTTTAACATGTCCCCTGAGAAATTAGGAAGTGACTTTGATGCATTCGGCCACTACGTTCACTCTAAACGAGTCTCACACGATAAATTTTTTCATCCATAACGTACCTCCCTTGCCAGCCTTAAACCATCATACCTCACACCTCCACCCCACAGCATCCCTCTTACATTTTACTACCAGAGGTCGTCGCTCTAACACCAATGCTGTCTTACGTCAATCTCATGCTCATCCCTTTTATATTTACGCCTTGACCGAAACCAATTTGATTTCCGACATAAAGAACCAGGAATTTTAATGTTTTTCGCGACGACGATCCTACCCGCACAAATGATGATTCCCCCTGTGGAGGCGTCCTACTGGCGATCGACAACAGTCTTAACTCTTCTCCCATTGCAATTTCTTCATCCTTGTATGTTGCTACATCCTACCAGCTATCGAATCATACCAACTTGTTATCGATGCGATCGACTATTTAATTGACCTGTCAGACTCTATTGATGATATTCTTATTTTCGACGACTTTAATCTTGCTCAGCTCCATTGAACTAAATCAGATGATCAATCGTTTTTCATCGCTTCAAATGCCAACTCAGCTAAGGAATGTCTCTTCTTAGATCGCCCTTCTACTTTCATTTTTTCATAGCTCTTCATTCCAGTCCACTCCGCCCACAACTCTCTCATCCCACGACTTTCATAAAGCAAACTTTCACAAAATCAGTGACTATCTCAGCAGATCCCTCTTTAATTTTCACAACCTAAGTATAAATGATGGTTTATCCATTTTTTATAAAGAAATATTTAATTCCTTTTCCCTTTACGTTCCGTTTTCCCACTTTAAAACATCATCTACTAGTCCTCCCTGGTATAATCGCAAGCTTCGTTCCTTACGAAATAAGAGAAATAAGTTATGGGCTGTTTTCCTGCATACCAGATCCTTTTCCGACTATTCCAACTATCTTGGTGCTTATCTTCATTTCACCGAACTTTACGATTCCCTTTACCAGCGCTACCTTAACAATGCGCAAGTCAACCTTATAAACGACCCTAAGTCATTTTTACAATTTGTTAACTACAAAAGAAAGTCCGATGGTTACCCTTCTTCCCTCTCTTTCAACAACAGGTCATCAACCGATCCACTCACCATTGCCAACCTATTTGCCATCTTTTTTAAACAATCCTTCACCAACGACTCCCTTGTACCAGATCCATCCTATTTTAGTTACCTACTGAACTTCTCCAACTTCTCTCTCATATTTGGGACCCGTCTTATATCGAATATAAATTACACCAACTCAATAACGAATTCACACCTGGCCTAGATGGCCTCCCTGCTATATTTCTTAAAGAATGTTCTTCCTCCCTTTTCCTTGCCCTTTCTAATCTCTTCCGTCTATCCCTTTCACAAGGAGAATTTCCTCAGGCTTGGAAAACATAACCCCGATCCACAAGAAAGGATCAAAGAATGAAATAACCAACTATCGTCCCATCGCTAAACTCTCCCATATACCCAAACTCTTCGAAAGTATTTTGTATGAAGCTCTAAGCTTCCAATGCAAATCACTTATTTCCTCTAGACAACATGGCTTCCTAAAGGGTAGGTCACCCACCACAAATCTCGTTGATTTCGTATCCTTTGCCCTCTCTGCCCTAGAGAATGGTAACGAAATCGCTGTAGTTGCAACCGATTTTAGCAAAGCCTTCGATAAAATCTCTCATCGATTAATAATCTTCAAATTGTCTGCCCTCGGCTTTGAACCCATACTGTTAAAATGGATATCCTCTTACCTCGAAAACCGTTTTTACAGTGTTCGTTTTAGGTCAGCCCACTCGGCTCCATTTTTGGCCACCTCTGGAGTTCCACAAGGCAGACATCTCGGTCCCCTTCTTTTTATATTAACCATAAATGATCTCGATATGATCATCAAACACTCGTCTGTCGCCCTCTACGCTGACGATACCAAATTTTTCAAAACCATTTCCTCTCCCCATGACTCTTTCCTCCTTCAACAAGATCTTGATAGTTTTTCGATCTGGTGCCTCAAAAATTCTTTGGAACCTAATAGCGCCAAATGCCAATCCTCACATAAGCGGAACCAATCTCCTCCCCGACTCTATCTTCTCCATAACCAAACTATCTCCTCCGTACAATCTCTTCGCGACCTCGGCATTTTGTGTGATAGGGAGCTCAACTTCCGTTTACATATGGATGAGATAATCCTCAAAGCCAACTTTTTTGTTTACAATTTAACTTTATTGAGACATAAGAACATTTCGATCAGTTAGGTTTTGTATTCACAAAGTAAATATAAAGATATATAAATGTGGCCGACTTTAGTAAGTTAGTCTGGCTATTTGAAACTGAACAAAATGTATCTTTTACATTTACTTGAGCAATCAGAATGTACAATTCTACACTTAATTTCTATATTTATTAGTATATGCTTGCTCCCGACATACTCGTATGTATATTCTCAGTGCTGCTCTTTTTGGCATAAACTATACAAAATAAAACATAAAACAACTTAAACTAAAAAAACCAAATGCTGGGTTTTACAGTTTCCAATCTCATTAATGATCTATAAAGTTAGTTTACAAACGAAGGAGATTGGATACAGTTCAATATCAGAGGCCGGAGTCCATGAAACACTGAGTGGTTGGTTAACCTCTTAAATTACATGGAGATGCTTTCTCGTAAAAAGGAACGACTAGGCCTCCACTTGCATCAGGTCTTAACAGTTGTAACGACGTGGAATATAAGAGATTAAACGTCGAAAGATAGTAATGATCGTTCACGCAGCTGTCAATATTGGAGTCTAACAAGGTTCTCACAAGTGGGTTGGGATGCTCTTTTATTCGATACAATTTCCTGAGTAGAAGTTCTGCTTGGTAAATCATAAGGGGGGTCATTCTCATTGTTTCGTAGAGCGTTTTATTAGAGAACCACTTTTTATCCGGTTTTCTTAATTTACCACAGCAAAAGCGCAATATTTTTCTTTCAAAGCACTCCATTTCCTTGGCAACTGTAAGTGAAATTGTAAACCAAGATGCAAAACCGTAGGTCAGAATTGGCCTAATAAGCGTTTTATATATCAATATCTTCGAGGTTTTAGAACACCTGTTACCTTTTTTCTTTGGCTAAAGCTCTCCGGCCATGTTTGTTAAACAAAAGTGTCCCTAACTGAGTTGAGCGGGATTTAAAAGTTGGCTTGGAATAAACGATTCACAAGCGGTGGCTACCCTTTCAGTTAGATGAACTGAAGAGAAGAAAAAACCGATAACTTCTTCAGTTAGATGAACTGAAGCCAGTAAAATAAAAATAATTAAATAAAACTCGTGACCTTTGGTTTTTAACTCTAAACTTTATTTGTTGACTGTTGGCTGAAGAGTGGTTTAACATATGCATTTCTTCTTCCCTCGAAGCTGCTGATGGCTTTGTACCACTCAGCTGTTTCTTCTAAGGTCAATCACCCTGGGTTATTTACCTTAGTGTAATATGTGAATTGTGAATAACACACCAGCACCAACAATGCCCCCCATATTTTCGGAGTAGGTGTTAGAGTGCATTGTTTTGCAGTGCATCTCACTCACATGCAATTCGGCCATCCGGGAATTTCGTTGCCTTTGGTCAGAGATTATGACCATATTCTTCAAGTGGCGTTGAAATTCGTCAAAGCGAGATCGATATGTTCTTCGTAGCTCGGCATATTGACAGTTTGATAGTTGTGAGTTTTGTCCCGAGTCAAATCGTTTTGTGGTGCGGTTAAGTTTGTATTCAATTCGTTGGTTTGTGTTCATTTTTGTTATTTGTGTTGTGTGCATCAAAGCCAATTATTCGCGATGTTTTCAATTTTTATTTCACGCGATTAATTAGCTTCCTGCAAACACACAATCTCCTATTCTTCCAGCGCGCCGTAGATTTTGTTGGGAAGCAACAAAAAGTCTATTTTGAAAATGAATACCTAGATATTTAGTTTCAACTCGTAGTAGAATGGGACTTCCGTAAATTTGAAGTTAACAGTCGAACAATTGAACCTTTTCCACTCACATTTCTAAAACATGTTAAAATGTTAAACCGCTTTTATGAGTATTTAGTCCCCACTTCTCTAGATAATTTTGTAAGATATTTATTTTATCCTTAATCTTTTTAAGGGCATCGATTGGTCTTATTCCACTAGCCAATATTGTGGTGTCGTCGGCGTAGATAATAGCGCCAGGATCTTCTATGATAGGGTGCTTAAAAGGAAAGACGTTGAGGAATATATTAAAAAGAATTGGCCCTAGGACAGATCCTTGTGGTACACCACAAGCACATTAAAATATTCCGATTGCTCAGCGTCGATGACGATAGAAGTGGTTCTGTTTTAAAAGAAACTGTAAATTAATCGTGTTGTCCACGTCGAGCACCCTAGGCTAATGATTTTGAATAACAGTCCCTTCTGCCTTCGGTTGAGTGACCTTTTTTTAAACCGAATTGTTTGTTTGGGATTACATTTGATGCATCGCAAAACCTATTTAACCGAAAAGTTTTCCCACGTTTGATAGCAATGAAATGGGCCGAAAATCTTTGATTTCTTTAACGGATTTTTTCTTTTGCTATTGGTAAAAGCTTGGCCACTTTCCAGGTATCTGGAAAGTAACCATTATTTATACAATGGCTAAACAAAAGGGTCGAGCGAATAAGGACATTTTCGCAGGATAAAGTTAGAAATTGTATCTATGCCTTCAAATTTTTTATTGTTTAAAGCAAGCCTAAACTGATTAACTTCATTTCGGGTGGTAAATATTGGTGAATTCGAATTATGATGTATACGAACGGTTCAGGTGAGCTTAGCAGAACTGGCTTATTGTTGATGATATTTCACCTTCTAAATTTGGATCAAGCGTAGGCTTATTTTTAATATATATTTCTCGATAGAATTCTTTGAACGCATTTAACTTGGTTTGTGTATCTGCTAACTGCTGACCGTTATAAAAAAGTATATCTCTAGAGATATTTTGTTCCAAAATACTTCCTTCCTGTAATCCTATCAATTTCTTTAAAAGCTTGCGGGGATGGAAGAATTTTCGTAAGCCTTTACTTGAAGCAATTATTTAAATTAATCCTTACTCGCTCTTTAATTATCTTACTAAGACACTGGATTTTGGAGTAAAGTTCATGGTATTCTTGATTGAATCTATTCAGATGGCGATGAAATATTCTCTTCAGTTATCTAAGCCAGGTGTTTCTGAGTTTAATTAATCCTGTTGTGAGATCGGAGATGTTATTTTACCTTAGCTTTTCAGGGTTATGGACTTCAGAGTTTGCTACTATACAGAGGTTTATTTGCTCATTCATTTGGGTAATTATTGCATCTACTCGTATTTCAAGACTCGATACATTTCTGTTGGTTGGGATATAGAGCTGAGAAAGACGGTTATGAAGACTTGATCTAAAGATTTCCCAATCGGTTTTTTTAAAGCTTATGTGATATGAGGGTGGTAACATGAGCGGGAAAAAGTTTGTGAGTTGGACCTCCAATTCTATTCCAAAATGATCCGAAATTGTAGGAAATGTGGTACAAATAGCCAGATTTGCACTTTTTGGTGAATTCAGAGTAGAAGAGATAAGAAAAAAGTCAAGGACGGAAGAAGATCTTGGAAATGTGGAACTGTTGGGAGATACCAAATCCAAATCCATGAATGGTGCGCTATAAAACCAGTTGTAAAAAAGGTTTCCATTTCTATTCAAAGTGCTGTCCCCCCATGATGTGTGTCGTGAGTTGAAGTCTCCTCCGATAATCGCTGCTTCATATGTATTAATTAAATTATAAAGCCTTACGAGCTCATTTTGTAAAAGTTGATTAGCATTAGAAAGAATATAGTATATATACTTCTTAAAACTAGACGATAAGGTAAATTGGAAGCGTCTTGTGAGGTTATGAATACCAGGCAGACTGAAAACAAATTACTTTGGAAAGGAATCGGGTCATATTTATACGGTTGATCCAATATAATGGCTGTACCCCTACCAGAGTTTCCTGGTATGAAGTTATAGCCTTCGAATTGTGGATTCTGTCTGTTGTTTAATCTAGTTTCAGAAAGGAAACATGTTTGAGGCTTTTTATTTTTTAGAATATCAAACACTGCCAGCCTTCTTTCATGGGAGATAATTAAATTAATATTCATCGATATTATTTTAAGTTAATTTACTTCTATCATCGTTAAACTATTATTGGGGCAACAAATTCAAGGTAAGTAAACATTTTTTCCTCCTTGTTTTGTAGTTGTTGGTATGCAGGCCAAAATTGCTTAATCTTTATTAACAACTCTTTGGATGAAATATTAAATAGATTTTGCGCTTCGTTAAGAAAATTATTTCGTTTCCTTTGGAGAGAAACAATACGCGCCTATACCCGTACCGCGTAATCGATCGATTATCATTTTATGTACACTAGCATTGCTAACATAGACTCTGGTTTTCTGATAGCCCATGTTTACAAATTTATGTGCTAAGTCAGATACTTTTCATTCTTCCGATGCCAGATCTATAACCTCACTAATAAGGTCACAGCTAGCACCAAATATATAAAGGAGGACAATAAGAAATTATGTTAACATTTGATGGCCTACTACTATAATTATTTTTATTGGATCCACTCTGATTAGGAGCACTTCTTGGGTTTGTCTTCCATTCTCGTGTTGCTGCAAGACCGGTTTCCATCGACTCGCTCTCTGCTAGAGGTGAAGAGGGGTTGTTGGTTAAGTTAGCATGCTTAGCTGAGCGAATAGATGTATCGTCTGCGAAATTTCTCTTCCTTTTCTTAATGTTGGATTGAAAATGACTAGCTGATCGCTTCAAGTTGCTAATGACTGTTGTCCAATTATTTGAACTGTCATTACAATCTGTGATATTGTTTCGATGAAGATTCTCATAATCCATACCTGATGACTCGTTGCACACGCTGGCACAATTCGCCGTTGTGTTACCAAAAATCTTGATTGACGTCATGGATTTACTAGTCAACAAATCATTTTTTTACTATCTCGCTGATTGATTTTTGAGTCACATATACTAGTTTGGACTACATTCGAACAATTGCTATTGTTTGATATGATCATATACGCTCCAAAGTAACTTCAAAATAACTAGGCACTGCACTAGGTTTTTCGTAATTATTTTCGATTATAAAGAGTCACTGTCTCGAAAAAAGTTGTCGCACGAACTTATTATTACTGCTGGTTGCCTTCGTTGCCTCGAAACACGTCTACCTCCGACAATGAGTCACACGCCACTCCTCAAAGCCAACTCTGCACTAGGTTTTGTAAAACGGTGGTCCAAAGAATTCACCAACCCATACGTGACCAGGTCCCTCTATATTACCTTATCAACTTAAATACCCTTGAAGATCGCGGAGATGCAGCAGACTTTCTCTTCATTCATTGACTCGCTCACTGAAACCGAATAAATTTTTGAGTTTCCAGTACAAGATTTTATGATTGAATCTACCGAATACTATTGAAAAATCGAGTAGGCAAGATGTTTATGTTTATCATAGCCGAGAAGTAGCTGTAATTGGATCTAAATCATGATTGAATGAGGTCTAAAAGGTGATTCGAAGAAAGGTAAATATATATTTGCATCGAAATAAGTTTCTCAAAAACCTTAGAGAGGCGTGGTAAAATGCTAATAGGCCTAAAATCACTAGCAGAGAATACATTTGATTTTTTGGCAATCGCTATGACTTTAGCGATTTTCAACGATTCAGGAAATGTGGATGTTATAATGCAGTGGTTAAGAATGTTAATGAAACAAATTGGTACTCCGTCCACACCAGTAGAGTTAGCCTTAATATCTAGAACAAAGTCACTAACTTTACTTTCGGAAACCACATAAGAATCACCCATATTCAGGTCCAGAAATTTCATTCAGATCGAAGTCAGACACAAATCACTAAGGACGTCGGGATGCAGGTTACTCTGTTAATTTTGTATATAATTGTGTTATTAGAGCAAAGTTGGCGTTTTTTTTGGCTATCACACAAAATGCCGTGGTCACGAAGAGATTGTACGGAGGAGATAGGTTGGTTATGGAGAAGATAGAGTCGGGGAGGAGATTGGTTCCGCTTATGTGAGGATTGGCATTTGGCGATATTAGGTTCAAAAGAATTTTTGAGGCACCAGATCGAAAAACTATCAAGATCTTGTTGAAGGAGGAAAGAGTCATGGGGAGAGGAAATGGTTTTGAAAAATTTGGTATCGTTTGGGCGACAGACGAGTGTTTGATGATCATATCGAGATCATTTATGGTTAATATAAAAAGAAGGGGACCGAGATGGCTGCCTTGTGGAACTCCAGAGGTGGCCAAAAATGGAGCGGAGTGGGCTGACCTAAAACGAACACTGTAAAAACGGTTTTCGAGGTAAGAGGATATCCATTCTAACAGTGTGGGTTCAAAGCCGAGGGCAGACAATTTAAAGATGATTAACCGATGAGAGATTTTATCGAAGGCTTTGCTAAAATCGGTTGCAACTACATCGACTTCATTGCCATTCTCTAGGGCAGAGAGGGCAAAGGATACGAATTCAACGAGATTTATGGTGGTTGACCTACCCTTTAAGAAGCCATGTTGTCTAGGGGAAATAAGTGATTTGCATTGGAAGCTTAGAGCTTCATACAAAATACATTCGAAGAGTTTGGGTATATGGGAGAGTTTAGCGATGGGACGATAGTTGGATATTTCATTCTTTGATCCTTTCTTGTGGATCGGGGTTATGAAGGAGGTTTTCCAAACCTGAGGAAATTCTCCTTGTGAAAGGGATAGACGGAAGAGATTAGAAAGGGCAAAGGGAAGAGAGGAAGAACATTTTTTAAGAAATATGGCAGGGAGGCCATCTGGGCCGGGTGTGAATTCGTCATTGAGTTGGTGTAATTTCTATTCGATATAAGACGGGTCCAAAATATGAGAGAGAAGTGGGCCATTGGAGAAGTTCAGTAGGTACGAGTAACTAAAATAGGATGGATCTGGTACAAAGGAGTCGTTGGTGAAGGATTGTTTAAAAAAGGTGGCAAATAGGTTGGCAATGGTGAGTGGATCGGTTGATGACCTGTTGTTGAAAGAGAGGGAAGGAAGGTAACCATCGGTCTTTCTTTTGCAGTTAACAAATTGGAAAAAGGACTTAGGGTGGTTTATAAGGTTGACTTGCGCATTGTTAAGATAGCCCTGGTAAAGGGAATTGTAAAGTTCGGTGAAGATGAAGATAAGCACCAAGATAGTTGGAATAGTCGGAAAAGGATCTGGTACGCAGGAAAACAGCCCATAACTTATTTCTCTGATTTCGTAAGGAACGAAGCTTGCGATTATACCAGGGAGGACTAGTAGATGATGTTTTAAGGCGGTAAAACGGAACGTAAAGGGAAAAAGAATTAAATATTTCTTTATAAAAAATGGATAAGGCATCATTTATACTTAGGTTGTGAAAGTTAAAGTGGGATCTGCTGAGATATTAACTGATTTTGTGAAAATTTGAGAGAGTTGTGGGCGGAGTTGACTGGAATGAAGAGTTATGAAAAAGTGAAAGTAGAAGGGGGGGATGGTAGTTATCGATTGTTGAGAGAGATAGGGGACAAAGTGAGACTGAGGAGTTAATTGGATCTGTTGTGAAAATAAGATCTAATTGCCTGTCCATAAAATTGGATATACCACTGACTTGGCATAGACTTGAGTCTGTTAAGCGATCTAAGAAGAGACATTCCTTAGCTGAGTTGGCATTTGAAGCGATGAAAAACGATTGATCATCTGATGGAGTCCACTGTAGCTGAGGAAGATTAAAGTCGTCGAAAATAAGAATATCATCAATAGAGTCTGACAGGTCAATTAAATAGTCGATCGCATAGATATCAAGTTGGTAAGATTCGATAGGTTGAGCTGGTAGGATGTAGCAACATATAACGTAAAGGGACTTGAGAGGCAGTGATATTTTTATTGCGACAAAGTCGGCTTCAGAGGGTGGAGAAATTGTAATGGTGGAAGAGTTAAGGCTGTTGTTCATCGCCAGTAGGACGCCTCGACAGGGGGTATCTTTATTTGTGCGGGCAGGATCGTCGTCGCGGAAAACATTAAAAGTAGGTGGGAACAATTCCTGGTTCTTTATGTCGGGAATCAAACTGGTTTCGGTCAAGGCGTAGATATCAAAGGGAAGAGCATGCGATTGACGTAGGACAGCATTGGTTTTAGAGCGAAGACCTCTTACATTCTGGTAGTAAAATGTAAGAGCGATGTTGTGGGGTGGAGGTCTGAGTCAGGATGGTTTAAGCGCTGGCAAGGGAGGCACGTTATGGACGAAAAAATTTGTCGTGGTCGGCTCGGGTTCGCTGTAGGTGTGATACTCGTTTAGAGTGAACATAGTTGCCGAATGCAGCGAGGTCGTCTGCTACTTTCTGAGGGGACATGTTAAAAATCTCGTGGTACCTGACATAAAGGTTCCTGAGACTGATAGGGTCGGTAGGGAGGCCTTCCTGCTGGATGGAAACCATGACGCTGGTTTTGGTTTTCCCTTCGTAGCAGACCGAGTCAGATTTGTCATGTAGATAGGCAAGAAAGAGATGAATGTTTTCATATACCTTTCTTTCTCTGAGCCTAGAGAGAGCATATCGACTTTCTGTAGTGCCATTGGTTTGCTGTGTTAGTTTAACAGTGGGGGGAAAAAGGGGATCAAGAATAGGAGCATTGGAGGAGGGAGATAAATGATTGGATATGGAGTTGGATGAGGGATGAGATGTGGGGTTTAGGGTATGGGAGTTAATGACATTAGGGTACTTAGCTCCAGTTTTAAGGTCGAAGTTGGGAATTGAGTTGCTAGCTGGGTTTGGTGGTGTATCAAAAATAGGGACTGGGGCCCGTGAAACCGAGGGAGAAGGCGATCTGGAAGCGGGATTTAAGATAGGTGTTAAGTCAAAAGAGACACGTTGACGTCGGGGCTTGATTTGGGGTGGAATAGACGGAGTTGGAGTATGGGTGGGAGGCTTAAAATTAGGAAACATTTTAGTTTTAAAGCTCCAATTGGAGCTGGGTTTGTCTTGAGAATAGGAGGTGGGTCTTGGCAAATTGGGTTTACTTGCTACCTTGATAGATGGTTTAGGTAAGACGGACTGCTTGACTTTATCCTGCTTCTTGGTCGTATTTTCCAACCATTTGCAGACACGCATCTTTCCAAGGTTGAAATTCTTGCTGGCTGGATTATAGAATAGACATTCGTATTTGGCCGGCATATTGAGCTTGAAGCTGCGCTTACTTCTGTGGTGAGATGTTGGAATTAAATTACGGTGGCTAATGGTAATGCCGTATTTCTTTACGAAGAAATTCGAGATCCAATCAGCATCAGCGTGTGGTGGGGCGCCTTTTATAAGAAGCGTAGTGACCAATTGATTTTTCGAAGCAAGCTTATCAAGTCTACGCTGCCATTCAGAAGGTGTCCATGTTGAGTTGAAGTGATTGATAAGCCTCCGTGGGGCAGCGATTGGAGGTGTTGACGTAGATGTGGTCTTTATTATCAGGTTGGAAGAAACTTCGCAAGAATCAGTTGGTTGAACCGTCCGCAGATGACTTGTATGTGGGGGTGAGTGTGAATCCACTTCAGGTTCCATTAATTCAGCCATTAGCGACGTATTATAGGGAACATTCTGGTGAGGCTGCGGGAAGTTTGGTGGGTCAACGATTTTGCTGTTTATTGTTGCAATGCGATGTTCAATATCGCATACGAGGGATCGAGTCGCAGTAAGTTCATCACTGACATCGTTCACTTTGTCGAAGATAACTTCGAGCATAGGATCGGATTCTTTAGGAGACGGTTGTTTGCGTGACGTCAATGTAGTCACGCAGAGAGCTTATCAACTCGCAAGTTTTTTGGTTGGATATAACTTGCGTAGAACAGATGGCTTTGATGTCACTTAACACTTTATCCAGGTGACGTAAGGGAGTTTCTTCATTCCTGGATCTCCCGGAGTCTAACTCGATTAGACCAGCAATTTGTTTATCCATATGCTTTACTTTGGATTTTATTAGTTCGGCTGAGGTCTGCACTGAGTTCCGTAACTCTTCAACACTTTTAACACTGCTTTCGATGACTGAAATTTTGTCCGTGATCTTCTTCGCGAGTGCGTCTTGGTAGGAGTCATTGGAATCGCTTAGGCATTTTATTGCCAAAAGAACATGCAAGAGTGAGGTACACTTGCACTCATCACAGAAGAAAAGGAGGTTATCAGAGAATTCCTTGATAAACACCGTATTTCTTTTGTTTAACCCGACACAAACGGCATGAAAGGCTTTCCCACAAATGCCCTTGCAAGCTACCCAGTCAGCACTGCAGTCATCGATTACACAATTGGCAATTCCTCAAGACATATTTAATTTAGTTGAGTAGGTCAGTGAGGGTATAAATATTAGGTCGAATTATGGTTTTTATTTATTTTTTTTTTTTGTATTGCTTGGTTGCAATTTTATATAGTTAGGGGCTTTGCACTGAAAAAATTGCACAAAAAAAAAAAAAAAATTCGAGAATTCAAGCACTGGGTTTAAGAACCGGAAAATGCAATTTGACGAAAATTAATTAAAGGTAGAACAAGAAAGTGAAGTACCTAACTTTGAATAATAAGTGTCATATTTTGCAGTACGAATGACACAGTTTGACTATCACGCCCTTTCGTGTAAGCAACCCAGTTGAAGCGAGAGGACTTGTGCTACCACTTTCCATAAAGTTTATTACAATTTTTTATTTGGGCTACAACTCTTCATATGTAAATCAAAAACATTTTTTATTATGGGCACATAAGGTTTTAGTATATATACATTAGGGTGTCCCTTATTTTTCAAAGTTTTAAATTTCTAACTCTAGGTCTTAGTTTTGTTCATTTGCTCTAAAACATTCGGAAATAAATTTTTACCTTATTTGGAGTACGATAACCCGTGCCAACTTGCATCGAATCATGCTCATACATGTTGCGCGGCAGTAGCGGTGCGTATTCCCGGCATTTTTTCATTTGTTCTCAATTATTCTCGCGATTAACACGTATTGTTTTACGTTTAAAAGATGGCATTGGAATTAAGAAGGAATTAAGGAATTCTTAGTTGCTGACGTAAATTATCAAATAACAGGCGCAAAGTTACCGTCTAATCGTCAAGTTCTTTCAGTACTTTTTTTTAACATTCGCGAAGTTAAATTGACTGTTAGTGAAAGCGCTAATCTCGTCATTGGGGAGTGTGTTATATTTTGGGAAAAAGCTAGAATCCCTACCAGAGCTATACCTAACTGTGTAAAAAAAGCTTGCGGATCTTCACAATGCTTGGAGGGAGTTGGAAAAAGAAATTCTAAAAAAATACAAATTTAGATAATTTGTTTGATATAGCACACACTGATGCCTTGGAACGGTTGAAAATTGAAGAAGATAAGATATTTTTACAAAAACAAAGAGAACCAGGGCGTCCAGGGTGTTTAGCGGGTGTAGACAAAAAGTTAGCCGAAAAAGAAGAAAGGGCAAGACAAAGGAAATTAAATGAAGAGAAAAAAAGTATGAGCAAATGTGTTTCGGAGGTTTATCATTATCTGTTACTACGCAGGATTCTATTCAAACGCAAGGACATCACGATCAACTTACCAGCTCTGATGAAAGCCTTGAGGAACCCTTGGCATCCACCTCTCAAATGGTAAGTTCTGAAACTACTACAAAAAGAGGAAGGAACGACTTTATCACGCCTAAGTTAGTTGCAGCTTTAGATGGATGTCAATTAAGCATAAGGGATTCTGTCTATATACTTCAGGCTGTAGTAGAAGCACCCAAACTGGAGAGCTCTTCCGGCCAGGATCAAGCTAAAGCTGTGTTGAACACACTTTATGACTGGAACCTCGATGACAAAGTACAAATAATGTGTTGTGACACAACTGCGTCTAATACACGCCGATTGAAAGGAGCTTGCAAGTTTAGAGACAACTGGAAAACTATTAATCCTGCTGCCATTGAAACATAACATATACCTATATTGTCACACGACATTTTTGTAATACAACAATAGAAGATTTGTTGACATTTTATAATCAAGAACTGCCAAAAACCATTGGACGTGACGATTATCGGAACTGATTGAACTATCTATTATTTTCTTAGGAGGAGACAGTGAAAAACAAAAAATTAAAATTAGACCTCCTGGAGCGATGCATCAAGGATGGGCACTTCAAGACGTCTGTTTATGCAATGCGGTTTTATATGTAAAACCATGGCTTGGATGTAGTCTGGCGGTGTAGGCACCAAATCAAGATTTGTGCTTTTTTAAAGAGGCTTAAGGAATATTAAGCTGTTGACAAATTGATCTCCAAAGCAGACCTGAGCAAGTTTAGTCAACATCTTTGGTACTTGTCACAAGAAATTGCAGTTTTATCACTCTTTGATGATGAAGTTAATGATCAAACCAAAACGAACATTGTAGTGAATTTCCAAAGAGAGAATTTGTATGATTCTGAGAAGAGATACATTCCATCTGAAGAAGATATGTCTGATTATTTGTATAGTAAGTAGAAATACAATAAATAGTACTCTTTTTTATACTGTTTTCAATAAATTGTTAATAATACTGCCTTATTTATTGTTGCAGGAAAATCATTAAGTGATTTTGTGTCTGTCAAGACACAATTTATTTTCTCGATTAAAAATTGATAAAAATTTCCTCCAGAGACCCGTTTCTACATGGGATGAAGATGTTTCCTATTCAGAGGCGAAAAGGAAAGTGCTTTCTTTAAGGGCAGCTAATGGTACAGCTGAAAGAGCGGTAAAAATTATGCAAGATTTTCAGGGTTTGATCACTGCAAAGGAAGAGCAAAAGCAATTTTTGCTACGCTGTGTTCAGGAGCATTGAAATCTGTATCCAGAGTGTAAAAAAAAGACCCTTAAAAGAAAATATCCTGCCTGATCTGTACTTTTGTCTTCTTTTAACAAATATTTCATAAAAATTTTAATATTTCAATTGATTTAGCTATATAACGGAAAGGGTTAAAAACAGCATTTTCAAAATCTTCAGAGTTCTGTCGGCACGGGTTAACGTTGACGTAGGAAGATGAAATTTTGTATTTAAGGAAGTCTGGGTAGTTTAAAAAGAAATAGGAGGTATGCATTTCAATATCTAAAAAAAAATTGTTCACCCATATAAGGGACACCCTAATATACATGTGTCATAGAGTTTACATATGAGATGAAGAAAATATTGGTTGGCAACTAAGAAATTGCCGATTTCACACATAGATGTCTTTGGCCATATTTTTCAATGATTTCTGTCAATGACATATTTTTTCCTTTTGACATTTGTTAGCTGTCAGTCTTACTTTGCTTTAGAAGTTAATTACGGGTATTTTTGTGTAAAGGTATTAGTTTGATGTCAGTTTTAGTATGGAGTGCAAAAATGAGCATTTTCGTCATATTTTACTTTTTTATTTTCGTAAAGTAAAGAACGCAGTGCAAGCTGCTAAAAAGTTATGTGATATGTTAAAAAGTTTGTAATTTGGGTTCTACATGATATGAAAGAAATTCATTTAACGAAACTCACCAACGCTTGAAATTTGCATCTTAGACGCAATGAATCCGACTCTTTTTTGAAACGAATCATCACTGGCAATGAAAAATGATTTGTTTATAGTAACGACAATCGAAAACAATCATGGTCCAGGCTTAATGAGCCAGCACAATACGAAAGCTGATATCCACCAAAAGAAGATTTTGCTCCCAATTTGGTATGATAAGAAAGGTGTGCTGTATTTTGAGCTACTTCCAAGGAATCAAACGATCAGTTTGGATATGTACTGTCAACAGTAGATTAGACACAGCGATCAACGAAAAATGTCCACAATTTGTCCATCGAAAAGGTATTATTTTTCACTCGGACAACGCTAGACAAGAACAAGTAGTAGAAATGGGCCTAATATAACAGTAGAGAAAGAAAAGTAGAAGAAACAGGCATAATGTATCGCAAGGACACTAGAAAAAAGGATATTTTGTTGACTGAACCTTGTCCAATCTAGTTGTTTTCAAAATTGCGCGGCAGAATCTTTAGACTTCAGTGTAATAAACTAAAAACAACGACAGAACCCTTGTGACACGATCATACAAGTAATCGAGTAGATACGAGTAAATACAATAAAAAACAACTCGCCTTTTAATTTAAATTAAATCAAATTTTATTGGTTTGAGTTTTGATTGGGAATGAATCGACGTTGTTGTTCGCTGAAACGAAATCTCTCAGTCCAGCTGTTTTTGCTGCGAAACCTCTATGGCCAGCTGCCTCGGCCGTTGGCTTATTTGGCCTGGTCATTGAACTCTCCAATAATTTTTCATCGATGCCGGCGAAAAAGAGTTCTCTCCCGCTCAGTGTATGTGTGACCCACAACATAATGCACCCACACCAACATGAACTGCGTAGAATGCAGATCAGAGGGAGGCGTTTATGAAAACAAACATAGTATTTTTTTTATATTAAGTTTTGTCTTCGTCACTCCCACTGAATGCGTGCTGGTTTTATGTTTTTTATGTTCTCCCAATTTTGGCACGGAAATGCAGTGGTGGTTTGCCGTCGGCTTGTTGCATTTTGAGATTATCTATTTTGCCGACGGAAAAGGCATTGCGCTGCCTTGAGGCCGGGATGTTTCCATGTTGCTTTTGCAACACATAACGAAAGATAGAAGTGAATAAAAATATACAAAAATATAATGCAGGGTTTAGGGGACAACCTCGTCAACGATAATTTGGGAAATGATTCCTGGGTATATTCGATGAAAAAAATCATTCTACAGTAAGGGTCTATCTCTAATGTTCACATCATTTATCAAGGTTTTAAGAAATGTCTTACTATCTGACCCATATTAAAGGAAATTGCTTTGTTGGTACTAATGGTAGAAACTTCGTGTAGGACTTTATTTTTAGCTTTGCCACGGCGTTTAAATAAAGTTGAGACAATATCTTGTTTGAGCCTTTGGATATCCAATTTCTAAGCCAGCCTCATTTTCATTGCTCATGCTAATTTTTGACTTTGAAGTCACTTTTCTCCAGAAAATGCCTAATTAATATAAAGTTTTACCATTTTTTTCTGATGAACGTAACAATAATAAGAAAAAAAAACAATCATCAAGTTTGTATAAAAACCCATAGATTTTATGATATTTGGGAAAACCTGCAGAAGGTAAAAAAATTAATTTATGAGTTACGTTTCTAACAACAGTTGACAATAGGAGTGATTTTCCAGGAATTACTAATTTTCCAATATAGCTATTAAAGAGTTTTAAAGGGTGCTCTTTTATTTGACTACTTGTCAAAACCATTGCTTACCTTGTTCCTTAAAAGTTCTCAGAAAGAGTTCGGTTTGGGATTAGAAGGCCTGTTTCGAAAATTTACCAAACTAAAATGGTATAAAAGATTAGAAAAAAAATAATTCTAATTCATCAGTTTTATGCTAAGGTTACCGTTGCTTAGAACCTCTATTTGAAATGTCTGCATTTACAAACCAAGAATACGCAGACATTATTTACGTTTATGGGCTGTGCAATCGAAGCTCAATTAGTGCGCGACAAAGACACCATCAACTTTATTTTAACCGACGACTTCTTAGTAAAGGAGTATTTAGAAATACAATACGTATCGAAGGCTTCGAGAAACGGGATCAGTTTCCAATACACGACCTAATACGGGAGCTTCACAAGTAAAAAGGATTTCGGCTTTTGAAAGAATACTTTAAGCTGTAACAACTGATCCATCAATCAGCATCTGACGCTGAATTGCAAAGCTCAATTCAATGCTTCCAGACAAAAGATTTATAATGTACTGCATGGATAAAATCTATAACCATACCACCATACACCTGTACAATAACTGCTTGCCAATGATTTGGAAAAGGGACCTGAGTTTTTTAACTGGTTTCCGGAGCGAATCTTAGCTGACATCGAGTTTATAAGCATAATTCTTTGTACGGACGAATTTCAATTTACAAGAGATGGGATCGCAAATTTTCATAATCTTCATACGTAGGCTACGGACCATCCACATACAAGGAGACATAAATCATTTGAACACAAATTTAGCGTCTTGCAAACAAGTTAATCGACCACTTCAAACTACCACCTAGGCAGAATTCTACACACTTTCTGGAGTTTTTGCGAAATGATTTACCAGAACTATTGGAGGACATTACACTGATTCAACCAGATTCATCATATTTTCAACAGGACGGTGCTCCAGCAAATTATAGTCGTGAGGTTAAGAATTGGCTGGATGAAGAGTACGGTAACCATTCGATAGAAAGAAATGGAGCAGTTCACTGGCCTGCAATATCTCCTGACCTTACAGTATTGGATTTTTTTATGTGGCGGAGAATAAAAGAACTTGTTTATTCAACCGAAATGGTAACTTTAACTGAATAGGAAGAGCGTATTCTCGAAGCGTCATCAAAAGTGAGGCAGCAGTTAGCATCAATAAACGTTTGCAGTGAAATCTAAAAACGGTCTCTAGCATGCATACAAAACCAAGGAGGACACTTTGAGCACCAGTTATAATAGTTATAATAGTACACTAAATACACAAAATCATTTTTTATTCATAGTCTTTGGAGCTTAAAGCAAAAAAAACCTTTTTTATAAATGTTACCTGCTGCAGGTTTTGCCAAGTATCATAAAATCTATCTGTTTTTCTGCAAACTAATTGATGATTTTTCTTTTATTATTGTTACTTTGATAAGAAAAAAATTGTAAAACGTTATGTTAACTAGAAATTTTCTGGAGAAAAGTGACCTCAAAATTGGATATATGTATAAAGATGTCAACCCCATTACAAAGGCCAGTATTCCTTCTAAAAATAAATTCCTACATAAAGTTTCCACCATTGGTACTAACAGAGCAATTTCCGTTAACATGGGTCAGGGTACACAGAAGTAAGCCTTTTCTTAAATCATCGATAAATGATGTCAACATTGGAGTAAAGGTATATATTGCAGAACGATTTCTTTCTTAGAATATGCCCAAGAATCATTTCCCAAATTATCGTTGATGAATTAGGGGACACCGTGTATAAATAATAAAAAGAAAATTGACAAAAAAAATTAAAAACAGAAATACGGTTTATAGGTAGCCGTACTAGATGAGTTGCAATAAGAAAAATAAAAATAATAATTCAAGTATATAAAGACGCGGCAGTACTTGTAAATAAGAACTTTGGTAAAGCAGCGTCGTCAGTGAGAAACAGCGGCACGGCAACAGCAGGTAGGTCGTCAGTGCTTTCGATAAGAAAGTTTTTTTCTGTTAGTGGGATTCATATTTTGTGTAAGCGGATAAGTAATTGTTTCTTGCCTTTGAGCGAGTGTGTCGAGTTAGACTCTCATTCAAGTAATAGATGTTTTCCAGCTCAATGACGACATCAAGAAGGCAAAATTCTCTATTGATTATTTTTCGATCGGTTGCAGATGATCCTAGGATGGTATTTCTCTCTTGGAAGCTGTTGAACTTGAGCACAATAGAAGAGAAAATTGTGCTACTCGTAGCTTGATTGTCGCTGTTATTACTTACGTAGTTCAATATGCTTATTTAGATGATAATCTATGGTTTTTAAGGAAATAATCGCATAGTCACTGGTTTGATTAGTGATTGGAGAATTCAGCTAAGAAAGTTCCGAAAGTCACTTCGAAGGAGTCGCTTTAGAGCACGTATTTGGGAGAGACATTGTATATTTTGTTGTATTTATGGCACAGAGGAACAAATTAAGTAACACCAAGTCAGTGAAATTAAAATGCTATAATTAATATTTCAGCACAGATTGTTCTTTATTTTGGCAAGTAAATGGTTCAAAAGATTTGAAACTCTGTCAACTATTGGTTCAGATTTTACTCATAAATATTATACCCTAGTATAGGTGATAGCTTACTTCTACAAAGCAACCCACTCATATCATAGCTGAACAGATTTAGAGAGCACTCTCCCCATCGTCGTCAAACAACTCTCGTCCATCTCCTTCTTTTCGAGTGCATATTCAATTCTACTCGGAGAAGGATGGGTTCTGCCACCACCGATATTGACCTACATATGTAGACAGAAGAATAGTAAAATGGCTGCGACATCGACTAAAGCAGTCCAGCTCGCAGAAATTTCAAACCTTGAGCGAAAAGCCTAGCAAAGACTGATTTTATCTACAGGAGTCGGAATCAACTTGCTATTTGAAACAAGAGACAGCTGGCAATCGATCAAGCTTGCTGAAGACAGAAAAACAAGTTTATCAGCATACTGATTTAAATTTACCTGCAGCCATGCTGAAGAGAATCTACCCGGCGCCCGACTGGGTACAAACCAAGGGGGCATCGAGCTTGCCACTAATTTCAAAAGACTTTATTGTGATCGAAGGGTAGAAGTTATGCAGGTTTCGGTTTCGCGACAACGAAAACGGCTGCGATAAACACGAAATGTTCATATTTGTTACATAGTATAGATTATATCTCCTCAACAATGCAAAGAGACTCTAGATCTATGAAGCTTTCATACTGCCAGGAGTCACAGTTTCAATTTGTCCTCAAGTGAGGGTGGGGAGGGATATCCAAAAGTTTAAAACGGCAGTCACACTAAGGAACTGGATACTATTAGGAGGAAGAGCTGCGATTTAAACTGAGGCTTGCAATATGTACAATATATATGAACCTGAATCGAAGACGTAATATGCAATTTCATAAAATCCAGAAATCATTGGGCCCACATGCAATGTTCGATTTAATAATAGTAAAAATTTGAAAGAAAATATTATTTTTCCGTAAATTTTTATTCAATCACAATCCGTTCCAACAAGATCAAATTTTCCCTTTTCATAGGAATGCTGACTTTTTGAGGCAATGAAATCTTCAAATGCTTTTATAACCTCGGCTCGGTTCCGGTAGACCTTCTGGCGTCAAAATGAATCCATATTGCGGAAAAATGGTAATGCGTTGGGGAAATATCAGGAGAGTATGGTGGATGCGGCAGTTTTTGCACCGTTACTTGTGAACACAACGAGATCTAGCATTGCCGTGCAAAAGGATCGGACCGTGCCTATTGACCAACGCAGCTTGCTTTTCAAACAATTTGGAATGCAATATGTAGACTTCCTCACAATATTTAATAGCGTTTCTCCTGGTTGAAGAAATGAAAAGTGGATTGGTCCTTTTGACGTCCACCAAATTCACCATAACCTTTTTTCGGTGAAGATCAGGCTTGGGGGTGTGTTTTGGTTTTTTATCTGCATCCAATCAATGGCCACCAGTATCCACTTTTCATCACAGGTGCAAAAACGGTTCATTTTGGATTCTTAACGTAAACCATGCTCAGATTTCCAAGTTCCGTAGTTTTTAGTACTCGTTCAGTTCATGGGGTAACCACTTATCTATTCTCTATGACAGAAAGGTGTCGACTTATTGCCCACGTTTCCGGCTTTCCACGTGGCTCTTCTCCCGAACGGAACTCTTCAAACCAATGTCGCATTACACGACGTTTACCGCTACATTCTCAAATGCGTCATTAATATTTTTCATGGCCAATGACGCATTATGTCCCATTTTAAATTCGTAAAGGAAAAGGGTTCGAATTTAAACTGCCAACAGCATGGTAAGGAATTCCTAGATAATTTAATAAAAAAGAAAATTTAACGTTCTGGCACAGATGTTCAAACCAGAACGTCTTATTTCTGTCAGAGCGAAAGCCAAACATTTCATATGGTTCAACGCAACAGATAGTTTTAACAATATTCATATTGGAACTATGCAAGAATTTTTCAATATGTCGGATGTAGAAAATTGTGACACGTCTCTGTTCACATCCATGCATACAACAAAGACTGCGTAATTTCACCTCGATTTCTCCTGTCATTCATAACGAACAATTCAACCCAGTCGATCAAAGCCAATATTTCTATTGACTCGAAATTAAGATCTAACAAGGCTACTGGACTAGACAGTCTATCAGCCGACCTAGTTAAGGCAACAGGAGATGACTTGATTTCATCAATATCAACTCATTTCTAAGGTTTGGTCGGAGGAAAGTTTTCCTGATAAATGAACTTCTTCATCGTTTTCCCGATCCACAAAAAACGAGACCCTCTCTACAATCACCAATATTCTCAATATCGCGTACCAGATCTTGTTCTTATCCGCGCTGTTGCATGAACGCTTTAGCTATTCGTATTTTGTTAACAACCTGATTGGCACACATCAGTGCGGGATAACGTCACTCGCAACGGTTCTACTTGACATTTGCAGGTTTTTGTCTTTTTTCCACG
The DNA here is from genome assembly GCA_949129095.1 of Volucella bombylans. Lineage (NCBI taxonomy): Eukaryota > Metazoa > Arthropoda > Insecta > Diptera > Syrphidae > Volucella > Volucella bombylans. The sequence goes on along the minus strand of OX422142.1, from coordinate 117,893,932 downwards.
TTCTACTAGGTCAGATATTTCACGTCGATGGCCACTCGTAGGTTTTGGCTCCAGTCTATCCTCGTTTCTGGAGCGAATTAAAACATTATATACTGTTTGACTTGTGAATGGAAGCATCCCAGACAACTCTTGAACACTTTTTCCGATCTGGTAATTATGAAATTCCAACTGAGCCATATCAAATGATGTTCCTTTGGCAGCCATCTTAATTATCATTGATTTGAACACACCTACCTTATCATGCTCATCAAGAACAAGACACAACTATGTATGTAGCAAGTTTGGGATCAAAACAGGCGTCTTCGAAATGTGTGATTTAGGATCCAAGAAGTCATCTGCAAAAATCCATCCCACAAAACGAGGATTTAATTACAAAACGCATTTTTTTAAAAACTGGTGGACGGATGCAATGTACTCGTACAATGTCATTTACGCTGTTGCGCTTGAGTTTCGGCAAGGAGTAACTATTTGGCGATTCTATTGCAACCACGCCTAAGAATCGATGACCAGCTCTTATATGGCAACTGTAACAAAAAGTAGCAATACTATAACGCAAAAACAAAAACATTATCGTGTAAAAACAATCACGTGTTTGATACGAACTTTCGGCCAGAAAAAGGCATCCCACACGCTTCTTTTAAGCCAAAGAGTTAAGGAACGTATTTGATGAGTAGTCCAAAACTATGTGTGTACAACACCAACTGACAAATAATGTAATAATATACTCGTAAAAGCATTACGTATTTCACAATAAGTGCAACATTGATTTATAAAAACACTTTTTTGACAGGCGCAATTGAGGGCCTTTTGTTTTTGTTCTTTTTTCTATTATTTTTAATAATAAAACGATCCGTTCTTTGTAAAATCCGTTAGTAAAAACATTTATCAACCGACACTATTTTTAAAGAAACATATATACAAGAAAAATATATTGTTCTTATGAAGAAGGTTTAGAAAATGTCTTTTTTTTCGCTGTCTAAACACTTTCTTGACAAACTGTACTCGTAGGTATAATCACAAATTCAACAAAATGCCAAAATTGTAAACCTCTCAGTTGTTCGAAATAGTTTTCTTTGATTCTTACAACAAAAACCAATTGGAACACCAAGTCTAATTTTTATGAATATGACTTGTTGAGACTGTCATGGAGAAAATCATTCGTCCACGTCCAAACTATACAAAACAAAAAATAAAAAAAAATTTTTTTAGGAAATTTAACAAAAAGCAGGCGATCACGGTCACCCCACTACGATCGTTGCATGGAACCAAATTACGAACTAAACTATGGAACCTCCAAGTACTACTGCACATGGATTTTTATATACCCCCCCACCCGAAGGTAGCAACCACAATTTACTGGTTGTGGCCAACCTGACCGTAAGTTGTGAGGTATTGGACCGCCCGATGATCTCTGCTAAGATGTTAATATTTGGCCAATGAGTGAACATAAAAAAAAGTTGGAAATTATAAGAAAAGCATCCTAACTACAATAGCTTAAGTTTAGCTTAGGTCTTCAAGACACAAACCTTTTTTGAGACATTTCATTATAACAGAATCTTCAGAAGAAACAAAAAACATAAAGAAAAACTACTCTTGTTTAGACAAATTTTTTTTATAATTAGCGTAAGGTCAAGGGATTTTTAGTAAAGTTAGGGGGGAAAGCAAGCGAGATACGTTGGTTTTGAATATTTGCCGGTTATAATGAGTAAGAAATAAATATCGTAGATCGGCATGGCATTCCCTAAGTGAGTTGTAAGGCCTAGGAAAAAATCACGATATTTCAATTTGAGGTTTGAGGGTAAACTAATGAGCATTCATAGCGAAACGGGTGTTACGGTTAAAGGTTTGAAGGAGCGATTTCTCTGGGGCACTGGTGCTGAAAATATTGACAGAACAAGGTGAGACAGAACAGACATTTCCTCGGTGTTCGAGGTTGTCAATCGGCTAGATGATATTAGCATCACATATGCGTCTAGTCGTACGGTTTTGAATCCTCTCTAGCAGTTGCAGAATGCTTTTATGTGGGCATTATACTCCAATTTTGGTCAGATAAATACTTTATATATTAAGGTCTGATCAGAAGAGGTGAAATATTTCTTACACCGCTTGAGAAAACCTAGACATTTCGCAGAATTTTTGGCGGCGTCGAATATGTTGTCATAGGCACACATACAGAGAATGGAAAGTTTATCGGTTTCGACGATGCAGGTGCCATTCATGGATAATGGCTGGGTGTTTAGATTTCGCTTTAAAGACAGTAGACAGCATTGCGTTTTGGAAGCATAAAATTCTACTCTGTTAGTGGTTCCCCAATTATTTATGCTGTTAATATCAGAATTTAATGAGCTTAACATACGCTGGCGTTCCCGTTCTACAGCCGAAGAGCAGGGAAGTGAGTCAGGGAACGAATATGAAAAGCAGAGAGTACTGTCGTCAGCAAAGGAATATATTGGATTAGAAATAGCAGACAAGAGATCGTTAATAAAATTAAAAAGAGTATCAGAGGCAGAACGGAGCCCTGGGGCACACCAGCATTTACTTTGTGAATATCTGACTTGAAACCATCCAAGACAACTTGAATTGCTCGTTCCGGAAGGTAATTTTTAATTCATTGGAGAAAAGAGTCGTCGATCCCAAATGCAAGCATTTTCGACAAAAGAGCCTGATTCCGAACTCTGTCAAATGCCTTAGAAATATCAAGTGCAACAATCTTGCTTTCGCCATATTGATGTACATTTCGGTTGCACCTCTCGGGAGACATGCCATCAAATCACCAGTGGACCTGTTGCTACGAAAACCATATTGCTGGTCATTGAGAAGTTTTCGCCGCCATTCCATTCTTGGAAATGTGGTTCAATTTTTACTACCATTTTTCATTGCCAAACAATGATCAGTGATTATTTTCGGTCGAAAATGTGGACCACATTGATCGGAACGACACTGCCTATCAAACTTTTGACTTACTAAAGATTCTATTCAACGACAACACGATATGCCGAAATGGATCACTGAATTGACCACCGGTATATAGCAATTTGGGGCCACTCGATTACTTCTTGTGAGACTATGTAAAACCTGTGGTCTATGCTGATAAGCAAAAATGGTTCAGGCGTTGAAAGCCAATATTCAGTATTTTTTTCTTTTTTTGAATGTTATTGATGAGATGGAACCTCAGATTCTCGAAAGAATGGCCCAAAAGTTGTTGACAATGTACGCCTCGCCAAGGGCATTGGAGGAAGCAATATGTCTGGGGTCATATTCGAAACATAATGTCATGAACCACACAGTTACTGTTGTTTTAAAAAGAAAAAAGGTCTTTTAGCTGTTAAAAAAGGCACAAACATGAATTGCGTTTCCAATTTGTACATCTATAGTTTGGTCTTTAGACTAGGAGCTTTTTTTTTATTTCTTCAGTTGGCTCAGTAAGATGATAATTTCTGGGTATTGCTAGATCTAGTTGTCCTATTGGTTGTTTTACTTGACGATCATGTAGAATACCGCTACCGTTTTGTGGGTATACATCACCATTTCCTACAATAGTAAGCTAGTATTAACCCCCTAATGCAGAAATTGCATATTAGATATTCATCATTTTCGATATAACTTATCACCGAAAAAACAAATAGTATCTCAGGGACAGCCCAGGTTATATTTTTGTCTGACGCGACTTTAAATTTCGAAATTTTTCAATAGCCTTTCAACAGCTTTCAAGAGCACTGTATTTTACAAATTTACTTTTGCTACTATTTTTAAAAATATCTCGGAATATAGTATAGTTTTATTACTATTAACTGTTTTCCGTTTTTGGGAAAAGATTCAGATTTTCGAGATTATCCTATAAGACGACAGAGTTTGGGCGGAATCCCTGGCGAATCATTAGGGCTTCTCTTAGGCACCCATTTCGCAAGACGGTCAATCTTGCCAATTATGCTACAAAATAATGAGGGAACAGTGGAACATGCGGAACCTGTTAGGCACTAAATCATCTCTCTCTGCAATAGATTGGTATTCCCTCATGCAGAGTCTTATCAGTCCACTGTTTGCCCTACAACAGTATTCTTCCCCATCAAAAAATAATGTTTAATTAACACAAAATTCTTTTTTATACATTGTTACCACTATAACTTGCAAACTACGATAATAGTTGGAGTGGCATTGTTGCGAAGCAACTTGGACCATCTTACCAAGGAACGTGCAAGTTCAAATCGCCGTGGAAGATTGTTGGAGTTGCGAAATCCACAAAAGCGCAACTTCCGTCGGCAAAATCCCACATCCAAATCCCACAGCTCTATAAGCCCATACTCCGGAGCAAAATTGGGCTTGAAGAAAAAACAGCAGCACACCAAGCAAATTGTGTGGGAGCCAACATAGCAAAATTGCATTCATAAAAAATGCTATGTTTTTAGTAATTGGCTCCACCCCCTGACCAGCATGTGAGATAGTGTAAATCGATGCGGATATATTGGAGGAAGATGAGTGCAAAAGAAGGAAGCAAGAATCAGATATATTTTCTAGGTTCAATGACCAGATATTTGGAAACAACCGCAAACACCTGTTTGAAGGAAAGTTTCGTTTGGGCAAAGGAAACATACCCACTCGGACAGTGGTAGTAAAGTCATCGTCTGAAATAAATTTCAAAGAGTTTTTATTTTTCATTGCATATTTTCGGGATAGTGCGTTCTCTGAGACTCCTTCACATCCATGCACAGAGCACAAAGAGCGTAATTTCACCTCAATTTTCTCTGCCATACCCAGTCGACGAAAGCCAATATTTCTATTGACTCGAAATTAAGATCTAAGGCTACTGTACCAGACAGTCTATCTACCGACCTAGTTAAGGCAACAGGAGATGACTTGATATCATTATCAACCCATTTCTAAGGTTTGGTCGGAGGAAAGTTTTCCTGATAAATGAACTTCTTCATCGTTTTGCTGATCCACAAAAAATTCTCAATATCGCGTACCAGATCTTGTGCTTATCTGCCCTGTTGCATAAATGCTTGAGCTAGTCGTATTTTGTTAACAACCTGATTGGCACATATCAGTGCGGGATAATGACACTCGCAACGGTTCTACTTGAAATTTTGTCTACTTTCCACTTTCTACTAGGTCAGATATTTCACGTCTCGTTTCTGGAGCGAATTAAAACATTATATACTGTTTGTCTTTTGAAAAAAGGCATCCCGGACAACTCTTGAACACTTTTTCCGATCTGGTAATTATGAAATTCCAATTGAGATATATCAAATGATGCTCCTTTGGCAGGCATCTTAATTATCATTGCCTTGAACACAACTACCTCAGCATGCTCATCAAGAACAAGGCACAACTACGAGTATGTTTGTAGCAAGTTTGGTTTCAAGACAGGTGTCTTCGAAATGTGTGATTTAGGATCTAAGAAGTCATCTGCAAAAATCCATCCCACAAAACGAGAATTTAATTGCGAAACGCATTTTTTAAAAACTGGTGGACGGATGCAATGTACAATGTCATTTACGCTGTTGCGCTTGAGTTTCGGCAAGGAGTAACTATTTGACGATTCTATTGCAACCACGCCTAAGAATAGATTACCAGCTCTTATATGGCAACTGTAACAAAAAGTAACAATACTATAACGCAAAAACAAAAACATTATCGTGTAAAAACAATCACGTGTTTGATACGAGCTTCTTACTTTCGGCCAGAAAAAGGCATCCCATACGCTTCTTTTAAGCCAAAGAGTTAAGGAACGTATTTGATGAGTAGTCCAAAACTACCACCAACTGACGAACAATGTAATAATATAAATGCATTCCGTATTTCACAATAAGTGCAAAAAGGATTTATAAAAACACTTTCTTGACAGGCACAATTGAGGGCCTTTTGTTTTTGTTCTTTTTTTATTATTTTTCTAATAAAATGATCTGTTCTTTGTAAAATCCGTTAGTAAAACATTAATCAATCAAAAAGAAACGTATACAATACATATAACAATAACAAGGTGATAAAAATTGATTTCCGAAATCTCAAAACTAATCTATTGTGTGAGTTTTGGGAAGATGTCTATACGTGTAGTGATGCTTCAATTTCCTATTCTATTTTCCTTGATTCCCTTAATAAACATATTCGGTAGAAAGACAAAGACTAAAACCGTGAATCTCTAATGTTTTGCTAAACAAAGTTAAAGGTAAAAACAAACTAAGTACTAAATGCAAAAAGTACCTTAACGTTCTGAGTTTAAGTTACAAATATAAAAAATTGTGCGCTGAACTTAAAAAGAACATTCCGATTTATCGAGATACCTATTACCGTTCTCAATTTAATTCTGCTAAGGGAAACGTAAAAAATGAATGGCAAGTAGTGTCAGACAAACTTGACATCGCTAATGCTTTTAACTCGTATTTCTCGAATATAGCTATCAGTTCATCAGCAAGTTCAGCCCTACCGTTCTGCAATGTTTGTTCGTCCATATGTAGTTGCTCTGAACCATTGCAAAGCTTTGTGTTTCAGCCCATAACATCTCTTCAGATATTAGAAGCTATTGGTTCGCTAAAGAATTCGAAATCGTGTGGAGCTGAGGAATTTCTAATATTTTCGTGAAAAACATTGCATGTTTCCTAGTGGATGTCTTGGTAGTTATTTTTGTTCAAAAAAGCATCGGCTGTTCAAATGTGTAACCACAGGCCCATCTCACTTCTCCCAGTTTTCAGTAAAATATTTGAAAAACTTTTGAAAAATAGAATAGTGAGTTACTTAAATAAAACGGAGTTTTTTAGTCCAATTCAATTTGTCTTTCAGAAGGGTAAATCAACTGAAGATGCACTACTACAATTTTGTTCCCAGGTAATGTCCCACCTGGTGTGGTAAAAAGTGTACAGCTGGTTTATTTATTGACATTACCAAAGCTTTCGAATGGTCAACCACAACATTTTGCTGAGAAAACTAGAAAAAGCTGGTTTTCGTGGATTTATGCTTGATTGGTTTAGGTCGTACCATGGAAATAGGTCACAAAGGGTGAAGTTAGGTGATATTGGGAGCGAAATTAATTTTCTTTAATTTGGGTGTGCCCCAAGGTTCTGTCTTGGGACCAATTTTGTTTTCAATTTACATTAACTCACTGTTCTCATTAAATTTTAAAGGTGCACCTACTGCTTTTGATGATGATATAGGATTTACGTATGGCTTGAATAGTCCTCTGGATCTAGTCTCTAATATTAATTGGGACCTTAACTTGTTGAGGCATTGGTTTGCTGAACATAAGTTGGTGATTAGTTCCAAAACTAAAATAATGTTATTTAATCTTTCAACTCTACACAATTTTGAACCTAATTTTTTTTCCACGCACTAGAGTGTCTGAGATACAAACTGTAAACTGCTCCTTCTTTTCCTAATTTTAACAGCTCCTAATTTTAACTAACTCCAAACTGCAGTATGGAATTACTTGTTGGGGAGGTGTTTATCTGAACAAAGTACAACCTTTACTTATCTCGCAGAAACATGTTTTAAGAAAAATTTGCCGAAAACACGTTAGACATCCTAGTTGTCCATTGTTCTCTGACCTTAAGGTTCTTCTAGACCAGTCATTTGTACTGTTTCAAAGTGTTGAAGCCTTTTTTCATGAAGTCTGGTAATCGTAATTTTCGATTACTTTCTAATTTTAATTTACGTGGAAACTTTTTGTATATACTCGTATGTAGTATCTGTCCCCAATTTCCGTACCACTGCATATCGTAATTTTTATTCTATATCGTCTTATCGAATGTTTAATAAACTTCCGCAGTCAATAAGGGCAATATCAATGATTGGAATGTTCCTAAAACATGCAAAATCTTGGCTTTTCAATTTTAACTATGCTGCTTTGGAAGCAATTCTTTCTAATATTCTGGTGTAATTTTGCTTCAGATTTAGTTTTAATTTAAGACTTTTGATTTGGTCACTTCATATAGATTTGTTAATGTTCTTCCTTTCTCTTGCTTAACTAGTGTCTAAATAAGTAAATCGAATGAATTTGTTTATGTATATAATTACATAGATTTTAATTAATGCTTAAATGTATTAATTGTTTCATAGAATCACCCCACTCATAATAATTTGATTTGTGAATTACTCTTTGAAGTGGCGGTCACCACTATTTTGTTACTTTTGTATAAAAAATAAAGAATGTCGCCAATATTTCTTATATCTTCTATATTTACAATTTTTTACTATGTATTAAGAAGCATATGTTTTATTATGAATTTGTGAGAAATAAAAATGAAATCTAATCTAATCTAATCTAAATATAAAAGAAAAATATACTGTTCTTATGAAAAAAGTGTTTGTATGAAGAAAGTTTTAAAAAACTACTTTTTTTCGCTGTCAAAACACTTTCTTGACAAACTGTATCAAATCGTAATAGTTGTTGCAATGTATTTTCATTGATTCTTACAACAAAAACATTGATGGAACAACAAGTCTAATTTGGGTGAATGTGACTTATTGAGACTGTCAAAGAGAAAATCAATCGTTCACGTCCAAACTATAAACAACAAAAAAATAAAAATTGTTTTTATGAAATTCAACAAAAAGCAGGCGATCACGGTCACCTCACTACGATCGTTGCATGGAACCAAATTACGAACTAAACTATGGAACCTCCAAGTACTACTGCACATGGATTTTTATATACCCCCCCACCCGAAGGTAGCAACCACAATTTACTGGTTGTGGCCAACCTGACCGTAAGTTGTGAGGTATTGGACCGCCCGATGATCTCTGCTAAGACGTGAATATTTGGCCAATGAGTGAACATAAAAAAAAGTTGGAAATTATAAGAAAAGCATCCTAACTACAATAGCTTAAGTTTAGCTTAGGTCTTCAAGACACAAACCTTTTTTGAGACATTTCATTATAACAGAATCTTCAGAAGAAACAAAAAACATAAAGAAAAACTACTCTTGTTTAGACAAATTTTTTTTTATAATTAGCGTAAGGTCAAGGGATTTTTAGTAAAGTTAGGGGGGAAAGAAAGCGAGATACCAATACACGTTGGTTTTGAATGTTTGCCGGTTATAATGAGTAAGAAATAAATATAGCAGATCGGAAGAGCATTCCCTAAGCGAGTTGTAAGGCCTAGGAAAAAATCACGATATTTCAATGTACGTCCGAAAGTGGGTTTGAGGGTAAACTGATGAGCATTCATAGCGAGACGGGTGTTACGGGTAAAGATTTGAAGGGGCGATTTCTATGGAGCACTGGTGCTGAAAATAATGACAGAACAAGGTGAGACAGGAGGCATTTCCTCGGCGTTCGAGGTTGTCAATTGATTAGGTGATATTAGCATCACATATGAGTCACATCTACAGTTTTGAATCCTCTCTAGCAGTTGCAGAATGCTTTTATGTGGGCATTATACTCCAATTTTGGTCAGATAAATACTTTATATATTAAGGTCTGATCAGAAGAGGTGAAATATTTCTTACACCGCTTGAGAAAACCTAGACATCTGGCAGAATTTTTGGCGGCGTCGAATATGTTGTCATAGACACACATACAGAGTTTCGACGATGCAAGTGCCATTCATGGATAATGGCTGGGTGTTTAGATTTCGCTTTAAAGACAGTAGACAGCATTGCGTTTTGGAAGCATTAAATTCTACTCTGTTAGTGGTTCCCCAATTATTTATGCTGTTAATATCAGAATTTAATGAGCTTAACATGCGCTGGCGTTCCCGTTCTACAGCCGAAGAGCAGGGACGTGGGTCAGGGAACGAATATGAAAAGCAGAGAGTACTGTCGTCAGCAAAGGAATATATTGGATTAGAAATAGCAGACAAGAGATCGTTAATGACAATTAAAAAGAGTGCCAGAGTCAGAACGGAGCCCTGGGGCACACCAGCATTTACTTTGTGAATATCTGACTTGAAACCATCCAAGACAACTTGAATTGCTCGTTCCGAAAGGTAATTTTTAATTCATTGGAGAAAAGAGTCGTCGATCCCAAATGCAAGCATTTTCGACAAAAGAGCCTGATTCCGAACTCTGTCAAATGCCTTAGAAATATCAAGTGCAACAATCTTGCTTTCGCCACATTGATGTACATTTCGGTTGCACTTTTCGGGAGACTTGCCATCAAATCACCAGTGGACCTGTTGCTACGAAAACCATATTACTGGTCATTGAGAAGTTTTCGCCGCCATTCCATTCTTGGAAATGTGGTTCAATTTTTACTACCATTTTTCATTGCCAAACAATGATCAGTGATTATTTTCGGTCGAAAATGTGGACCACATTGATCGGAACGACACTGCCTATCAAACTTTTGACTTACTAAAGATTCTATTCAACGACAACACGATATGCCGAAATGGATCACTGAATTGACCACCGGTATATAGCAATTTGGGGCCACTCGATTACTTCTTGTGAGACTATGTAAAACCTGTGGTCTATGCTGATAAGCAAAAATGGTTCAGGCGTTGAAAGCCAATATTCAGTATTTTTTTCTTTTTTTGAATGTTATTGATGAGATGGAACCTCAGATTCTCGAAAGAATGGCCCAAAAGTTGTTGACAATGTACGCCTCGCCAAGGGCATTGGAGGAAGCAATATGTCTGGGGTCATATTCGAAACATAATGTCATGAACCACACAGTTACTGTTGTTTTAAAAAGAAAAAAGGTCTTTTAGCTGTTAAAAAAGGCACAAACATGAATTGCGTTTCCAATTTGTACATCTATAGTTTGGTCTTTAGACTAGGAGCTTTTTTTTTATTTCTTCAGTTGGCTCAGTAAGATGATAATTTCTGGGTATTGCTAGATCTAGTTGTCCTATTGGTTGTTTTACTTGACGATCATGTAGAATACCGCTACCGTTTTGTGGGTATACATCACCATTTCCTACAATAGTAAGCTAGTATTAACCCCCTAATGCAGAAATTGCATATAAGATATTCATCATTTTCGATATAACTTATCACCGAAAAAACAAATAGTATCTCAGGGACAGCCCATTTTATATTTTTGTCTGAAGCTACTTTGAATTTCGAAATTTTTCAATAGCCTTTCAATAGCTTTCAAGAGCACTGTATTTTACAGTTTTACTTTTGCTACTATTGTATAAAAATATCTCGGAATATAGTATGGTTTTATTACTGTTAACTGTATTCCGTTTTTGGGAAAAGATTCAGGTTTTTGAGATTTTCCTACCAGACGACAAAGTTTGGATCATTAGAGCCTCTCTTAGGCACTCATTTCGCAAGACGGACTTACCACTTTCAGCTAGTCAAACTAGGTATTCTTCCTATTATGCTACAAAATAATGAGGGACCAGTGATGACTTGGCTTGATGCATCTAACCTGTTAGGTACTAAATCATCTCTATCGGCTCTATGGGGATATTCCCTGGTGCAGGGTCTCCATAACTCTTATCAATATACTGTTTGACCTCAACAGTATTTTTCCCCAACAAAACACAATGTTTAATCAACACACGAAATTCCTTTTTATTCATTGTTTCGAAAATAACAAAATTGTTTCACTAAAACCTTTGTAACTAGTAAACTGATGGTTAGAATGTTATGAAATTTTGACACGTATCAATAACAGTGGTGCCATCTATGTAACATACCGGAGACTTATTGAGTGATGTGTTATATGTTACGAGTACATATGTACTACCATGTAGGTAGTTTCAACAATATTCATATTGGAACTATGCAAGAATTTTTCAAAATGACGGATGTAACAAATTGTAAAACGTCTCTGTTCACATCCGTGCACAGAGCACAGAGGGCGTAATTTCACCTTAATTTCCCCTGTCATACCCAGTCGATGAAAGCCAAAATTTCTATTGACTCGAAATTAAAATCTAACAAGACTGCTGGAAAACACAGTTTACCTGCCGACCTAGTTAAGGCAACAGGAGAGGACTTGATGTCATCAACATCAACTCATTTCTAAGGTTTGTGTCTGAGGAAAGTTTTCCTGATAAATGAACTTCTTCATCGTTTTCCTGATCCACAAGAAACGATACCCTACGATGAGCTACTCGTATTTTATTAACAACCTGATTGGCACACATCAGTGCGGAATAACGTCACTCGAAACGGTTCTACTAGAAATTTGCAGGTTTTTGTCTACTTTCCACGTTCTACTAGGTCAGATATTACACGTCGACGGCCACTGGTAGGTTTTGGCTCCAGTCTATCCTCGTTTTTGGCGCGAATTAAAATATTTCTGGTTATCTTATTAAGGAAAGCATCTCGGACAACCCTTGAACACTTTTTCCGATCTGGAAATTCCAACTGAGACATATCAAATGACGCTCCTTTACCAGGCATCTTAATTCTCATTGATTTGAACACAACTACCTTATCATGCTCATCGGGAGCAAGGCACAACTATGTATGTATCAAGTTTGGTGTGACAAACTTATTCGGGATCAAGACAGGTATGATGTTATCGTTTGTGATGACATGCTGAATGGTTTACGCCGTCTGACAGGGGAATGCTGGTTGCCTTTGCCGTTCAACAGTCTACCAAGGTAATATTTTATTCGGGGCTTGTAATCTTGTCATGTTCTTCTTCCTTTCTGGTTGAGCTTCATTTCAACAGTAGCATTTTTCATTGCCTACAATCGAGCTATTGGTTTGATATAGAAATAGGGCAGGCACTGAGAGGTGTCAACCTGGCGATATCCAGTACTATAACTGTTTCTACACATCAATTGCGCTTATTTTACCTCCAAGTGGTAACCATCCCGAACTGGTTGATTCCCATCCGGACACGACTTGCCAAACTAATAAGCACAAGTGCTGACAAGCAGACAAAAATACGGGATAAACGAAGTAAAGTCTCGGTATGTATATATACAGGGTATTGGAAAAGAGATGGTGGCCGATGAGCTCTTACTGGACATCCCTGAACGGGTTACTGGTTTCCGTCATCTAACCGACCCTTTGTCCTAGGGACCGAGAAAGAAAATGGCCTTCTAGCTTGATGGTTGTGCCCCTTAGGTAACTTCCCGGCCATGGGGCCAACATACACTAGGACCATTACTTTGTTATAGTCAAGGTATGTTCCGATCGAGTCTCCCTTAACCTCTTAAGAGGTCCTTTGCCGCCAGCATCAAATATCGAACATCAGTGGCAACATTGCCAAACATCCAACAAAGACGCCTCTTCTGATGTGCTGGGTTTCTCTCGGCCGCTATAACGATTTGAACGATGTAGACCGGAAATTCCGTCCATCCGACCTCGACGAAGTGATGATAGCTAAGTCCAACAAAGCTGCTGGAGCGGACGGTCTGACTGTCGGGCCCTTCAAAGCGGCAGGCGATGACTTGGTAAGGAGCATACACCAACTCATCTGTAAAATATGGTCCTGGGAAAATACTCGAATACCTGATGAATAGAACCTCAGCCTTGCTTGTCCAATCCTCAAGAAAGGAGACCCTATGAACTGCGCCAACTACAGGGGCATCAATCTTCTTAACATCGCCTACAAGATCCTCTCTGCAATATTGTGTGAACGCCTGAAGCCATTCGTCAACAACCTGAATGCTTCATATCAGTGTGGCTTCAGGCCAGGAAAGCCCGCCATCGACCAAATATTCACACTACTGCAGATATATGAAAAAAAAAAACCATGAGCTCAAAATCGATACCACCACGATATACGTCACCTATTTATCGATTTTAAGGCCGCGTATAGCAGCATCTATAGGGACTAACTATATAAAACAATGTCTAGCTTTGGCATTCCTGCCAAACTCGTCCGTTTGTGCAGGATGACAATGGAGAATGCACGCTACTCCATCAAGATCGGTAAAGAACTCATTAGAACCTGTGATGTCAAAAAGGGATTTAGACAAGGCGGTGCGCCGTCAAACGATATCTTTAACATCAATCTTGAAAGAATAGTGCAAAACTCATGAGCCAACAAAAGAGGCCCAATCTTTCAAAAGTCCGTGTAATTACTCGCATATGCCGATGGTACTGACATAATCGGAAGAAAGGAGCGTGATGTCAGTGGTGCTTTCGTGAATGTTGTGGCGGAAGCGGCGAAGATGGATTTAGTGGCAACTCCAAGAATATGCTGTCAGTAAGATAGAACACCCAACATCGATGGATCGGACAGAACGTCACCCTCGACAAATATAACTTTGAGGTAGTTAGTAATTTGTACACACAGGCCCCGCTATTAATCGCTATTAATTCAGACAACGACACTAGCCAATCGCTGCTTCTTTGGGCTAAGAAGGCAATTGACTAGCAAAGCCCTCTCTCAAGCAACAAAAGTGATCATATATAAGACATTCATAGTCGCAGTCCTGCTCTAGGCATAGAGACACGGACTTTATCAAAAATGGATCAGAGTGCCTTGGCTGTTTTGAGAGGAAAAATTCTTCATAGACGGTGACTGGAGAAAGAGATACAACGACGAATTGTATCTACAGCGATATCGACTTAGCCAGAAGAGTGAAGGTCCAACGGCTGAGGTGGCTGAATTATATAGAGCGAATAAACATCAACGCTCTGGTCCGAAAAATCTTCGAATCCGGCCCCGAGGGACAGTGCAGTAGAGGAAGACCGCGACTCAAACGGCGCACGCAAGTGGAAGGGTATCTCAACCAACTTAACGTGCGAAACTGAAAGCAGCTGGCTAAGGATCGAGCTGCCTGGAAACGCTCACTGGTTTAGGCCCAGGCCCACCCAAGACTGTAGCACCTCCTTAAGCAAGTAAGTACTTCGAATTATTTTCAATTATCGCTTTTGCTGATGGAGTTCGCGCCACCGCCTTGTTTAGATGATTGCAGCTGACGGCACTCTTCAGCAAACCGGGTTAATTTTAAAACATCAAATGCGATGGATCTTAACGCTTGCTGACAAAATCACTACTAAACTTTCGCACTTGATGCATTACTTTGTCTTGGGCGACTCGATCAGAAAACAGATTTTCACGATTGCAGCCGTTTGACGTCAAATAACTTCACAGTAATTCTTTAGTCTTTTGGCGCCCAAGGCTTTTGCAGTAAGGTTACACAAAGTTAGTAGTCCGAGATTGTCCGAATACCTGAATATTAAAGTTAATGAAACTGGATGACGGTTTCCTGATCAGGTAACTATCAGATCTCTTTGTGAATGTTTAGGTCTGGGCAACAAGTGCTATCTAAGATTCGCACAGCCCCAAAGTCGATTAGTGGACATTTGATGCGGATTGAAACTGGACGTTTAACCACATGCCTGAAGCTCAAACTTAAGTCTTCGTCTGATGACAAATTGACATCCAACTCCTAGGGCTACATCGGATTAGCCACCTATGGAGATATGATTGATGCAGTTGGTTCGTTAAGAACTCCATTGCACTATGTCTATTTCGACATCCCCGCTACCTGCCGAAAAATGGTCAGATGACGTGAGGTTCAAGTACGTCAATTGAGGTTATTGATGAATCAGACTCTGATGTTGCCGTTAACTCCATCTTTAGCTTTTTTTCTTTTATTTCGGTCATGCGCATGAAGTTCTCACAACTTACGCTTTAATTATTATTCATTCTGAAACTGACTACAGCAGAGTTCTACAAGTGGTAACTTCGGTTTTTTAAATATTTTACCAGCATAAGCAATAGATTGCTGAACCCATTGACGAGTTATTATGCAAGAAACTTTCCAAAATTAAACAACTCTCAATAGTTTTGCGCTTGTATTTACAAAAACATAAATAATATTCAAGAAGGAAGGTACAAATAAATCAGTCGTATTTCATACATCGCCAAATATCCACTTCCGTATTCTTGCACTCACGGAAGTCGTAGTCAGTCAGGCCCAAGCAGAATCGGCTGGGTTTTGGTTTGTAGATATCTAAGCCACGTCCAATTTTGATTATGTAACCGTTGCTTAGTCTTGAATGGAAATTTGTTTATTTAGCTAACCAAATGCAAATCAAACTCTCAAACTCACAATATTTTCCTATCATGCAAACTGCTCTGGAACTCAACCGAAAGTTTAATGTTTCGCTGCGCAAGGTCGGCTTTTATACTGTCAAACGATGCTTTCTGGGTGCTTCCGGCTCGTTCGTCTTTCTTTGTAAGAATTCTTACATATCTCAGATTATGGCAGCTCTTAACAACTAACTCCAGGAACATGACCAAATTTTGCATCTGAATGTACAATGTAAAAATAAAAAATTAAATTATTTCAACTAATACACTCCGAATTGGTTTGCACTAATCACCTGATGATTCTCCATTAAGTACGCTTCATCCAGTTCTATTTCCTTGACTTCACTGTCTAAATACTTGCCGAATAGCTGGCGATAACTATGGCCAGTGGAGCCCTCCATTATGGGAATGTTGTCGACCACATCACCCTTTGTTGAATGAGCATTTATCTTTTTCTGAATCACCTCAAGGCGCGTTTTGTATTCTTCAATCTTCTTTATAAAGTACGTTCGTCTTTCCGGGTTTGTTTCAGCTTTAATGGGTGAATCAACAGTGGGAGTTGTATTCTGTGAGACTAGATGGGTTGGCTTACCTTCAGCTGTGGCGAGAAGAACGAGAATTCCATCTCGGTAAAGATGCTGCGCTTGCAAAATTCGTCCAGCATAATCACATTGGCATGCTTCTACTAGGATATCTTTAGCACTCATTTCACAATTGAAGAATTACATGCATTAAAACAAATATGTATATGAAAAATAAACAGGTGTTTACGAAAGTAACAAAGCGACAGCTAACTTAGAAACATTTAACAATTAATAGCTGAAATTCTAATCTAAACAAAAGTGACAGCTACATATTGTAAATTAATGGCAAACAACCAAGGCAGGCGCTGCAGGGATGTCATGAGGTAAGAGTATAATTTCTAAGTTTAATTTGTTATAATGAACTTGGTTTGATTTAAATCTTATTTATGTACCTACGTATATTTATTATTCTATAGATTGTATATAGAATACAAATTTACAACTACAGCTTTTAGATATTCATATTTACATAATAATATAATAATTCCGACACCACATGTAGCAAAAAATTTGGTTGATGTTTTAAAAACGAGAAATACTTGACCAGTATTTTTACATATTACGCCACATCAACATTGCTTCATCGCTTGTGGTGTTGGCTAATTTGTTAAGCTATTTAAGGCGCTATGCATTTCATGAATTATTAAGAGGTGCTTCATTGCCTTTAAAAGTGGCATCATTGACGAAAAAAGAGAAGTTTGGATGACATTAAAATGCAATTGAATTTACACATTACCTACCTTTAAATTTAGATCTAATGCCATTTTACACAACGCGTATCATTTTTATATATGGTTACATTTTGAAATCTTATCGCCAAATAAAATCTCTGTGAACCCTGTCGAAGGCTTTTTACGATATCACGAAGATGATGCGCATTTTTTACGCTTCCTCTGGTTGATCTTCTATCAATATTAGTATACTTTTAATCGCGTTATATGTCAACTTGTCTGACATGAAACCACATTCAGATCTATGGAATCTAATAATATTGCGCTGTCCTAGTATGCGACATTATTTTACCGACCGAGAGTTTTTACAATTTCTAGAGTCGCCTTTGCCATTATACAGTGAAACACGACAGTTCTGTCTTCGTTGGTTGGGCCTTCTATCGTATATCATCATTTATTAAACAAAATCGCGAGTCATTTAAATACAAGATTTCCGATTTCTACACTTGAGGCTCGACGCGCATTACCAGACCATACTTTTTTTTACAGCTTCTCTTACTTAGACTTCCTGAAAATCTGCTGTTTCTTTTTCAAGCCCAGGGAATGAAACTGCGCGGAAAGTTAGAAAGGCGTTAGAGATCAAACGGAGCGCGTTGTAACGCCGCGCTGTAATCTGTTGAAATCATAAAACTGCCACACAAACGTAGCGGTGAAACGCGGTGATGTGTTAAAATACAAATCCATCATTTTATAGCGGCGTTGATATTGGTTCTTTATGTGAAACAATGGACATATTAATTGAATTTGCGCGTAAATAACCATGTTTATGCGACAATAAACATGTTTATGTGTATGCGACCATAAACTTTGTTTTAAAGGCCTAAATATGGGAAGCCATTAGGAAAGTTTTTAATTAAATGACATTTTGATAGGTAATGCAAAACAACTGAAACAAAATGTTATACGGTGATGATTGCTCTTTGTTTGAAGTCTTCTAAAGCGATGGAAAATAATTTCACCGCAGCGTTAAATAATCTTACCGTGGCGTTAAAAACGCGTTCTGCTTGACTGAGAGTTTAAGATATTCAAAATCACATTCTCCGTTAGCAAGTTTCTCTAGCCACCTTCAATGTATTTCGGCAGTTGAATGTCTTGCAATTTTTTTTTCTATGTGCCGCTCGTATTACTGGTGCTTCGATGCACTTCTTCTACTGTTCTTCGCCTGCTTATAGATCGTGAGTGTACTTCTTCTAATTTCCGATACGATGCTACTATCGCACATGCTCGTGTTACCACTTTTTTGTCAAATTTTTGCAATGTTCCGAAAAAATTAACACGTGCTCCGCCATTTTAAGAGTAGTCACATCCTCTTGAGGGTTAAGTTCTTTTTTTTTTAAAAAAAAAAAAGTTCAACACAAGACGCACTTTACCGGTTTCGTTATTTCCGCTGTAATTAGTCCACGGCTCAAGGGCTTGTTTATTGTTCTTCACCGCCATTTTCGTTTCACGATTCTATAAGGTGGTTCAAAATTAATCATCCAAATTTTGTTTTTGAATTACATTTTTATTAAAAAAAAAAATGATTTTGAGTGATGGAAATTTTTACTTGAACCCTTACAATTGCTTCGATTAAGTGGAAAATATGATACCCGCCAAGTGGTTGCCGCCAGGAGATTACGCGACAAGGAAACGCTTTCTTCACAATATGCATTGTGGCTCATGTTGTGTGTGCGGTTGCACAGTCTTTTTGAAACCACATGTTCACCAAGCTCCGCTTATCCAATTCCGGCAGTAAGGAGTCGTTTATCATGGCACTGTAGCGTTCGCCAGTAACAGTGACTGTATTGCCGATGGCGTCCTCAAAGAAATATGGCCCAATGACTCCTCCCGCGTGAACGCCGCACCACACAGTGGCACTTCGTGCATTACACGCGAATTTTCAGTGCCCCAGAAATGAAGATTTTGCTTATTGACGTAACCGCTGAAGCGAAAATGCGCCTCGTCGCACATGATGATTTTCGACACAAAATCGTCCTCTTCGTTGTTGAGATTGAGGATGGCTTTACAGTAATTTACATACAACTGACGGTCAGGAGAACATGTGGAAGTCTTTGACTAAAATTCGCTTTAGGGTCCCTCTGGTGATGCCCAATTGCGTGGCCCGTCGTCTGGTTTCTTCGTTCTCAGCGACATCGGCCGCCACAGCCGCGATATTCTCGGCTGAACGATGTTCCCGGTGGCGGCCACGCCCTGCATGGTCTCCTGTGGTTCCACTCTGTTCGAGTCGTCGGAAAGTTTGCCCAATTGGCACGACACGACTAGGAAATCGACGTCGAAATTCACGCTGCTGTAACACCACCGACCGATTGTTGGTCAAAAACATCAACACAATTATTCCACGCTCTTGCGGGGTACAGCGCTCCATTGCTTGTCTGTTTATATACTGCAGCTGTCTAGTTCACAAATGTCAAATATGATTTACGTACGACGCTATTTGCAGAAATTATACCATCTTCCGATAGGGTGATTCATTTTGCGCCAGCAAAATTCGGCGCTTAGTTGTTAATAGTTCGGTCATGTCACTTTGGAATCTCTTGCTCGCCGTTTAGCGTTATCGTGTTATTGTTCTTGTAATGAATAGCATATTTAGCGTAGTATGACAGTGTGATTTAAGTGAGTTAAGTATGTATGTCTTCACTCTCGCTTAGTTTCTCGTACCGAATTCGTTTCCCCTATAACATTCCTTGTATTCGATTCTCCGCTTATTTCTATGCTGGTGAAAATAAAATTCGTCCCTTTGTATTCCAATTAATAGCTGATCAAAAGATATATCTATTTGTCATCGCCTACTGTCTACATATTTGCGAGATATTCCAAGTCGTGTTCAATTATTAGTATATTACCATTTTGTCTAGTATCATCCGTGTCAAGATGATCGCAGCTCCGTTCTTATTTTATTTCATTCCGCTCCATAATGACACATTCTGTAAACTCTCGTTTGCAAAGTACAAATATCAAACTCTGTTTGCAACATTTCGCCGTTTGGTTACGTTTTCTGGTTCGAAGCTTTTAGCCGTCATTGTGTCACCGTTCCAGCCTGCGATTCATAATTTATTTTTTAATAGAATCATATTGCTCGTCCCCGGAAATTCTCGAGCTCTGATACGAATATTTTTATCCGTCTTGGGATTTCTTCTTCGCTGTGTAGAGGAAGTGCCCAGCGGAATAGTGTATCCGTACTTCTATTTTCATTATCATGATGCCGCACTTCCGTACTATTCTCCATGCATCTCCATGACTGCTATAGCCTGCTCCAAAGAACACTGTTCTACTTAGGGCTTTTATAGAGAATTGCAATGAACAAGACAATCGTTATCCTCATAAAATATGTTATACGTTTAAAAAAAAAACTAGCCAGGTTCATCCAACAAGAGGTATCATTTTAAGTAAAAAGAGAAACGAAATATTTTTACTAAAACTGGTGATATTTTTGTTTTAATCTAAATTAATGAGGTTAGTAATGAAATCCAATAGCTGACTACAAATATTCATTCTCTTGTTCAAATCATCACGTTTTCGCATGATTGAGGCTGTATTTTACGAATAACAGCTCTGATACTTTCTTTTAGTGCATTAATTGTTGGTGAATCATTCGCATAAACTTTGCCCTTAACATAACCCTAAGGAAAACATCTAATGGTGTTAAGTCGCAGGATCTTGGCGACCAATTGAAGTCTCAATTCCGAGGAATCACACGTCCATGGAATTTGTCATGCAATAGCCATTGTCGTCAATTTCAGGCAACATGGTTAAATAACGCAATCCATTCACTGAAATAGTCGCACTAGCATTGTTTTCAAAAAAATATGGCTCAATGACACCGCCATCCTAAAAACCGCACCAAACTGTCATCCTTTGTGGGTGGAGAAGTTGTTGCACTATTTCTGTTGGGTTTTCGGAGCCCCTGACAGTTTTGTTTGTTTACGTAGCCAGACAAATGGAAATGAGTATCATCACTCAGAATAATTTTGTGTATGAAATGTTCATCTTGTTCATTCATTTCGAGCACCAATCAGCGATAGTACTTCTGGCTTCGATTCTTGTGTCAACTGGACCTTACGAGCATGTACGCTAAGATCTTTATGCAACGTGCGATGCAGTGGTTGCGGATATGTTTAATTGCTGTGATTGTCTCGAAATGGACATACCTGGATTTTGAATCACACTCTCAGCTACAGCGGCTATATTTTCAGCTGACCATCCAGGAGGATCCACTATATTTGTGCGAGAAGACGCTTGTTGATGACCAAAAGCAGTGCGAACTTTACGAAACGTTTCCGCGACATTTGCACAATTTCAATAAGTTGTGCGGATGTGTATCGATCCACACCTAATAACCTCCAACGTTTTATTTATCAAAAGTCATCGCAATGATTTGTAGTTGAGTTTTGACAGTTCAGCAATGGTGCACAATTTAAAGTGATACCTCCTGTTGGATGCCCCTCTATCACAATGAATGTGGTTTTTGCCACTACATATGATCAAGTTTGATAATTACTCGTATAACCTTTCTCTCCAACTTTTTTTTATGATTGTTTCACCCTGTAATGTAAGCGTAAGATCGTGTTAAAAACAAAAAGTGCGAGCACATCACTTTGGTTTAGCATTCCATAGAACTTTTTTTTAACTCCAACGATCATGCGCTGAGCTTTTAGTGTATACAGTTGAAATCTCCGCATCTGCCGGTAGATAAATCATTTATTGTCATACGTTCGGCATTTACTTTTGTCCAAAACTGGAAATGAGTTGTAAAAGAATAGAAGATTAGATAACTCACCTGAGATAGTAACATAGATACACAATCCCAGGTGGCACCAGATATTCCATGTGAAACGACCTACACCATATCATTAAATAATAAATTAATTTCTATACCTATAAATAGCCCAAGCAACAGCTGACATCTGTCTCACTTCTCCGTTTGTTCCTCCAGTTGAAAGTCAGTTCCATTCTAGTTCGGTGCTGTGACAGAACACTAAAAAGTCAAAATGACAACTAAAATCGTATATCGCTTTACAGTGCCAGAAGACTCTGATCGCGTTTTAGAATTTCTCCGCGAGCATTACTACAAGGAAGAGCCATTGACGATCGCTTGTCGACCTATTGAACAAGATGAGCACGACGAAGAAGCCAACATGTCAAATGTCCACAAGGACCACGGATGTTGTGTAGTTGCTCTAAACGGCGACCAAATTGTTGGTGCATTCTTAGCAGGGCCAAAGCACCGAGATGAGTATGAAGTCTTGATGGACGAGGCATCTCATATTCCAGGTACGAAGTGGGCAAAACTGTTGACGTTTTTGGCATTCCTAGAGCGAGAATCAAACATCTATGAGAGGTACCAGGTAGATAGGGCCATTCATGGTCATGTTTTGGGTGTGCATAAGAATTTCCGAGGACATGGCATTGGACTGAAGCTTTTCGAGAAATCTATGGAAAGGGCACATCAACTGGGCTATCCACTCTATTCGACTGACTGTACAAGTGTGTATTCGGCACGATTGTGTGAGCGATTGGGCATGGAATGTGTGAACGAATGCGCGTTTGAGAGTTATCGTGCCCCGGGTAGTAACGAACAAGTATTTTTCCCACCGGCTGAGCACAAACTTGTGAAGACATATGCGAAGAAATTATTGTAATGTTTTTTTTTTAATTAATGATAATACAACAAATCCAAATGATATAAATATATTGCTTAAGTATAAGGAAGCTGTGTTTTTTTTTTTTTTTTTTTGATTTGTGAATGTGAATGGGGTACTTTAAAAATTATTTGACCCCTGAGTTTGGTCTAAAATCGAACATGCTCCGTCGTTCACTGAGAAGAAAGCTTGATTGCCATAATTTTGATTCCTACTATAAAGATATTTTATATGATGATAAAAACAAAAATGGTAATGACTGCCTGACTCTTCTGGGGAAGTCGACTTCTTTGGAGTTCTTATGTCAAAGAGCATATCCGAAAGACACAAGCCATAGAATTGCTGTTCCGCAAGTTCATCAGGACTTCAATGCACGTTACACCTATAGGAACTTCTTTCAAATTGGAAGGCAACGTTATAAGTCCAGTTTACGATGTTAAGATTAAAACAGGAAACAAATTGTTCGCCTCCAAGTCGTGTAAAGTTTCTGGGTTGTTGGCCCCCGAAGAAAAGAGACTAAAGGTGTGCAAAAAAAAAATTAGGGAGGAAAGAAAGGGAGATAGAGATCTACGCTGGTTTTGAATGATTGCAGGCCACAATGACTTGAAACAAAGAGCTTGGCTGACCAGAAGTGTTCATTGTACTCCAATTTTTTTTTCCCAAATTCCATTACCACATCCATTGCTTCCGATAATCCTCTAAATGTCTTTTGACAAATTCAAAGCCCCTGGTGAATCTTCCCAGCACTTCTCCAAGAAACCAACTGTTTAGAGACAACGAAATTGCGGTGGGCTTCTGCTTTGACATCGAAGGAGCTTTCGGTAACACCGAACACCCCCAAATATACAGACGCATCAAAAACACAGGAGTAGACAATACTACTCGTACATGTAACTGGATAAATCACATGCTTAACGGTAGAAATACAGAATCAGCGTTACGGCTGCTAAAGGTTGCCTCAGGGTGGTGTTATATCCCCCTGCTATGGTCCATCGTAGTAAATGAACCGTTTCCATGTCCAAGGATACGTTGATGACTTTGTGATACTCACCAGAGACACATTCGAAGATACTATTTCGGAACTCCTCCAGCGGGCACTCAACCTTGTTGGCCTAAATGTCAAGCCCAAAAAGAACACCGTAATTGAATTTACCAAGAGAAGAAAATTGGACAAACATAAAGATCCAACTCCTGTTGGTGAACTATAAAGTTTTCAACTGAAGTGAAAGCTCATTTGGACACAAAAAAAAAAAAAAAAAAAAAAAACATAGTAAAAGCCAGGATTTCAATATGGGCCAGCCAAAGCCTACTAGGTAAAAACTGGGCCCTAACCCAAAAATGACATTGTGGTCACTTATGCATCTCCAATATGGTGGCACGGGCTGGACTAAATAAAATTCAAAGATTTGTATGTGTGTGTATTATTGGTGCAGTTAGCGGTTCTGCTGAACCTCCCACTTTTTCATCCTTACATAAAGAAATAAACTTTAGCAAACGCCTGCATGCGTATCTCAGTGGATGAGAATAACTCCAAAATAGTTCATCCATAACTTTTACTCGAACTCAGGAGAAATGAACTATTAGGAATTACTATTACAGAAAACTATCCTTCAACCATAACTTCACGATTACAGTCGCTGATCGACAGAACTGGGAATAAAATAAGCCCTTGTTTAAAAAAGATTCACTGGTTTGGTACACCCACGGAGTTGGCGCGGGCACATATGCAGAAACTACCAAAACTTCACTGTTCATAAGTACGAAATGATCTCTGCATTAAGGAGAACTTAAACAGATCTACCACCAACAAGAACTGACAGCAAAGCGGCCAAACTTGCTGTCAACACTTTTAAAATAACTTCAAAAATTGTCTCGGACTGTATTATAATTCTCAAGACACCAACCAGCATCAATAGAGTCCATTTAATCTGGCTGACAGGTCACAGTGTCAGTCGTTCATACACCTCCACGGAGAGCAGAAGTGTTTTGTGTTTCGGCTTAAAAAGGCAGAAAAATAAGTAGCATACTTTTAGCCAGTGAAATTTTAAGTGTTCGGTAGCCGAGGTGGTAAAGACTCTGACGATATTATACCCAGTGTAACGATCCCGAGGCCTGGGTTCGATTCCCATCGTCGGACAACAGTTTTTATTTCCAATTTTTATTGAAATATTAACAAAGAAGTGTACAAAAAAAAATAAAAAAAAAAACAAAAAAGTCCCGTAATGGATAGTGGAGAGCGGTCCGCTATGTCAATAGCGGGACCTGCTGAATTATTATCAGGCGAGGCTTCAAGCGGGTCAAGCCAAATACCCACGGCTAAGAGAAGGAGGAAGCTTAGGCCATCCTCCAACATAGTTCACCGTCCCACCCAACCAACTTCCACTGTAAAACTGCTTGGTGGAGTGAGGGAAGGGAACAGTTTCGCTACATTGGCACAGAGCGAAACGGAAGATGAAGAAGAAGAAATGATGGCCATAAGTAGCAGCATCAAAATGCTGCAACAAAGGATACTGGCCATGAAAGAAAGGCAAATGGTCAGAAGGAAGAGAGAAGAGGAAGAATTATCCCAGCAACAACAGCAGACGCTACTTGCTCCAAAGCAGAGCCAACAACAACACCAACAAAAGCGGAAAAAACACCAGCAACAACAACAAGAGCAGCCACAACAACGGCATCAACAAAAACAACAGCAACCACAAAAACAGCAGCAGCAGCAGCAACAACAACAACAACAACAAAAACAACAACAACAGCAGCAGCAGCAACAACAACAGCAGCAGCAGAAGAAGAAGGAGAAGGTGCCTCCTATAAACACCTATAAACTAGAGGTAAATGAAACCAAGGACCTGTGTAAGTTGGTCATTGGTAATAATTTTAAAATTATGAGATTGGGGAACGATCGCCATGCACTGTAATACAGTGGAGGGCTACGCGAAAGTGAAAGAGCTCCTAAAGGAAACGACGACGGAGCACTACTCATTTACACCAAAATGTGAAAAGCGGCAATCGATGCTGCTAAAGGGGTTGGAACCGTCTTCTGATCCTGAGGGGATCTTGGCACTGCTCAAAGAGAAGGAGTGCTAAGGACTCAAGTTTGTGGGGGTAAAGCCGTTTACCACAGCTAGAGCCAGGCGGGAGAAACGGAGTCTGCCGTTCTTCCTGGTGCAACTCAGTCCCGAAAGCCGTCTGGATAGTCTAAGGAGTATCAATGTCCTAGACTACCAGGTGGTTCACTGGGAAAAATTAAAAAGGAGCGAAGGCGTTATACAATGCGTTCGCTGCCAGAGGTTCGGGCACGCCGCGTCGAACTGCCAAATGCAGCCTCGATGCGTGAAGTGCGCAAAGAACCACAGTTCCGAGGAGTGTGCTCTGGGTGTTGACGGAGCATCCGATAGGTCGCAGCTCTCGTGCGTATTATGTGGGAACGTAGGACACACCGCAAACTATCAGGGTTGTCCTAAGTTCACCGAAATTAAAAAAGCAAAATTGGCTCGGCAGCAGAAGGTGGAGGTCAAACGTTCACCTGTGAGGTTTCAAACACCAGCCGTCACGCCCCAAATTTCCTACGCCCAAATGGCGTCAGGTAGGGGGGCTACGGCACAGCAAGCGACTGTTGCTTCTCCGGCTCCGATGACGAGAACAACGGAAGCTGCACCCAACATGCTAGCCATCTTGCTCGCAATCCAAGGGCAGATGGCTCAGCTGCAAAAGCAGGTTCAAGAACAGGCCAAGCGGGTGGACCAGATCTACGCGTTGCTGCCGGGCCTAACGCAACACATGTCGTAATGGGTACGCACATGGTGGAGCAAACTTTGAAGGTCCTTGCGGTGAATGTGAATTCATTGATTAGGATCGAACGAAGAGCCGCGATGTTTAAATTGCTACAAGACCAAACTCCTGATGTGCTTTTCGCTAGCGAAACAAAGCTAACCGATAAGCACAAACTGGAGTACAATAATTATATTGTTAGAAGAAGAAATCGGCCCAGATCCAAACGTGGAGGCGGTGTCGCGATCTTCATTAAAGAGGGTATAAAATTTCACAGAGTGTACAAGGGCGTGTTGCGCAGGTTCCGGGTGTTGGAGGCAGTCGTCGTTTACATCCCGCTCCGCAGTGGAAAGCGGCTGTACTTGGCCTCTGTTTATGCACCTGAGGCTTCACAATCCACCCTATTCATTACAGAGCTCGACACGCTTTTTCGACTTCTGAGGCTGGAATCGGGGGAGAATTATTTTATAATCGGCGGGGATTTCAACGCTAGACATAGAGATTGGGGAAATAATTTGCCAAATACTAGAGGGAACCTACTACTCGATTGGTGGGGTCAGCACGATGTCATGTACAGACTCGGTCTTAAAGCGACAGATAACCCGTCGTTTCCCAGAGGCGGGTCTTATTTGGATCTACTGCTGTACGACTGACAGGTACGAATTTACAAACATTAAACTGTCTGCGCACATTCGTGTATGACAGCGACCATTGCGGTTTTAGCACCGAAATTACAGTTCCCAACGAAATTGCGGAATTGGAGGAGTTTGTCCAAAGATATTCTTACAACTACAGTAAGACTCGATGGACACGCTTCTCCGCAACCTTGACTAGAGCGCTCTCCTCGAACACGATCCACCCACCGTCCAATAGGAATTTGTCAAACGAGGAGATCGACAATTACCTAAAACAAATGGACGAGACAATTAAACAAACTATGGACACTACAATACCGCGGTATCGACGTACGACTAACGAAGACCTGTTCCGCAATCCTACTATTGACGCACTGCACCGACAGAAAAGTAGACTTCTGACCAGACTTAAAAACTTGTACAGACAGTTAACTGACCGACAAGACCCGGAGATTAGGACACTGAAGTCGTCGATTAAAAATATTCAAACGCTAATAAAAGAGAATTACAGAATTTCGGTAAGTTTGTATTGGAATAACAAGGTTCGGGCTGTAAACACCAGCAACCCGAATATGTTTCCGCAAATAAATAAACTATTTCGGAGAAAAAATCAAAACGACCTTCAGTGTCTTAAAATAGCCCGGACAACAGACAACGAACGGTTACTGACAATAGCAGGCATTGATCCAAATGAGGCCGCTGATGATGACGACTTTTTTGTGATCGAGGATCCACAGGAGAAGGTTGAGGCCATAGGGGCCACTTTCCAGGAAGTATATAAGGCCATTGATAACATTGGCCCTAATTACGACCTGGACAATCGCGTCTTGGTGCACGACTTCTGCATTCGAAATGAAATAGGGAACTGGCGATCCGAGGGCTCTGGTTTCACCCGGTTTAGCGACGAAAATATGGCAAATAACGTCATTGCCAGAGAGGGTGGCCTACCCCCGTTCATTTCGAAGGCAGGACTCCAAGAGATCTTCGACACAATCAGGGCTAAGAAATCGGTGGGGACCGATGGTATTCCGAACATCGTGCTTCGACATCTTCCTCTAGAAGCGGTGGACATTTACACCACCCTGTTTAATAATGCAATGAATAATGCACATTATCCAGCGCATTGGAAAACGGCGGTGGTTCAACCTATCCCCAAAAAGGGAAAGGATATATCCAATCCGGCGAATCTCCGGTCGATAAGTCTCCTTCCGAATATCAGTAAGGTTTTTGAAAAGGTAATCAATAGAGCTCTGTCTAGGTGGGTTGAGGACAAACATATAGTTCCGGATAATCAATTCGGTTTTAAGGCGAGACATGATATCTCACATGCCGCGTCTAAACTGGTGTCCGATATCCAATGGAATAAAGGCAAAAAACAATGCACTGGTGCCTGCCTTGTTGACTTGGAGAAGGCCTTCGACACCGTATGGTTAGAGGGTCTTTTCTATAAACTAACTAGGCTGGGGATCAGTAAACCACTCTTGTACATTCTTTATAATATGCTAACTAACAGACAGTTCATCGTGAAGAATGGTGATGTGACTTCTGTTGGAATATTTCAAATTAAAAATGGTCTTCAGCAAGGCGCGGTCAATTCGCCGATCCTATTTAACATTTATACAAGCGACTTGATAGGTTCACTTCCCCATACTATTGCGTACGCAGACGATTTGATAGCGTACAGAACAGGTCCAAAAATCGAGGTCATTAATACTCTCTTGCAGCGTGACTTCGATAAGATAAGACGATTTTGCGATGACTGGAAGTTGAAAATCAACTTTCAGAAGTCGGAAACCATTCTCTTTAGGACGCCGTTGTCTAGAGCCTCAAGGGATACCAGAAAAAATTGGAGAAAGTTGTCGATTATTGGACAACACGGACAGCCTCTTGCCTGTCGAAATGTAGTCAGATACCTTGGAATCTGGCTAGATCGGTTTCTATATTTTGGCAAAAATGTAGATGCTGCTCTGGCCAGAGCTAAAGGTGCTTTTGCCCTTACAAAGAGACTGTTTTATAGCAGCCAACTCGATGCGGGAGTAAAGGTAATCTGCTACATGGCCCTTATCAGGCCCATGCTGGTATTTGGTTGTCCCGTGTGGTTCAATGTACGAGCAAGCTTAATGGAAAAGATTCGGGTGTTTGAGAGGGCTTGCCTTAGGGCCTGTCTTCGCTTGTATAGAACACCAGAGTCGGAGTACAAAAAATTTTATCCTAATGAGGTCCTTTACAACAGGGCGAACCTAATACGAGTGGACAACTTCGTAATTAAGCTGACTCGAAGGCACATTGCAAGAGCAATGACGTCGACGAATAACCTGATATCTGGGGCTTACTACCCCAATTACCTTTACCACGAGAGTGTGCGCTCTGACGGCTTCGTTCCACCGGAAACATTCCTCTACATGGATCAGATAGGGTTGATCCAGGATAGATCAGCGGTGCCGTTAATCTTCCATGTCGCTCGGACAGCTGGGGACAGGCGACTCAACTACGACAGAGACGTCGCACACGGCAGTGTGGATCGCCTCAGGTTCAGTAGGGCGGTGGGGAATCGCGATAAGAGGGATGTCGTTCGGCAGCACCAGCATTTCTGGTGGCTGAATGATGGAGAAGATGTTTCGTCGTCGTTTCCGTCAATTACGGACCAGCCTCACTAATGAGGCAGAGCTGACCAATCTGTTTTCTCTGTAAACAGCGATGGCCGGCTTACATAGGTTTAGGTTAGCATTTAAGAAACATATACATATATCAGTGTATACAAAGGTGTATACTGATATATGTATATGATTGTGTATAACGTCTATGTGTGTTTATGTGTGTATTGTACATTTAGTTTAGGTAGGCTAAGGTTTATTTTAAGTTAGATACTAAGTTTTTATTAAAAATAAAAAATTATGTCCATATGCTAAGTTTTGTTAACAAATTTTTTTCTTAGCTTTAAGTATACAAAATAAATAGTTCTAAGAAAATGTAAATGAAGTCGAAAGACATAGTTATAAGAATTTAGAGTAGCTTAGAGTGCCTGTGTGGGGCCAGTAAGTTAGTGTAAGATTATTAAGTAATTGTAAGCTAGCATTTAAGCATTTTTTGTTAGAATGTAAGAGTTAGTGATTAAGTAAATAAAATGCATATAAAACTAAAACTAAACAGGTCACAGTGTTATGATGGTATTGTAAGAGCAGACGAATTGACCAGAAAAGGTTCGGCCCCAATATTCATGTTGCCACGACCATTTTGCGGGTTACCAACTAGCTCCATAAAAAATTGTATAATAACTGGCTAAAAGCAAAGGCATTCCGTTACTGGATGGAAACTGAAGGTAACAGGTGTAAGCTTTCAATAAAATAAAACACACTTCGTATGCTGAAAAAATGTATATGTTGCCTCTTTGGTAATTACTTTATAACTGTCCTTGGACTGTTTTTTTTTACTTACGAGTAGGAGCCCATGTTTTCCTTTTCCATTTCCTTGGTTTCTTTTCATTACATTTCTCAGTGTTGCCACAATACGGCCATCCTAACACGTATTCGCCCCGATTGCGGCGTCTTCAATATGTCTAAACGTATTAGCCCAAGGCTTCATATTTACCACACCCACACCCTTCCCTTTTCCACCCTATATGGCCCTTTGAATTTTGGAACAAGTTTCTTACATACCTCATTGGAGAACATCAAGGAGAACTCTATCTAGGAAGGAAACGGACCATGCATTCATTGAAGCTCGGCTTCTGTTCTTCCAACTTGCCCATTTGCTTGTGGTAAGCCAGTAGCAATCTTTATATTTTTTATGTTATTGTCCTCCATAATTTCCTGAAATTCCTTTGATGTAAACGCACTACCACGATCTGATACCAAGGTTTTTGGACTAATGTACGATTTAAAGAACTTATTATTATCTTGAAAGAACTTATTACTTCCCTACTGTTTGTGGAACCAACAGTCTGTATGCATCATTAAAAAAGGAACATCAACTTAGGGAATATTATCTTGTGCTCCCTCTCGTTTACCCGAATTTGAGAAAAAAGCTACGCATTTCCTCTTTCCGAAGTTAGCAAAGCAATAAACAGAATGAGCCCGCAGAAATTTGGGTGGCAATCGGGATTTTGTTCAATAAAATGATGAGCGGCGATCGGATGCCTGACCAGTGAAGGGAGAGTTTTCTTGTTTCACTGTATAAAGGCAAAGGCGACACGAGATATGGAACCAGCTAACAATCAGTGAAGCTACTGTCTCATATAATATATGAGATAATCCAGGATAGTCAACGCTTAGATCGGCATACGATCTTGATTACAACACAAAACATCCGATTTTATCGCCGAAAGATCATCTCTTCACCTCCACTCTTGTAAATCATCTTCACATCAAGCATCTGCATGCAGGTCCTCAAGCATTTTTAAGCATAATTCGAGATCGTTTTTGGCCCATCCGTGGCAAACTTGTGACACGGAAAGTGGTGCATCAATGCGTTCGATGTGTCAAGGCCCTTTAATATTGTTGGGGTTGATTTCTGTGGCCCCTTT
The DNA here is from genome assembly GCA_949129095.1 of Volucella bombylans. NCBI lineage: Eukaryota > Metazoa > Arthropoda > Insecta > Diptera > Syrphidae > Volucella > Volucella bombylans. The sequence goes on along the minus strand of OX422142.1, from coordinate 117,862,156 downwards.
CGAATCCATTTCCGTTGTCGAGGAACCGCGCCCGTTAAAGTATATGTCGCGGTATTTGTTGGCTTCGTTACTAAGGCCGTACATTTGGAATTGGTGGAGGACCTTACAGCTAATAGTCTCTTGGCTGCCCTTAAGCGATTTGTAGGTCGCCGTGGACTGTGCTCTGTTATATACAGCGACAATGCAACCAACTATATGCAAACTATACCACCTCGATCTTCCCACTTTGGTGGTTTGTGGGAGGCCGCAGTCAATAGCGCCAAGTTTCATATGAGACGTATTTTACAAGATTCGTCTCTTACCTACCCCGAGCTAAATACCTTTCTAATTCAAATTGAATATGTCCTCAATTCCAGGCCTCTAATACCAATGTCGGAGAGTCCTGATGATATTCAAGCCCTCATCCCTGGTCATTTCATCATTGGTACTGCTCTCAATGCAATCGTTGAACCCAATTTGCAACAAGACAACATCCGAGCTCTAACACGCTACCAACAGCTGCAGCGTTACTTTCGGCAGTTTTGGTTAAGGTGGTCACAAGAATATTTGCAAAGCCTTCAGCTACGAACCAAATGGGCAAAGGGAGGTTCGGCAATAACTGTCAACGACATCGTTATCATCGAAGAAGAAAATATTCCACCACTTAAATGGAGATTGGGTAGAGTGCTTCAAGTGCATCCTGGTAAAGATGGCATAGTGCGGGTAGTCACACTTAAGACTAGCAATGGCGAGACCCAGCGTGCTATAACGAAGATTCGGCGACTTCCTATTGAAGGACCTAAGTCCCTTCAAGAGGGAGAGAATGTTAAACCTAAAATACTAACAGCCTAATTAACTTATATTGCTATAATAATCTAGTTCTTTAATTTTAATCCTTTCCATATTGTTCTTTTAATCCATTACATTTTGTTTAAGTTGTTCCAAATGTCATTTTCTTTAAATCCTTCCGGTTGTAATAATTTTTTCTTCTTATTCGAAACCTCGAAGTGTAAGGACCGCCCACATTTATATCTTTAATTATATTTGCCATCAAAGAAAAACCGTGTTTTATTTCAATTTTTATAGAACAGGGTAGCAAAAAAGCTTTATTTACTCTCAACAATGTCAAAATGTACACAAGAACAAAAACAAAAATCCCTGAGACCGGGCCTCAGCTAAACAATCTCCAACCACCGCTGTCACTGACAATTGTATCTGCCTGTCAGAAGAGAATGTGGAAGTGAAGTCCTCTACCAGTACTACATTACGCGGCTCCTCTTGTCAAATTAGCGAAGCAACCAAGGGCGATTAAATTCTGCTTTTGCATCCTGGATTCTCCTGGGAAGAAAGCGAAAAAGGACACCCAAATTTAGTCAAAACCCAGAAAAGCAAACCTCTGACTCGCGAGCCTAGGAACACAGGTAGAAGTATGTCAATGGATGTAGCTAGCAGCCCTCCAAAACGACGCAGATCCATCGACCTGATTTCCAATGCAATAAAAATTATGAGAACGATGAAAACCCGTTCCAAGTTTTCTGAGGCGGTAAAAGACAGTTTCGTAGTCGCAGTTCTCGACATGTCCGACTTTGGTGGAAAGATCACCCACCATTAATGGGTGTTTACTAGAGTGCATGATAACTCGGTAGCCTTGTCCGACTTCAATTTCAATAGGGCCATTTTTACTTTATGAAGATCAGGACAGAGATCCGACCGCGATCTTCTTTTCGAATTCTTTTAGACGTTCCTGAAAGTTTCTGTTCAGGCCGGAGTATAAAAGGTTCTTTTTACCATTTTAAAGGTCGCTCCTACTTTAACAGCTTCTTACTTGCTTTGCCTTCCCTTTTCTATTTCGCTAAAAGGTTTTATTATCCAGTGCTGCGCCGTCCAGTATGCTTCTTGTTTGGCCGCATTTGATCCCAACCGTTCTTTGTTATGTTAAGCATGCAGTACCCGCGAGGTACTTAATCTTGAGGGCATTGGTAAAACACAACCTTCAAATTCAGTCAAAATAGAATTGAGCATTGTGGTAGGTTAGGTCGGCAAAGGAAAAAAAAAACAATTTACTTCTGACTTGATCTACAAGCCAAATGATGAATCTTTTGATTTTTCAGTGGAAATTTCCTTGTGGTCTTCAATCAAACTAACAATTTCCGTAGACGACTCACCAGTTAAATAAAGTCAAACGAGTGAAACAAAGTCAGTCATACTATTTCGTTTACGAAGCGATTTATGGCTTACAACGTAAATAATGTTATTTGAGTTCCATTCGAGGAAAAAGGACCCATGAAGTGGATATGCCTTTACTTCACACAGATTTCATTAGTTTAGCACGCCTTGGAAGGCAACTCCCGAAGCTTAAAAGAGTCCAAAAAGCAAACATACTTTTACGTACAACCCACGCAGCAATTTCCTTCAGGTACTGCTGCGTCGATAACAAATGTGCCTTTTGCATGTTGCCAACAACTAAAAATTTGCCACTTGCCAAATGTTTACTTAACGCAGATATGCACACTATGGATACGTTCCTCGACACGGCCACCTACTACTGCGCTACTTGTACACACCATCAAGTCCCATACACGCTTGGCAAATAAGGACATCTGCAAACAAACATACACTGCTGATGACTATAGCAACAGCAGCGGCCCGACAAACACCCATGAGCGGCAGATCATAGAAAGGATTTTCATATTTCATACGCCAAAATCCCCACACCATCACGGAGAGGTGGGTGTATCCTAGTTCATTGGAAACACGCTACACATATTCTATTCGGTACGGCGCGACGTTCGTTACAGTGTCAACACCACAATGTCGCTAAAGGATTCATCGTCGTCATCGCGTCAGTAGGGTGCTGCACAACGTACAGAATATAAGTAATTCTGTGTGGTGCGGTGCCAGTGGGATGATGTCGTGCATGATGAATATCAACATTTCAACCAAAACGCACACAAAAAGTCATATGTCAAAGTTTAAGCGTATAAATAACTAGGTGCTGAAAAAGGAATGTGTGTACGAAGCGTACGAGTACACTAAAAAAAGGACTCATAAAATAAACACAAGGACGATGTTATAATTTCAGAATGGACCACCATTGCTACCGAGCCGCTATACATATACCACACGAGTGCATACATATATCCACACAAACTCGAATCATGTGTTTGTTTGTTTGACAACGAAGGCCAAACGCGCCAAAGGATAATTCTACAAGGATTATAAATTATTGATTTGCCAATGATTTATCAGCTCTCTTATCCTCTTTGTTCTCTGTTGCCAGTGTTTGAGTTCTCTCCATTTTAAATAGTTTCAAACGAAATGCATAAATTTAAATTCATATTCATTTCACAACCCCAGGATCTAGTATAGCCAGTGTTGTTGCGGCCATCTGTTTGAATAGAGTAGTATAGTTTTAAAACCAGCACTTAGTAGAAGATGGGGCAAAAGTAATGTCATAGTGTGAATTGGTTGTCGTTTTGCAAGAAATGCAAAAATTAGGCTGTATTTTCACGAAAAGTTTATCTGAAGGTGTAAAATTGATGTCATTATGTTCAAAAAATGTTATTTTTCTAATGACTACCTCCTGAGGTGATGCACATTTCCGGCTCCAAATTTGTGATGTCTTCTTCAATGTTAGGTTTCAAAACATGCAAGGTTTGTGGTATCTATTATAAAACCCCCAAAGGAAGAAGCCTGGCGATCTGGCCGGCCAGTTCAGATCGCCAAAACAGTAGATCTCACGGTCTGGAAAATATTCATCGCTGTCCGAGCTGTGTGAGCAGTTGCACTGTCCTGCTGGAATCAAAAATGTTCGAGACCCAATTCAGCAACTTGCTGAAAATAAGGCCACTTTGAGATGATACAATGGCTCTTCTTGCATTTAATGTGCCCCGTGCCCCAGAAACGCAAATTTTGTTTGTTCACATAACCACTTAAATCAAAATGAGCTTCGTCGCTCATTATGATTTTGGATACGAAATCATCCTCTTCCTGCACCAGGTTTAACAGAGCATTGGAGTAAGTTAACCTCACTTGACGGTCAGCAGGCAGCAATTTGTGAACGCTTTGCACTTTATTAAGGAACATCTACAGGTCTTTCACCAGTGGAACCAAGTGGAAATACCAACCCACTTAGGCCTATTGGCCCATTGTGATGCCACGTGAATCTATGATCATCTTACTAATGGAACCAGTTTGAGCTTATACGAGTAATAAAGCGTAGGAGACTGGTAACGTCTAATTTTTCTAGATCGAGGTCGTTGTAGAAGAAAGCTCCTAGATGAAGCTTCCTTCTCTGCGAGAGAGCTGGGCATATGCAGAGAAGGTGGGGGATTGTCTCCTCCTCTTCCTCGTCCATGCAGCTTCTACAGAAATCATTAGTAAAAGCGTCAAGCCTTCTTACGTGCTTGCCTATGAGGCAGTGTCCAGTAATGACACCTATTATGGCGCTGAGATGTTTCCTATCTAAAAGGATCAGACACTTAGAGCGACTCAGATCCAGCCTTGGCCAGATCTGTTTGCTCGCTAGACATGTTTGCCCATCAGTCCACCTAAGGTCTGTTCTTTTATTGCCATCCAGCTTTAATGTTAGTTTGCACGTAGCGATTGGTATACCTGTGCTACCCTTTTCCGGTAGAATAGGTAGTGTTTGATAATCGTTATTTATTCTATTTAAATCATTTAATTTAATTCATTGTTAATCATTCATTTTCATTTATTTGTTTCATTCTTTCCGATTCGTTTAAATATTGTATTAATTGTTTATTATGAGATTATTGTTGCTACATTTGTCGGGTCACTGTTTATTTGTACGAAATTGCTGTTAGTCACTGCACCACAAAATCGGACCATTTTAAATCCTGCCAACAACCACACAGGCAAAATCGGATGATCGGCCAACAGGATCATCGTATGATTTTTTAAAAACAACAACGCTGTACAGTCTACAGATCGGTGGTGCGTAAACAAGTGCACTATGGGAATGATGAGGAGTTTGATCAATCACTTGCAATTGATTCGCCGCAGTGACAAGTTACCCTTGTATATAGTGATAGAAAATAAATAGACATTATAAAGTGGATATTCGTGTGTGCGTATTAATTTCTAAACTTTATTTTAAGATCGTTCGGTTTACTCTGTCGATAGTGCGCACACAGTAATTTCGATCGTCGAATCCAAATCAGGTAGAGTGGTTCCAATTTTGGCAAGTTCATCGGCTCTACAGTTCTCTGGAATGTCTCTGTGGCTCGGAAGCCAACAATGGTGAAGGTTCAACTATTCTGCCACCTTCATAAGAGATGATCGGCATTCAATGCCGGTTTTAGAATGAGACTGAGGCCAGGGACTTGATAGCGGCCTGACTATCCGAAAAGATGCGGATATCCTTTGCAAATATCACGTTTTTTTTCAGCCAGGACAGAGCTTCTTTAATCGCCAAAATTTCCGCCTGGAACACGCTACAGTGATTTGGAAGGCCAAATGAATTATTTGTCCACTGTTTAGTCGCTTTAAGGCGAATAGCTGCAGTCGCAGCTACTTGCCTGCTAAAAATGTCGAGGGGTGTCAAGTGAAACAGAATATCTAATGCCGCAGAGGGGGTAGACCGCAAGGCTCCGCTTATGCATAGACATGCTGTTCTTTGGACTCTGCTTAGTTTAATGCGGTTGATTGCATTTTCCAAGGCCGTCCACCAGACAACCACCCCGTAAGTAAGTATCGGTCTTATGACCAAGATGTATAGCCAGTGGGTTATGCGAGGTTCAACCCATTTGTTCCCAATGTCTTTTTCGCAAGAGAATAAAGCTATTGTAGCTTTATTGACTCTTTCTTGAATGTTAGGTTTCCCGTTTTAGTTTCCTATCAAAAATGAGACTCAGATATTTTGCTGTATCGGAGAAAACTTAACTGGTACCATTTATTGAACGAGGGTCTATGATTGGAATTTTATATTTCCTGGAAAAGAGGACAAGATCAGTTTTATGGCGGTTTATTCCCAATCCACAGCGATCTGCCCAGCATGTTAATCTATTGAGATTTCTCTTGAAGGAGTTTTTAATGGTATTGAGATGCTTCCCTGAGACGGCTATGGCAACGTCATCCGCATAGGCAGAGTCCGCAGAGTGATTCTCTGCTACCACCCGCTTCCAGGTATATCAGTAGTTCCTTAACTACTAAGTTCCAGAGTAGAGGAGAGAGGACACCGCCTCGCAGCGTACCTCTGCTACACATCTTTTAGCAGAAGTCTCACCCAGTTTGGAGTTGATTATACTGCTTTTTACATTAGACCGACCAACTCTCCAAGTGACTCGTCTACCTGCAGAGTTGGCAGCACTGTCGTGATTGCGGATGTGTTGACGTTGTTAAAGGCGCCCTCTATGTCTAGGAAAGCAACCATTGTGTACTCCTTATATTGTAGGGATCGTTCGATGTGGCTAGTCAGAGAGTGTAAAGCCGTTTTCACCGACTTTCCTTTACAGTAGGCATGTTGAGCCATTGACAGAAGTCTTGTATCAACTTTAGCTCGAATATGGATATCAATCAGTTCGTGGCCTGCCACAAACTTGCTGCTGCTAGGGGTGGAGGAAGTAATAGGACCATAGCTCGCCACCGTCTTAACACTCCCTGAATCTTTATTTTTAATCCGTTCGCGACTGAGCGATTTTTGGAGATGCTGGACCCTCAGCCACGTTGATCTTCGGCACGGGTCGTATGACACCTTGATCCAGCCCAGTGGAAGAAGGGAGTGCATTGGGGAGGGGGGAGGGCATCCTTTGGTTTCAGGACTCGTCTGGAGAATTTTTTCTCGAGATTCATTGACCCTACTCAGCCTCTACAACTCGACAAGTTCGATGCTCGCGGTAGATGTATCTGTCTATAACACAAATGTCAAAGCACAATAGCACTTGAGGCTATTTACAAAAATTATGGCACATACACATTATTACAATACTTTTGCCCCACCTTGTACATGCTCTCTTACAAGAATGTCATTTTCATTGTTGTGACAACGTTTTTTCAAAAAAATGTTACCAAGGTTTTACTGTTTGATTTTAGATAAGGGTCCGTTTTGTCATATAGTACATGATAAGTTACAGAATATATTCTGACCGTCTTAACTATTCTTAAATCTTAAACAGGTTAATATGAGGAATGAAAATCTTAGGAAAGAACTATTTTATTTTATTCGGAAAGGCCAGTTAATGCCCAGACTCCAATGTCTTACGGAAGAATCGAAAAAATAATTTAAACTCACAGCCTCGACCTTTTTAATCGAGTTGATAAATCTTGCCATTTAGTTTTTAAAGATTATTTCATGTAAATGTTGACCACGACTACGCTTTAAGTTGTCCATACAGAGAGTCCAATTTTAAAGAACATTTTCGTGCATATTGCCTGGTATCTCGCTAATTACACGTGTAATGTTGCAATTGACGCTGGTTTATCGGCATACACGAGTGGTTGACGTATCTCCATAAAAAATAGTCTAAATTCGTCAAGTCGCACATTGGTCAGCCGGCCAATTCACGGGTCTAAAACGATCTAGATAAATTGCTCACCAAACTCATTTCTCAATTGATCCATCGATTCGCGTGGCGTGTGGCATATAGCGCCGTCTTGCTGGAACCACATGTCGACCAGGTTCAGCTCGTTTATTTTAGGCAAAAGAAAGTTCGAATTCACTGAACGAAAGTGTCCTTCATAATGTTGTTCTCACGACCATATTTGAAAAAATACGGGCCGGACAGCTCTTGTATTGCCTGCCGTTGCTCATCGGACCAAATATGACAGTTTTGTTTCAACCAGATATGAGCTTCTTCGCTGAAGATAATTTTTCGGTGAAAAGCGGATCTTCCTCCAGTTTTTCTAAGGCCTACTCACCGAAAATTCGACGCAGTGACAGGATATTCGGCTTCGGTTCTTTCACGAGCTCTATTTTGTAAGATTTTATATCAAGATCCTTGCGTAAAATCTTCTACATAGCCAAGTAACACAACCCAAATCACGGACTTTATTAACACTGCCGGATACTGCAGCAATATATTCCTTTGTACGCACTCTACGTATATGGTTAGTCGGCCTGATGTCCAAGCGTGAAATTGATGCGAAATTAGGTCGATTATGACGGCCTTAAAAGGGTCGAAGTGCGCGAAAAACATATTTCACAGAACACGAATTTTAATAATAAAATTCAACAATTTTTAAGCGTTGTTCGGGTGTAAATCCATCCATAATAAAATGGCAATGCTAACTCAGCAATGTTTAACTTTGACACATGTTACGAATCACGCGTGAGCTGTCAAAAATAGACCACTGAAAAACCAAACAGCCAACAAAATCACCCTTTAGATTGAAATTATTGTAGAAAATTCCAAATTCAATCTTGTTCTTTGTGAATTAGAATTATGGATACCTCTCGAGCTAGTACCTGTATTTTTTTTTAAATTATTTGGGAGTGAAATTCATTTTTAAATTAATAAATCAAATAAGGGCGAAAATTGCATAAAATGTGAAATTAAATTAGAACGTACTTAGCTGTAGCAAAATCTTTTGCCTTATTAATTTATACCATTCCTGTACTTTTCAAAAGTAAAAAGTTTTCTGCTAATAATTGGTAACCTTAAAAAAAATCGACTTTTTGTAGGACCAATTATAAAAAACGAATAATTTTTTGAAAAATGGGTTCCGATTGGAAAAGGTTCAAAGATCAAGGAATTAAGGGATTATATTTTGAGTTTAGTAACAATAAACAATTGCTCAGATGTCAATAAGAATAATTTGACCCAACAATTCAGAGATTTTGACTGCAGACTTGCCAGGCGATGGAAACAATATTCCCGAAACCGCGCTATGCTTCCTCAGAGTATCATTAATATAATAAGTAAATCCACCTCTTTTGATCTTCCGGTAACTAATCGCGGAAGACTCCAAAAGACATTCGAAGAAGCTTCCAACAAAACCAAAAAGCGCAGAGTATAGGATCTTTTCGTCTCAAAAACAAGTGAGGAGTTAAAATACCCAGCAGAACTATATGGCCGTTTATCTGGAGCACAGGGCATCAAGTGTCGAAAGCAGAACGATTTTATCAACACAAGAAGCCTTAGCATTATAATTAGGCTTAGATCTCTCAGAAAGATCTCTATAAGAACGGCTGTCAATGCCATGCACAAGGATTGCTTTTCGAGCTTATGCAAACTAAAAAAAAAACAAATGCTTTTTATTAATAGAGAGGTAACTGAAAGAATGGCATCGGTTGATCTTCAAGAACTGCTGAATGGGACTAGCGAAAATGTAGCTGAAGTTGCTCATATAGAGCAAAACACAACTCCAACGTTTGTATGTAAGTGGGGCTTTGACGGAAGTTTCGGGCACAGTCAGTACAAACAACTGTTTGCTAATTCAGAAAGCACTGTCGAATTTCTTCTTGAACTATGTACTGCAGATCAATAATATTTTTATATATGAAAGAAAATGCAAAACTGCTGCAAATTGAAGGGTCAAATTTTTAACCGTTGTACAAGGAAAAATGGTTTTAATGTAAAAATTTCTTTTAAAATGTTATTTACAATAATTGATTGGGGTTTTGCAATATTTCATCAAGAACAAATGTTGCATCAACATTTGCGATGCGACTGCAAGAGAGATGAATGTGGTAGTAATCAATGAAAAGCTTCCGACTGAAGAACACTACTGCTTTGGTTTATCTACTTGGATAAGACGCTTTCAATGTTTGTTACACATTTCCTATAGGCTTCAAAACTTGGCAAGTGCGTGATTCAGAGAACGAAATACCATTTACAAATGGAAAAAAAGCAAATCCAAGACATTTTTAAAACTAGAATCGGCATTATTATCGACAAACTAAAGCCAAAATTCGGCACAAATAATGATGGAAACATGGCAAGACGGGTAACACAAAAGTTTTCTGTTATTTCAAGAGCTATAGCTTCTGGATATTTTCCGAATTGCTCAGCGGAACGAATTGGACGGATCAGATATTATTTAATTTTTTGAAATACCAATTGGTCAGCTCTCTGAAGAAGCCTTAGAAGTAAGTGTAAAGAGTTTCGAAAGCACTGCCTTGCTCACACTAGGAAATCCCCACGAAAATATACTGACGAAGACCTTATGACCATGTTACTACTTCGATCTGATCCTCTAATTTATGAATATTCAATTCGGAAAACAATGTTAATGGAAGAAAATAATGACTTCAGACAATACCTTTTTTATGCTTAGAAAAAGAAAACTAATCATGCAAAATATGTTTTGTGAAACATCAATAAAAGTTAAAAATTAAAATACAGGAAAATATCTATGTACTCGTATATTTGCTTTTATGTGATAAGCCTCCCTTGAGCTGTTTGCCCTCATTAGACCATCTTGCAAGTAACATATAAGTGTTTCAAATTCACTGTGTAAGAAAAATTGAATCCTCTTTTCAATTTCAAAAGTTTATTTTACATAATAACAACAAATCTCACGAAATTTAGACGGCGTTACGGCCTATGATCTACTTAAGCTTTCACCAAAAAAGCTCTCCAGCTAGCACGTTCTGCCTCCAGTTGCATATTCTAAGTTAGTTGAGGTTTGTTTTCATTTGACATCATCACCTAAGGCTGAAGCGACGACGCTCTTTCATACCATGAATTTAGTAAAATACAATAACTTCTAATTGAACTTTTCTGCCATGAAAAAATAAATAAAATTCGTGCAAACAACTCTTAGGGCCAGGGAAATAGGTTAGGTACGTTAGAAGAAGCTCATAAACAAATTTCACTTTATCACACGAAAAAAAGAAAAAAGTGGTATTATTGAAACAACCCATAAAATTTATTATCCCAAGTTGGCTAAAGAAATCACAATATAATTGTAAAACGTGTCTTGAAGTCAAGTATGAAAGAAAGCCAATTAAACTGAAATACGAAGTTATCGAAACAACCTTCTAGACCAAACGAAATTCTGTATTATTATTTCGCGAAGCAAGCATTTCTAACCTTCATACATAAATTAACCAAGAAAGCATACGTTTATGTTTTAGCTAATAGAAACTGGATAAAAAAAAATTTAAAGCTTAGAAGAACACTTCTCAAAATTTGGAAAACCTTCAAAAGTAGTTACAGACAACGAATTTAAATCCAAAAAGATTAAAAGGTATTTAATAGAACAAAAGGTAGACTTACACTTAAACAAAGCAAAGACACACACAGGGAATAGCGACATTGAAAGGTTTCACTCAAACCTTCAGGAAAAATTAATAATAATAAGGAACGAGGATTTAATATTAATTCAAAAAACGCATAGGGCAGTAAACTATTATAACAATAGATACCATTCAACAATAAAGATGACCCCCGAAGAAGCAATGTTTGCGGATTTCGCAACACTTGCTAATAGAATAAAACTTCAAAAAGAAAAATATATTAGTAAACTAAGTAAGGATAAGGAAGAGTATCAATTAAAAATTATAAGAGAAATTATTACAAAAATGAACCTAGATATAGATTAAAGACAATGGATAAAGAACACCCAGTAAATATTAAAAATAAATAATAAAATGACGACCATAGCGTTCCTCTTACTGACAATAATGACGCGAAAAACAATAGCAACATTAACGATTGACAGAATAAGAACAGACAACGGATACGTAGAAATTAATATGGGACAAACTGAAATAGTGATACGAAGACCATTTTACACATCATCAATACTACAGAAATAAAAATCAAAACATACAAAAACTACAAATTTTTAGTGACCCAATAATAAGAAATGAATTACAAACCCTTTATACCAAGTTAACAACAATTGAACCAAATAAACAGGCGAGGAAAAAGCGAGGGCTTATTAATCCTATTGGTATAGCAGAGATGGCTATTCGGGACAATGGATGACAACGACAGGCAATAAATTTCGGATCATATCAAGCAAATAGAAAACAATAATCAAAATGCAATAGGTAATTTAGACAAGAAGATAGAAATCAATTCGCACTTTAATGAAAGTATATTCTACTTAAAAAGTGTAATAGAACTAGATAGGAAAGAATTAACTACATTTACAGAATTAACAGCAAATAAGAAAAGGTTTATATTACAGCAACTTAAATTAGACCAATTATTGAGACTTAGAATGGTAGAAGAAAAGATAAAAAAGGTAAAACGCGGAATAATACACCCTAGCATGCTAACCATCATAGAAATCAACGAGACAGAACTTGACTTTTATAAACTTCAAAATGTTAAAGTTGGATTACTGAAATATGACAAAGACAGAATAATATTGGCATTAAAGATACCGTTTTCATATAAACTTGTAAATTATAACTTCATCACATCCATTCCAAGTAAAGATATGATGAAAGTTATGATAGATGATCAATATGGAATAGAATTCAATAAAATAACGTATAAGTACAATAGCAATAAAATTCAATATGTAAGTGACCTAGAATACATAAATAATTGTATTACAGAAAATAGTTATAAGCTAAGGGAGAATAAACTTTTAGAAATAAAAAAAATTAGATGACAGCACTTTAATTTGTAAGAATTTAACAATTACTTCATTGTGATGACAGAAAAATAAAATTATCTGCAAATTACTTAATTATAATTAACAATTGTTCAATCGAAATATTAAATAAGAATTTTAGTAACAACAATTTTGAATTTATAGATAGATTTTATTACAATGAAGATGTAATATACAATTTTACAAGATCATTAAACTTTGAAGACATTGTCATTAAAAATTTTGAAAATCTAAAAAATATTAAGATTTCATAAATTTCATAAAAATGTAACTTATACTGTTTTCTCAGCTACAAGAAAAACAAAGGTGTCATATTCATATTCATATTCAAAATACAATCCCAAAAATTCAGGAGAATTTAAAATCATAAAGTCTGATATATGATTTTTTTTTTTGTTTTTTTTTTCATTTATTTATTTATTTAAGTAATCATTAAGTACAAGTAAGACTTGGTCTTTTTAGAGTACTAACAAAATAATTTTACATTAGTAATTCACATAGATACATATTTATATTAAAAGAAACTATGAAACAATTAAAAATAAATTAAAAAGAAAAACGATAATAGAAAACTAAAAGAAAACTACTGCTGTTCAGAGAAATATTTAAATATAGCTATCCTAAATTGAGTCGCTCCCATTGCTCGTTTTATGTGTTCAGGCAAGGAATTCCATAGCCTAATGGCGTAAGTAAAGAAAAGACGCGACGAATGAGTGTAATTAAAAGGTTGAATTATAATATTAGATTTTCTAGCCGACTGTGTAAATTGTAGTTTTTCATAAAGATACCGTGGTGATTTCGAATATATGATTTTATGCAAGAAAATACAGTTTCTGGTATCTAGATATTGTGTCAGCGAACAGCCTAAAATACTGTTTTGGTAAACAGATACATGATCATATCTTTTGAGACCATATACATACGAGTATCGAATCATTCCATTAAAATCAACCTGCAATTTGTTTTTCGATGCAGAATCAAGCTTGCAGTATATTACATCACTGTAAGTTATAATGGGAACTAACAACGTTTTCATTAATTTTAGCTTAGTAGCACGGGGTATAAAGCGGGCACATGTCCATAACTTGCGAAAGCAGCCATAGATACGGCCTATTATATAATTTATATGGTCATTACAAGAGAGATTACAGTTTGTTATAAAACCTAAGCTGGTGACTTTATCAACAAATTTAATTTGTATATTCGATAACATAATAGGAGGTAATATTTCTGGCTTATAAACGCAGATATCTGATATCTGAAAAATCTTCACCAACCATAACTCTCTGGGAATGATTGCTTATATACGAACCTATCAATTTGACTGCGCTATCACTAAAGCCGAAATAATGGCGGAGCTTTTTACATAAGATGCTGTGGTTAACCCTGTCAAATGCTTTGGAGAAGTCTAGCAAGCATAGGACCGTCAGGTTGCTTTGATCATACTGTTGCCTTATATCATCAAGAATTTTAACCATTGCAGTAGCACAGCTATGTTGGGATCTAAAACCGGACTGAAAAGGACAAAGCAGAGAATTTCTATTTAAATGACCGATTATTTGTTTTGCCAGTATCTTCTCAAAAACTTTCTTTTGACAGGGTAGGAAGGATACTTATAGGCCGAAAATCAGTAGGAAGTGAGGGCCGTGATTTCTTAGCAACAGGTATAATTCTAGCAGCCTTCTGATAATTGGAAAGTAGAAGAAGCTAAGCAATAATTAATTATATGCGTTAGTGTACGTAATAAATGATGGAGAATCATTTTTACAAAGCGGAGGGGGATGCCATCTTCACCCACGGCATTCGATTTAAGGGCAACTATACTTTCAACAACATCATTCTCGTTTACTGCTTCAAAATCATAATTAAGATCGCATAGAAGTTCATCTTGTAAGGAGAACTTAGGATTGTTATCTGTACTTGTTAGAAAAGAGCAATTAAGAATATTTGGATCTAATCGACAATCAGAAACACAATTTTTACCAACACCTATTTTACGTAAGTTTGTCCAAAGCTGTTTGGAAGGAAGCGAATCGTTTAATGTAGAATCAAAATAATTACGCTTAGCACAGCGAGTGACGAAAGTACGAGTACATTGATTACGGTATAGACAGTAAATTTCCCAGTTTCTAAACGTAGGGCTTCGTCTCCAATTTCTATATTTTTTTCTGCGGTTATTTATTGCATTCAGTACTTCGTGAGTGAACCACGGACATTTCAAATTTCTTATTTGTCTTATCCGCAGCGGCACATGATTATTAAAAAGATTCTCAATTTTCAACTGAAAAAAGTTAAGCTATGTAGTGAGTGAACGTCAATAGATTTAAAATCCCTGTAGGTGTATGTATGCGGGATTGAAACAAGTGAAAAATCAATATTATAAGAACAAAACAACAAATCATGGTCAGATATTCCTTCAAGAGTAAGTTGATCAAAAAGGAGAACTTTAGATGCATCAGAGACTATTAACAAATCTAATAAACTAGGATTGGCGTTTGGAGCATATCGAGTAGGATGAGAGTTTATAATAACAAGACCATTGGATAGCACCAGGTCAAAAAGTTTGTGTGATAGAGCATCATGTCTACCAAGATCAGTGTTAAAATCTCCACATACAATGATATGTTCATATAACTGAGCGAAATTGGCTAACGCCGAGAAAAACGGATCTGTCGAAAAGCGTCTACTTGGGCTATACACACAAGATACAATACATTTAACACAACCATCTGACACCTCTGACATTAAATATTCAATTCCATTATGTTCGGATTTACCAATCACTTTACACCTTAATGTTGATTTGCAATAGATTGCTACCCCACCTCCAATTGTGTTTGTTATTCTGTCATTGTGATACAACTTATAACCAACCATATCGAAGATATGATCCTGCATTTCTGGCTCAATCATGTCGGAGATATCATCATGGATATCAGGCTTAAACCACGTTTCACTCACACAAATGACATCAACATCCGGGCCCTCAAAAACAAATTTTAAGTAATCTAGCTTATCAGAATTAAGGCTACGTGCATTGAGGTGACACACCAAGAAATCCGGACGAATCTTAGATAAAATCCGTATCATAGTGCGCACAGTATTATTACCTACGCCACTGACCATGGACGATGTTCTACTTGACATAATCAAACAAGAAATAAGCAACGGACGAACGACTCAAAAGGAATTCAAGTTTTTGAAAATGAGCTAAACAGCAGAAGATGAACAAATATATATAAAAGTTAAAGAAAAGCAAAAATATAAAGGTTGTAATAAAAATAACAAAATAAAAAAATGAAATAAGATTTAATATTTTTTCTTTCATAGTTAATTACGATGTTGTTTTTGTTTTTTTTCCCCGCAGCAGCAATATTCATACCCTCGGTTCTGTCATTATAATTTCTGTTGGCATTGATTTTCACTAAATTATTCAGCTCCCCTATGTGGTCAATCATTTTGCTCTTCCCATTAGCAGTTGATTTTACAAATACACTGCCGAATTTTGTGTAAACACCACACAGCTGATTTTCGCGTTTGAAGGTCATTGCACGTTGTAAAATCGCACGGTTTTTCCTCGTTAAGCTGTCGTTTATATATACTAGACCATCCGCATCTATTCCAGCATCACGAAGACAAAGCTGTTTGTTGTACTGTTTTCGATAACCTGCAGCTGAGCCAAGAAAAGCGTTTCTTTCTTGTGGGCTATTGAATTTAATTATTATAGGTGAGATGGTTTTGTTACGTTGCCGTGGACGAAAGATTTGTTTCAGTTTGGGAGGACCGCAGTCGATAGTGAAACAAAGTCGATTGAATTGAGCAAACAAACCAAATTGATGTTGACTCGCTGATGTCTCACAAACAAGTGACTTTATTTTTGATTATAATAAAACATTACATCTGATGCGAGAAGCTAGCGTGTGACCAAAATTATAAAAAATATTAATTTGAGCCGTGGGATCAGGTAAAATGTACAAACCGGGCTTGTATTACAAATTGTCAGTACAGAGAAAATTTGGTTTCCACAGTTTTGATGTTGCCTATCACACGTAACTCTCGTTACAACAAACTTAATCTAGGTATTTACATTGTATACATAAAATATGATCCAAGTTTGAACATACTCCTTCCCCTTGAGAGGGTTTCCAACTCTCAACTTATAAAACGGCTTCAAAGCGAGCGGCTGTGCGTCTTGGTGATGGTCTTGGTTTCCTGAAGCGGTAAAAATAAAACATAATCAACCCAATGATAGCAGCCAATAGCAAATAAGTCAAGCCGTAATGGTGGTAGTCATGAACATTCATTGACATTCGCTCGCCATTTGCTTCGGACTCGTTTATAAAATCTTCAACCCTTTTTCTTAGATTAGTGAATTGAGTTTCATCGATACCCTTTATTTCTGGTGGAGCGGCAGCTTCAATGGAGGAATTTTCAGAGTACAAGGTGTTTTGAATTCGATGACCCCATTGCCTATCAGCGACATGCTTCTGGTTACTCCTTGGCAAATGAGATGCCCTGTTTTGTTGGAAACTAATGAAAAAATCCAACTATTTGATTTTTTAAGACCTATCCATCGATCCTGTGGTGGAGATTCATTTAGAATACAAGCAGTCAACGCGTCATCCTCATGGTTTAGAAGAGCAATTTCGCAGGTTTTGACGTTTCCCTCGTGAAGTTGATTGGAAGCAGCTGCGTGCACAGGTAGTTCCTTGCTGAAACTATCTTGCAAGATGATAACTCCATTTCAGTAAGTCCAAAGAATTTTTCCCTTGCAAGAGTAACTGCTAAATAGGGCTTTGATATGCTAATCAAGGCGCTAGTGCTGTTGTGAATAATCAGAACTGAAATGAAATTCTTGATTGCCTGAAAGTGGTATAAGCATTTCAAATACGATGGAGTCATTTAAGGTGCGCCCCTTTACTGTTGCCAATTTGAACATGTCTTATACTGACACGCTTGGTAGGCTTAACGTCGATAGAAGGTTTCCTTGAATGAGTTGCAATTGTTGACTGAGCTGCGCCGGCGTTATCAGTTGTGGATTAATCTTAGCGTGATTCAGATTAAGTATAACATCAAGAAGAATACTCCTATCTTGCGTGCGTTCGAAATTTGTCACAACTAGGACTAAGTAAGAAGTCAAAGATGACAAGTCTTGGTTAACGCTGAGAGCATTCTGTGTTTTTTCAATGCCATTAAACGTCTTTGCCAAATAATTGTTCAATGCATGGAACTGTTGGTGAATTTCGATCGTGTTTCGTTTAAGGATGTTTAAAGTTGAATCTGAAATAGAGCTCTGTTTTTTAATTAGATTTGCCAAATGAGATTCCTGTTGGTTTGCCAGGTTAATCTGATCTTGAATATGCTGAGCATGTTCCTGGTCAAGTACACCAAACAAACTATGAGCTACGTTGCCTACAAAGTCGAACGGAGATCTGGCTAGTCTTATTCTTTCGTGGCTGGAAGTATTGAAACCGTGAATCAGCTCATTATTATGATCAATAACAAGAATTCTGTGCCGAAAATTGTCGATAGTAGGTCTGCAATAAACTCTTTCAGATACTTCCTTTGTACAGAGTCCTTCCATCTGCTGAAGATATGACTTCAGTTCTCTGAGCTCAAGCCAATAGTTCGTTAAGTTGTAGTACAAGTAAATGCTCCAAAAACTATTAACCATCCTTAGACTTCCAACATCTTCAAAATACATGCCTACTGCATCATCCAGTTTGCCGAAGGCAAGGCGATTGTCTGCAAAGGTTGCGTAAGTAGGCATGACCAACAATGCAACAAGAACCATTGAAAGTAATGATCTCTTTGTTAACT
Organism: Volucella bombylans; assembly: GCA_949129095.1. NCBI lineage: Eukaryota > Metazoa > Arthropoda > Insecta > Diptera > Syrphidae > Volucella > Volucella bombylans. The sequence continues at coordinate 117,843,823 of OX422142.1, read as the reverse complement.
TTCTGCTCCTTAAGGTTCTTGATGTTTGTGGGATTTTCTGTTTATCGCTGAAACCCTCTTCTTTATTTAACGATTCCCTTATTATTGTTGAAGGAAGGGAGTGTCTCTTCACTTAGCAACGGACACAAGTTATGGATGGCGCGTTGAAGGACCCCTCCTTGAGTCTTTATGTTGGCCACACGAACTAGTCCGTCCTTGCCCTTTATAACCTCAACTACACGTCCCAATTTCCATTTAGTCGGTGGGGTATTGGCTTCTTTCAAGAGAACAAGGGTGTTTGGAGTTAAATTTTGGGACTGTGTTCTCCACTTGCATCTTTGTTGAAGAAGGTGCAAATACTCACAAGACCACCTTTTCCAAAAGGATTGATGGACGTGCTGGATTTGTCGATACTTATTAAGGCTACTCACATGCTTGTCGGTGATGTCAGGCTCTGGTATTGCCAGAAGTGGTGTTCCTATTAGAAAATGACCTGGTGTTAAGACTTCCAAGTCGTTTGGATCCGAGGACAGTGGGGTCAAGGGCCTCGAGTTTAAAATAGCTTCAATCTGAACTGATATTGTCGTTAGCTCCTCGTAGGTCAAGGAAGCTTCGCCTAAGTATCGTCCCATTAGTCCCTTTGCCGACTTCACAGCTGACTCCCAGAGTCCTCCAAAGTGAGGCGAACGTGGAGGAATAAATTTCCAGTTGATTCCTATTTGACAACATGATGATTGAATTGCTGTTTCCATTTTACATCACAGTGTAGCCTTTAGTTTATCCAATTCATTTTTTGCACTCACAAAGTGAGTATACCTCTATGTATACAGCCTTCGTTGAGAAACACACAAAAATTGCCAAATAAGATTTTGAAGGGATCTTACCTCGGACCTTGTAGTGGGATTTTATCGGACCAGCAAAGTCTACCCCGGTGTAATGAAAGGGTCTAGATGGCGAAACCCCCTCCTTTGGCAGATTTCCCATAAGCTGCATGATTGACGTTGGCCTTGATCTGACACATTTTATGCAACTTCTTATCACTGTTTTGGCTTCCCTTCCCACACTCAAGATCCAGTATTGTTGTCGAGAAATCGCTCTATGAGAAACGTGCAAATTTGTTCTATGCAAATGTGTTAGAAGTAAATTTGTAATAATATTGTTTTTTGGCAACAATATTTGGTTCTTAGCATCCGGTAAAAGTTTTGAGTTTACTAATCTTCCCACAACGCGAATCAATTTACATTTTTGATCGAAGAACGGAGTTAATGCTAATAAACTGGATTGGGTACTCACACTATTGTTCCTTTGCAACGTATTGTAATCTTCTGGAAATGCCATCCGTTGGGTATATACCATCATCAAACGAGAGCCTTCTTTCATCTCGGCCACTGAGAGCATACCACTCCTTCGTAAAAGTTTTGGAATTTGAGAATTTTTTATAAATCTGCCACAAAATGAAAATATTTTCTGTAAAGTGTAGAATGAATTTCTATGATTTATACGGCTTAAAATGGTTGAATCTGAAGAACCAGTCAATGCTATTCTAATCTTACGTTGCTCAGGTAAAATTTCGGGCACAGTGTACTTACTTGGTTCCCATAAAGTTTCGTCTATTTTAAGAAAAACTGGGCCTTGAAACCATGCAGATGAAGTCTGTAGATCCTCAAGATTAGGGTTAATTTCTCCTTTCACGTAGTTCCACTGCTGTGTCTGGGTCTTCGATTGAATTTTTGCCACTCTATTGGCTACATATGTTTCCCAAACATATGAAGGAGCGCGTACCCATGCCAGAACGACTGTTGAATCCGTATAATACGCTATCTTTTGAATGTCCTTCTTAAGAATAAGAATCAATCGTTCCACCAACTCAACCATAAGTACAGCGGCTGCTAGTTCGAGACGTGCTATTGTTACAATCTTCAATGGGCATATACGGGACTTAGAACACAGCAGAGTTGAATGGATTCGACCCGTTTTGTCAATACATCTTATGTATATACATGCTCCAAATGCAACCATACTACTGTCTGAGAATGCATGTAGTTCAATTATTTGGGGCGATGTACACATCACAAAGCGAGGAATACCTATATTTTCGATTTTGGTAAATTGTTCCACATACCTCGTCCATTTGTTCGCCAAATTTGAAGGAAGATGGTCATCCCAAGAGAGTTCAGTTTTCCATAAATTCTGCATAAATAGCTTACCGAGCATTATTACCGGACTTAATAAGCCCAGAGGATCGAACAATCGTGCTAAATCCGACAAAACAGTCCTTCGTGTTACTGGTGAGTGTGAGTGAGTTTTTTTGAATTATAGCAAAATTTGAATTCATCTAATGTTGGATCCCAGATCAAGCCTAATGTCTTAATAACTTCAGACTGGTGAAATTTGACTAATCTCTCCTTATGTTCCTCCGGAATGTTTTTCAAGATTTCCTTATCACTAGCACAAAATTTTCTTAACTCGAAATTACCTTTTCGTAATACGATCTTGACTTCTTCAAGCAACTTTCTCGCTTCAGACATCGTATCTGCTCCTGCCAATAGATCGTCTACGTAAATTTGGTTCCTTATTAATTCCGATGCCCTCTTGTTATCACCAATAGTGTCATCTGCAAGTTGTACAAGGCACCGTGTTGCCAAATAAGGCACAGAAGCTGATCCATATGTTAATGTGTTTAGTTTGTAGGTTCTGAGCTGTTCATCGCGCTGAGATCTCCAAAGAATCAACTGAAACGCTTGGTCTTCGGGCCTTACTAGGACTTGACGATACATTTTGCTAATATCGGCAGTAAAGGCATATTTGTTCATTCTGAAATTTACAACGATTGAAAATAAATCCGGTTGAACTGTTGGTCCAACGCTTAGAATATCGTTAAGAGAAATGCCGGAAGTTGTTTTGGCTGAGCAATCAAATACAACACGAAGAATAGTCGATGAGCTTTCTGGCTTAATAACACTGTGATGGGGAATGTAGAAGTGAAGCTCTGGAATCTCGTTATCATTTATTGGGCTCATGTGACCCAATGACTCGTATTCTGCCATAAAATCCGTGTAAAGACTTCGTAATTTAGTATCTCTCTCTAGTTTTCTTTCTAGCGAAAGAAACCTTTTTCTAGCAGTTTCCCGAGAATTACCTAAATTACGAGGACTCCCTTTGAAAGGTAGACTTACTACAAACTGTCCCTCCATCGAGAATTTTGTTGTCTTCTTAAAGAACTCCTCGCAATCATGTTCTTCAGAGCTAATTGGCTTGATAGGTGCGTCATGACTTTCCGTTTCCCAATATTTCGCAATCAGTTTGTCCAAGGATGTAGAAGATTTAGTTGCGATAGTGCAAACAGCATGTTGACTTGTCGATCGAACCCCTCCTGCAACTATCCACCCCAGTGTTGTATTCCGAAGCGTAGGTAAATGATCTCCTACTTTCATTTCTCCTGACAAAGTAAGATCAAAAAATATTTCTGCTCCCAAGAATATGTCAATTCTTCGATTTGACGAAAATTCTGGATCGGCCAATCGAATGAAATCTGGAACGTCCCAGTTCGTCGTGTCGAATTCACAGCTCGGTTGATAGTCTGTAATGCGAGGTATAATATTTGCGTGTATACTTGCCTTATAAGATGAATTCCTTGATTCAAACGTGCACGATGTAGCAAATTGCGCCTGTGTGCAATGCCTTCCTAATCCACTTATAGGGGTATCCGAGCGATACTTTGAAAGTCCTAACGTCTGCACTAGCGATGTGGTTATAAAATGCATCTGGGATCCAGAATCTAGCAACACAGGACAAGGCACCCGTGTTCCGCACGATGAAATCACATTAACTAATGCTGTAGCTAAATAGATTTGTCGCGGTTTTGACTTCGAACCCACCGATGCGTTAACCGATCGACTTTCGACCCATCGGCCTAACTGCTGTGGTGGGCTATCTGTTGGTTGACTACTATCAATTGGTTTGATTACCTTTTTATGCTGAACTGAGGGTTTGGATTCCCTTTTCCGATGCAATAAAGAGTTGTGTTTCCCATTGCATTCTCGGCAGCCCTGAGACTGACACGAATTTGAAAAATGACCGGATTTTAAACAATTCCGACACACACGAAGACGTTGCACAGCCTTCTCACGATCGCCACCTGAAAGAGATAAAAATGTTTGACATTTATATATTTTATGACTACCTGAGTTGCACATAGGACAATCGTCCTTATTTGTTGCCACAACTGTGACTGGCTTCCTTTTCTCGTATTTGATGGTCTCTAGGATGAGAAATCTTGTTTCCAGAATTTTGAGGAATTGTTCCAATGTTGGAACGATCCAGTTTTTGCAGCATGATATGTACGATGATGGGATCCCAGTTCTCGGTTTCAAAACCCAAATTCTGAATAGCTTGCATGGTTTTTTGAGTGTATCATGGAGCTTTTTAATAGCTAATGCCGTCCCTGCGGCAGTAGGCAATCCCAAGAGTCGGGTCAATTGTGCAGATAACAAAAGCCTTTTATTGTCATACCGATCAACCAATGATTTCCATGCGATTTCATAGTTGTCATCTGTGGGCTGAAGATGTTGAATTAAGTATATTGTGCGCTTCGCCTGCTACGTTGGCTCTCAGAAAGTACAATTTCGGAGCGTTAGAAATTGGTTGGTTGTGGATTAACTGTTTAAAAAGGTCATGAAATTGACGCCAGTTAAGGTAACAGCCATAGAATTTTGGAAGCTCTATCTTCGGAAGTTTGACTGCTGCACTATTTGATATGGTTTTGTTAGGCATATTGGGCATTTCATCTTTGGGCAACTCAGCTAATCGCAGCTCCAGCTGCTCCTGAAGGTCGAAATACATCTCAATATCGCTCCCGGTTGCTTCGTCATCAAGCCTTTTAAATGAAATTGACATTTGGTTTGATATTTCTTGAAGGCTCTTCACTTTAATGCTAAACAACTTTGGATTCGATTTGTTCAGGCTCGGTTTGCATTTCTCCAGTGATGTCTGGAAGATTTTACCGAGGGTTTTAAATCTATTTTGTGCTGGAGGTGCAATTTTATAATGTTGTGAACTTGATGGATCTATTTCCCTGGCCGGTGGTGCTGAGGATGGTGCTGATGGCTTTCCCTGCTCCTGACCTGCTGCCTCTTGTGTGAGATTCTTCGTAAGGCGCAATGAAATGTCCGTCTTCATTGACTCATAAACTATCTTTATCTGGTCATAGTATCCCTTGACCAAGTAATCGTGCGCTGTAGATTCGGCGTAATAATCTCGAATTTCACTGTCATTTGAATCGAAATGATCCCACAAGTCTTCCAGCTTCTTTATCCGATGTTGTAATTTTTCTTCTGTCTTGCGCTCTTCCCCGTCCTTACCGTAGTTGCGGGCAAGAGTGCAAATTTCCCTTCCAACCTGTTCTTGCAGATTGGTTAGTTGTTCCAGTGATTGCACCATGTTAAATTTTTTTCTTTTTTTTATTATTATTTTAAATTCACTTTCACTAACACGAGTGTTTTTCTATTTTTCACAATTTACAGGCCACTAAAATACTTTTAGTCGAGTCCTGTCACGGTCGCCAAAATTGAACAAACAAACCAAATTGATGTTGACTCGCTGATGTCTCACAAACAAGTGACTTTATTTTTGATTATAATAAAACATTACATCTAATGCGAGAAGCTAGCGTGTGACCAAAATTATAAAAAATATTAATTTGAGCCGTGGGACCAGGTAAAATGTACAAACCACACGGGCTTGTATTACAAATTGTCAGTACAGAGAAAATTTGGTTCCCACAGTTTTGATGTTGCCTATCACACGGTAGATCTCGTTACAACAAACTTAATCTAGATATTTACATTGTATACATAAAATATGATCCAAGTTTGAACAGATCTCTTTGAGATTTTCCTCTAGTTGTTCGGGGATACCAAATAGAACAGCATCAGCTGCAATATCTTTGCGCTCTAATATATCATGTTGTTTTTGTAAAGAGAGAAGCTCTTTTTTTATTGTTAACGTGTTATCAGTAGCTTCAACTTCAACTCTTTCAACACGTTGAACTATATCAGCGATAGTTTTATTTACTGCATCAAATCTATTCGACCAGAACTGTTGAATGGTTTGAATTTTAGAGAGAAATTCATCGCGAATGATATGTGGGCAGTTATCAAAAGACGATGTTTTTCCAGGCGGTCATCAAGCAATTCGAGCGTCAGATTAGCAACACCATAGGTGGGTTTGGTCGTCATAGGGGAAATTGGTTGTGACGGTGTTGATGTCTTACTTTGAAGAGCTTTAGCTCTGGTTCCAATTACACCTGAATGCGAGTGCGACATAATCAGTGGCGAGTAAACAAATGAGACTCAGAAAGAGAAGAGAAGAGTGGCGAAGAGATAAGATGATGAAGCACCAACAACAAAAATGTCGGTGGAGATTTTCTTCTTTTTGTAAATAATTTAACACTGCACACAATGAATATAATAATAATTATGTTTCTCCGTAAGATACTTCTGACTTTTATTTATCGTTAGCGCTCACTATTAAATTCAACTAGGGATCATATACCCGAAAAATAAAATAGAATTGCGGACGGGGTAAAAACTACGACCTACTCATGCGAATACATAAGCAACCTTGTGATCCATTTGTTCTTTTTCCAAAACAAATAACTTCAATAAAAAGTATTTTCTTACACTTTCCGCGATCACGGCAATCTAATATCAGCAACAGTGTTGCAAAGAAAGTGTCCAATGTCGCAAAAGTTCACCGCGCTGCATTGAAGATAGCTGAGATAGCAATGTGAGAATTGAAATAAGGGAGCGACGAATGCTCACTAGTTAGTTAGTACGAGTAAGAAAATTTTGTAAGAGCTATTCGGTTTGTAATAAATAAAAATATTTTTTTTGAAGCAAACCACGGTACAAGTAGTATAAATTGTACGACTCTTAAAGACGAAGAAAGCCTTGGAATCCCTTGTACCTCTCGTTTGGATGAGAATATCGCTGCCGAGGCTGAAGATATCCTAAAGGCTCCGTCGGCATCGTCCAGACGACGTGCCACACAATTGTCAATTTCACGTACGTCTCTGCTGCGCATTTTGGTGATGGATTTTAAGATGTTTCTTACAAAGTGTAGGCAGCCCATCAGCTGAGTGTTGACTGTGAATTGCGCCTTGCCTACGCTCACGCCCTCCTAAATCTGAACAACAAAGTGGACGATTTACGTCAAAAATAATCATGAATGACGAGACTCATTCATATTGCAAGTCTGCGGGAGTGAAATTCTGCGAGTAATGCACGAAGAGTCATTACATCCACTTAAAGTCACTGCATGGTGTGCTGTTTACGCTGGAGGAGTCATTATGGCTCCACCTTGTACTTATAGTCCTTGGAGAAATGGATAGTGATACTTTTAAGTATGAGATGAGTCAAAACAGCCAGCTTCCTCCTGCAAATTTGACTGAAAGCCCATTTCTAGTGCATCGATCGTCGATGACGTCTAGGTCTGCCTGCGCTGTAGAGATAAAAACGCCCAGCGCGTATTTCCTTTTTTCGAATGCACCTTCAATTCTGACCACCATACTTTGAATCTTTCGAGGGATCTTCTGTTTTGGTAGGCATGTTGTATATCAAACTCGACCATTCTCTCCGTGCTCTTCAATATAAAGGAAACAATAAACCTCCCTATAGTATTTCTTCGTTGTTGTGGCGCCTAGATAGCAGTCCGAGTCTACATTGCCCTCTCGAAATGTTCGGAAATCTATAATCAATATGATGATCTGTCTCGCACGAAGTCAGATTATACATCACTGTGATTCCAAAGATATCCTCTTGCTCTATTTTAGCGTCAACGTGAAGTAAGAAATGTTTAACGTCATACTTAGGGTATTCCTCGCAGGTTTTGTAGGAGCTCGTTGAAATAATCTTTGATACCATAGTCTATTGCCTCTGTGGGGGCGTGACCACATATCAGACTGATAATTAATTATTACAAAACGTTCATCCATATATCGAAAGATAAAAAATATCCTACCTTAGTCTGCCTTATACTCTTATTCTGTGCTATAGTCGCCGTTATACTTGACATACTCGATCGGTTTTTCATCTGCCTTTTGTAACACATCTTGAATGACGGTAGTATCTGCAGTGAATGGTTATGGTTGCCCATTAAGTTAGTAAAATAAATTTCACCGCCTTTTGGTCTAGCAATCAATGTAAATATATTTTGCGCTATTCATGGCTTAAGTCTTGAGTTTATAGGTTAACTGTATTTTGTTTGAATACAAATGCAAGTCGAAATGTAAAATTCGTTATATGACGCCGTATGAATGGCCTTATCGCTGTGAATGTCCTGGAATTGATATTTGTATTAGTGGCAGAAGTATTTGCGGCCGACCGAATGCTACAATGATGATCAAGATTTGCTCTATCTATCCTATAACACTTCTTTCTTTTCGAATTCACCCATTAGATTACGATTTTGCTGGTATGATGGTCGGTTACTTGACCAGTTAAGTTAGTTAAGTGACTATTACATAGAAAATAACTGTTAACAATATAAGTTATTAGTCTAATTGGTTTGCCTTAAGGCCGTCTACCAGATTGACAGATTTATTTAACACCTCGTATAAGAAAATTAATTTTTTAAAGTTGATATACTTTTCAGGAACTCTGTTCGATAATCCAATTTCTATACCGTAACGCGTTGACAGTGTAGTTGTACAGCAAGTCCCAACTTTGGGCACCGTTTAGGATGCTACGCTACGAGTAATTGTTTCCTTGTAAAATGGAGCATATCGCGATGAAGTGAAATACGTCTTCTCGTTGCTTGAAGTTGCATAGGTCGCAAATAATTGGGAGCTCCGGCGATGGGGTATATAAATCAGGCTGATCAGTTCTCCTCTTACTTTAAAGATTATTTTCATCATATCAGTTATGCTACTAGGTAAAAGATACATTTTCTCCTGCAGATGATGGTTCTTTTAATTACTTCTGTTAATATCATTTGTAGGTGATACTTCTCGAACTATTTCTATTTGATCACCTTGAAATTTGTAATCTTCCCTCCGTGAATACCCGCCTATCATTCTCTAAAAAATCATCATCTTTCTTTTAGAGAGACTTACAGATATATTTCAAGTTCCGCAGTAGTTTTCGAGCCGGTTAATCAGTAATTGCATGGATTCGATTGTATCTGCGAGGAAAACAATGTCATTAGCAAATAAAAGTGCTTTGATATTACTCCGGCTCAACTCAATTCCTCCTTTTACATGCTCTGTTAGATCGTTTAGGTATGTACAATAGGGTGTCCCAAAAAAATCAAGTTTAAATTTTTGTAACGCATACCCTCTTATTTTATTCGAATACTGTCAAAACAATAGTAAATAAAGTTTCATGTACTTTGAACCAGAGGAACCCGTGCCGACTTGCATCTAAACATGTCAGTACTTGCAAGGCATGGCACGCGAGTAATAACATATCGATAACTTGTTATTGCATGTTTATTTTATTAGTAAACACATTGTTCTCGTTCTGTTAACATGTCGGTGGAGTTACGCAGTTGTAGAAAGGAGATATTTTTAATAGGGAACGTTAAACATCAAATTACTGGTTCAAAACTTCCCTCTAATGGGCAAGTACTGGCAGTTTTGTTCTATAATATTCGTGAAGTGAATTTAAGTGTCAATGAGAGCGCAAATCTTACTATTCGTGAGTGCATTATTTATTGGGAAAAGGCCCGTATCCCGACAAGATCTCTACCTAATTGTGTTAAAAAATTAATTACATTGTATCAAGTTTGGAGAAGTTTGCAAAAAAATGCAAACAAAACACAAAACGTGTTTGAGCAGCGTCGACATGAGTTTGTTACAAACTTAAACAATTTGTTTGACATGCGGATGCACTTCAATTAATAAAGATAGATGAAGATAGGATTTTTTTGCAGCGCCAAAGAGAACCAGGCCGTCCTGGTCATTTAGCCGGAGTTGACCAAAAACAAACACACAAAGAAGAAAGAGCGCACCTTAGAAACGTCGAGGAGCAAAAACGACGTGCTAAATATTTTTCATCCTTAGCTCCTTCAACATCATCTTATGACCCGCTACAAGAAAGTTTGTCGTCTGATTCAGAATTGATGGATTTACAGGAAATTTTGCCAAACCTAACCAAAACAGAATCCAGTATAAATAAAACTGTTATGAGGAAGAATTTTATCACTCCAAAATTAGTGGCAGCATTAGATCGGTGTCAATTGAGTGTGAGAGATGCTGTGTTTATTATTGAAGCAACTATTGAAGCTCTTGGACATAACACAGACGAATTTCCTATAAGCAAGTCCACTATTCAAAGGGTTCGTACGGAAAAGCGAAAAGAGCGAGCGGAAGCCATAAAGGTTAATTTTCAAAACCAGGTTCCGGATATTGTAACACTCCACTGGGATGGTAAACTTTTGCCGGCTTTAGATTCACGCAAATCTAAGGAAGAACGTCGGCCGATAGTTATAACGTTTGACGATAAAGAACAACTTATCGCTGTACCAAAGTTGGATAACTCTACAGGAAAGGAACAGGCCCAGGTACTTTGGAATGCTATAATTGATTGGAATCTTGAGGATAAAGTGCAGATTTTGTGTTGTGATACGACTGCTTCAAATACTGGTCGAATCAATGGTACTTGTGTACTTCTCGAACAGAAACTAGGCAGGGAAATGATTATTTTTGCTTGCCGCCATCACGTCTACGAATTAGTACTAAAAAGCGTGTTTGAAGCAAAAATTTGCCAAGTTACCACAAGCCCAGACATTCCAATGTTCAAGAAATTTCGAGAGAACTGGAAGAATGTCGATCCCGAGAAAATACAGAGCTGTACAGAAAAGCTATCATGTTTGAATGTTTCTGAGATCAACAGACTTATCGATTTTTACCAAATTGAATTAACTAAAGAAATTACTAGGGATGATTACAGAGAGTTAATCGAACTTTCAATAATATTTCTTGGCGGCGATGCAGAAAAAAAATTTAAGATCCGGCCTCCAGGTGCCATGCACCAAGCTCGATGGATGGCGAGAGCGATTTACTCATTAAAAATATCGTTACTTGGTGATCAATTAAGAATTTCTAACAAAGATAAAGAAGCTCTGTTAGACGTCTGCCTGTTCATCGTGACAATATAGGTTAGGCCTTGGTTGCAATGCATTTTAGCAGTAAAAGCACCTTACCAGGATTTGTGTTTTCTGAAAGCTATAAAATCTTATGAAACAATAGATGAAAGCATCTCCAAAGCAGCATTACAGAAGTTTTGCTTGCATTTGTGGTATTTGACAGACGAAGTGTCTATCTTGTCTCTATTTGATGATGATGTAAGCCAAGAAACGAAAGTCAAAATGGTTGCTAACTTAGCCAAAGAATATCCATCTGCCTATGGTAAATGCTACATTCCATCGAAAGAAGAACTTTGTGGCAGACTTTATGGTAAGTTTGAAAATTAAGTTTGTTTTTTTAACTTTTTTATTTACATAACTAAAAAATTATATCAATAATCCTCCTTTTTTTGTTTTCAGAAAAAAACATCGATGACTTTGTTTCAGTCAAAAGCAAGTCCTTATTTAGTCGATTGAAAATTGATGGTGCTTTTCTCCACGAGTGCCCCTCTTTGTGGCTTAAAAATGCTTCGTACCAACATGCTAAAAGCAAGCTATTAAAACTGAAAGCAGTTAATGACTCTGCTGAAAGAGCAGTCAAGTTGATGCAAGATTTTCACGGCCTGCTAACTGTTCAAGAGGAGCAAAAGCAATTTTTATTTCGTTGCGTACAAGAACATCGACAAAAGTATCCTGACTGTAAAAAACAAACATTAAAAAGAAAATTAATAAATAATTAACCTACTTTCAACAATTAATATAATAATAAAGTCCAATACCGGATGCCTTATTTCAAAAATAAATGAGTTTTGCTTTTCCCTCCATTGCTCCATACTAATTTTTATGTTTAGATTTTGGCGTTAAGTCGGCACGGGTTATCGTCATCCGATCGCAATAATATTTGATATTTCACTTATCTGGGTCAAATAGAAAAAAAAAAAAAGGTATGCGTATCTCTATCTAAAAAAAAAAAATTAACCCTTATAGCCTGGGACACCCTAATGTACAATATAAATAAAAGTGTGCTTAGGACACACCATTGTTTCACAACCATTAACGTACCAAACTGCTCCAATGTCATGGTCCCCTCCCAGACTCATGACACATTGTGTTCGTACAAAACTCTTATCACGGCAACGAACTTTGTCGAGATTCAATATCTATAAAGCTTATAAAAAAAGGCTTCCCGTGCTACGGAGTCGAATGCGGCTCAAAAGTCTGTGAATATAGCATACAGCTTCTTTTTCTTCCTTTTGTAGATCTCTGTGAGAATATGTGGTCTATGGTTGAATAGTTTTGGCTAACACCGGCTTGGAATTCAAGGAGGGTTTTCTTCTCTTTAACCCAATGTGTAAGTCTGTTAAAAAGTACACCGGGAAACAGTTTAGTGGACGTGTTCAGAAACGAGATACCTCTATAGTTAGAGGGGTTTTTGTGTCCACCTTTCTTGTACAGTGGGAAAATGATCTCACAATGGAAACAATCAGATTCGTCTGCAGTTCGGAGTATCCAGTTGAATTCCTTTGTAAGTGCTGGGAGAAATTCAGTAGTGCAGTTTGGTAAAATTCAAATGGAATACGATAGTTTCCGGGGGCTTAGTTTTCCTTTGATTTCTCAATTGCTATTTTCACTTCTGCTACGGTAATTGAAGAGTCTAAAAAGTTAACCTCGATTATAGAGGTTGCGTACTGGAAAGATGGAGATATTTGCGGAGCATTGAGAAGTGTTGTGAAGTGATCTATTAGCTGTTCTGGTTGCGTTTTTCCACTATATAGAAAACTCTTAAAGCGTTACTGTTGTTAGTCCTAAATAATTGTAGAAACACAAATAAAGACTCTCTAGCATGCATACATTCCCTATCGAACCACTTTTGACTACATTTATCGATGCTTTCCCTTGTTGTCGGTTTTTGCGGTTCTGCTTTTTTGACTACCTCTCAAGGGCTTTAATTCAGGATAATGCACTCCGGTAACGTTCAGCGTTGAGGTTATTTTTATATACTCGTAGGTCCCGAAAACTGTCTTTTCGAATCATTTCCATTGGAAGTCCTAGTTTAGAAGTCCTTGCGGCGTTCTGTGTTCCGGAACCTGATATCAGCATTTCTAGGGGCATATGGTCAGAAAACGTTTTCAAGGCTACTCGGAAATCGCTAATATACGAATACCATTCTGCTGTCGCGAAACAGTAGTCAATTATTGAGCTTATCATACCACGCAAGAAAGTATGCTCCCTCAAAGGATCTTCTCCACAGCTATCGTTTAAAACTTTGCAGTCCCATTTATAAGGTAGCTCGAGAATTTTGATACCTTTTTGCCATCACATCCTTCAACCTTCTTAGAACTGCGGCCTATTTGTAAGTGAGGCATGTGAAATCCACTTGCGAGATTATTTTGTGATAAGCTTATTCTCACATTGAAATCACCGATGAGCATTAAATTCGTTGCTCCCAGGTCATTCAAATGGTCTTTAAGTTTATTGACCTCAGGTTGCCAGTGGTTATAGTTAAGGTATATTGGCACGGCGTGTAGAGTGTTGGTATTAATTTTTAATTCTATTACATATCCTTCATCTGCACTTTTAAATTCGAGTGCTGCAACTTCTAGCTGCCTACGGTAACTAAAATGATGGGTTTCTCCGCTAGGATATATTGTATTACAGTTCAAAATTCTTAGATTTTGATAATTTTTTAAGTGTACGGTTTTTAATTGTCAAAAAAAATAAGAAAACTGCAAAAGTATATACAATTTTTATTCGAGGTACTGAATCAATGCTTGGCATTTACTTTTTAAAGATTATTTCATGTAAATGTTGACCACAACTACGTTTTAAGTGGTCCATACGAAGAGTCCAATTTTGAATCGCTTTTTCGAGCATATTGGCTGGTATCTCGATAGTAACACGTGTTGTCTTCCAAAGCTGCAATCGGTATAGACGAGTGATTTGACCATAAAAAATAGTCTAACGGCGCAAATCACACTATCTAGTCGGCCAATTCACCGGTTCAAAACGAGAGAAAAATTGCCCACCAAACTCATTTCTCAATTGATCCATCGATTCGCGTGCTGTGTGGCATATAGCGCCGTCTTGCTGAGACCACATATCGACCAGGTTCAGCTCGTGTATTTTAGACAAACAAAGTTCGAAATCACTGAACGACAGCGTCCGCCATTGACGGAATCGTTGTTCTTACGGCCATCTTTGAAAAAATCGGACCAAATATGGCAGTTTTGTTTCAACCAGATATGAGCTCCTTCGCTGAAGATAATTTTTCGATAAAAAGCGGATTGTCCTCCAGTTTTTCTAAGACCCACTCACCGAAAATTCAAAGCTGTGGCAGGTGATTCGGCTTCAGTTCATGCACGAGCTGTATTTTGGAAGGTTTTGGACAAATATCCTTGCGTAAAACTTCCACGGTAGTCGAGTAACACAATCCCAATTGCTGCGAACGGCGCCGAATTGGCAAATCACGGACTTCATTAATACTGGCGGATAGAGCAGCAATATTTTCCTCTACGCATACGGGTAGGTGGCTTGATATCCTATAGCGTGAAATTGGTGCAAAATTTAGTCACTATGGCTTGAATTGCTTGCTCAGTAGGTACTCGTAGATCATATTGACATTAAAATGGTCGAAGTATGCGTAAAGCATTTTTCATAGAGCACAAATTCTGATAATAAAATTCAATAATTTGTAAGCGTTATTCGGGTGTAAGTTTTTCCATGTTGAAATGGCAATGCTAACTGAGCATGTTTGACTTTGACACATCTCACGAATCACGCGTGAGCTGTCAGAAATAGAGCACTGAAAAACCAAACAGCCAAAATAATCACACTTTTTATTTTCTTTTCTTATTATTTTCTTTTTACTTATTTTCTTCATATTCTACTATATGTATCTTAAATAACACAAAAACATCAAAAACATAGTTAAAAAAATCCGTAAATAGTGCTTTGTTGGTTAGGCTTAGTATATTATAACCTTAATTCTATGTTGATGAAGTGGACCGTACCTTTGACTTTCCCAGCTGTCAGTTTCAACTGACACTGGCATTGGTCCAATGTTGTTGCTTTGCACTTGTAAATAAGCTGCTGCACTAAGTAAAGCTGTCGATATTTCTCCGAACAGTTCTGTAATTAATTTCTCTGCTCACCGATTTTCAAACTTTCGAATGGATCCCATGTGTTTTTTTTTAGACGTATAAAAATTCAATATAAAATAAAACGCTTAAAGCTAATATTAAATGTTTTTACTATGTATGATATTAGCTTTATTTAATAGACAATTTTATGCCATTAGTGTTTAAATATGATATCGCTCACATGCGTGCCACGGCTAGCTGGAATGAAGTGCAATCGTGAAGCGCAATTTTCGACAACTTTATCGAGCAACTGGGGCCGTATATCAGCAATAACACGGCGAATGTTGACTTCCAAATCGTCCAACGTCTCTTGTTTATCGGCATAGACTAGTGACTTCACATACCCCAAAGAAAGTAATCTAAAGGTGTGAGATCACAGGATCGTGGAGGCCAGTTCACAGGTCCATTACGCGAAATAATGCGTTCAGCAAACGTTTCCCGCAATAAATTGATGGTGTTACTCACCGTGTGGCATGTTGTGCCATCTTGTTGAAACCAAAGCTCTGTCACGTCAATCCTATTCAACTGAGGAACGAAGAGCTCAGTGGCTGATTCCTTCAGCCCATAAAGCACACCAAACAGTGAGTTTTAATAGTTGTAAGGGCGTCTTAACAAAGGTTCCGGGTTTTCTCCACTCCAAATTCGGCAATTTTGTTTGTTTACATATGCATTTAACCAAAAATGTGCCTCATCGGAGAACAAAATTTTGCGTTGAAAATGAGGGTCAAGCCAAACCTACGACGCGTATAATAGTCACGCGGTTTCAACTCTTGCACAAGCGGGATCTTATAAGCTTTAAGCCAAGATCTTCCCGTAAAATCTTCCACAAAGTAGATGGGCATAGCTCCAATTGCTGTGCACGATGGCGAATCGACTCCTTCTCGACTCGACTCTCCACAACAATGCTCTGCACAACGGCAATAACTTCTTCTATTCGCATTGTTTCTCGTCTTTGGGGATACGTATTATCTACTAGAGTGTACGTGATGCGAAAACCATTCAACGTGTTCCGAATAACTTGCTCAGATGGACGATTATGTAGACCGTAAAATGGAAGTAGCGCACGATTACTTTGGCGAACCGAACCATGATTTTCAAAATAAGTTTGTACAATTTGCATGAGTTGTTCTCACGTTATAATGGCAAAACGTACTAACCACAAATCAACTTTCAGCTGTCAAATTGACAATCTGTAGAAATAGTGTTGCCCAATTTAAAAGTCTACATACAGTTTGTCATCCCTCAATGTGATTTTCTTTTATCGTCTCCGGTTGTCTTTCACGCAGGAATTTCATAAGGAAGACAAGTTTACCTCTTTTCCGTCGGACATTTAGTGGAAGATCTCTACGCACACTCATATTTGTACCTTTTAACTTCTTTGAATTCTTCAAAACACCATTGGCAGAGGCCCTGCTTCACTGCTACCGTTGCAGCTTTCGGCTTACGTGGTGGGATTATATAGGCAGATTCAATGTTCTCTGCAGCAAAGTGCACAATGATGTTACTTTCCGTGTTTTTCTGGATTTATCCAGTTTATCTATCTGCGCTTCTTCTAGTATCTACGGCTCTCCAATTGAGTCACTTTTTCAGATAACTCTGTATGCCTTGCCCTCAGCCCCCTTAGAAGAGCAGCTGGAAACCGGACTTTGACACAAGGTCTTTTTTTAATTCTTAATTTTTTCCATCCAGCACCACCTTTAGTTGCTTGATGCTAGTGCCTGTGACACGCTCCATTCCTTTGCCGGCTACGGTTCTGTTGATATGCCTTTTCTGACTACTACGAGTATATTGGTCTGGAAAGAAAGAGAAATAGAGGTCGCTTGCGGTCCTCTATTACTCATGAAGTAGTGTTTAGCTTGGTAAGGTTTCAACTTGCTGATTATAAGACTTAACTGCTAGGACTTACTCGGGAAGTACGTTTGTGTTGCATTTTAGAGAATCATTCGCACTAAAGTTATACAGTTATTTGACAGAATCCTTTCGTTACTTGCCGACACTGCACCAACCATCTGACATCCATGAGACAAAGGTAGTTGGTCCTCTTGGAAAACAGATTCGGTTTCAAGCCGCTCGCGCTAGGGCACATTTCTCCATATTTCTCCCAATGAGGCACCAAGTTTTCAGCACTACTTGCAACTTACTTAAGAGCCCAAGTAAGAAAAGAGGAGTTTACTTAAAATGTGGAGGAAGAAAAAAAATAGCAAACATACTACTGAAGTAGTTACTTCTTACAACAACGCTGATTATGCCTAGGTTAGCAGCCTTATCCCCGTTTCGGAATTTTAAATCACTTCCATCCCCATCACTAGATGGGTGAGGTAGAGGGCTTTTAAATGACGGAGGAGAGTATTCGTATAAAAGCAACAGCAAACATGCACGCGCACAACAATGTCAAGAATTTGATCAATTTATTGGAAATTATGGTTATCCTTTAATACCGTAATGAGGGCACTTAAATTTCTCAAAGAGGATGATGATGGCAGTGCGGTACGAATCGGTATGGAAGGATGTGGGTGTTATGCTACTAGGGGTGTCAGAAACAACCAACCTTGGATGCTGTCACACAAATTTAATTGAATTCCACACTCTGCGTCGTCGTCGTCGTCGTTGTCGTTGTCGGAACAAATTGCCTGAACTTAAAAAAGAAATAAAATTTATATTTCCATTAAATCAGATGAAAGTCGAATCGCAAAAAAGTACTTGGACTCGTCGGACAAAAGGACACCCGCCACATTGTTGCATGATGGGTATAGTCGTAAGCATATTGGTACTCATACTCGTATTCGTACCCATAGTCTGTAGAATCTCTGCTATTTTTTTTAATTAAATGAGGCGTCAATACATATAGTTACTCCTAGGGATATATACCTGACCCAGTGGCGGCAACGCCTCAGATGCTATTATTCGTAACCGTATACGTATGTCCACTACTATCTCTGAGCAAGTCTACATCCATTTCTCTCGATACGATGAGAAAACCAGGGACCGAAGATAATGAGTCGGATTAAGAAATTTCCACTCAGAGGAAGTTTAGCTGAAGTAGCGGATTATTGTGGATTTGTGGGAGTCCTGCTGAGGATACCGCTCTCTTTTTTTATAGCTTTTGGGCAGACATAGGGCAATGATTAAATTTGGATATCGTTACGGTTCTGCACGGTGTTGGGGGTGTTGGTCGGCATTGGTCGGCATTGGTCGACGTTTTTCTCCATTAATTAGGTCATAAAGTTCTCAAAATGAGATTTTAATTTGACACAATAAAGTGAAGTGACACTGGTGGGAGTGGTGTCAGTTGTGTCTCAGTTAATGGTGGTCCACATTAAATCGGGGTCAGTAATGGCAGCAATAGCAATAAGAAGATGGTTTGATTGTATCCAGGAAATCATAAGGAGCAGGCTATAGGTAAAGAAAAACACTTTTGAAGGATTGTAAAGAGTTTGGGTTAATCGTTTGTTTCTCAGGGTGTAAATGAAGGAGCGACCTTCTGCCGAAAATTCATGAATTGGAAATTGTCCTTATTTTTGACCAAGACCTATCGATTTTATCACTTTTTTCAGGACGATTAATTGTCGGGAAATATTAGTTGGTTACTTGAAACGAACTTAAATGTTTTCTTCGATGACTACGCGTATATAGGCCAACTCACACCGGCTAACTAGGTGATTCTGGATAGCCACGTAGGCTCATATCTTAGGTAGATTAGTAATTTTCAATTAATATTCAGTTGCTGCTGAAATAAGCTATGAAACATAGGGAATAGCACAAATTTGTTTGCTTCTTTTCCCTTTGATCGGTACTACCACCGAAAACAGTAGCCGAACTCATTGAATTCCAGGAAGCAGTATCATAAGCAGGAATGCTTATGATGCACATAATACTTTTTGGGGTGAGAGGCAATTTTCTCATGAATTTCTTTCTATCGTCTGACCGCCACAATGATGGCTCTCAGCCAACAATTATCACGAAAATAAGGAAACAAGTAATCGACTTAATGCTATCCACTAGGCACGCTAAGGATACTACCAGCTGAAAAGAACTGTCGGAAGTTTCCATGTCAGACCGTATCGAATTCAGAGTCGGATGCGAGATCGCATTGTTATTGATTGACTAGTCTGTTAATAGTCCCTCAAAACTCAGAACAAAGCAAAAGCTAGAGGAAGCTGTTCATAATCTTGGTGCTCTCACTAAGTGCTTTGAGCTGCCAAGTCCATCAAAGAAACAATCGTGCAGTCCATCAAAGAAGTCCTTCTGAGTAATTCTTCACAGCTATAGTGTGAAGCTATACTCGTAGTGTCTGTCATAAACAAAAGTCTATATGAGCTGGACTAAACAAATTTCAAAGACTTACCTATGTGTTAAATGAACTATAACGAATTACTTACAGATTCACTGGTGTGGACGGATCCAGAACAGACGAAGGAGTTGGCGCATGCGTATACGGAGAAATTACCAACACCTTACTGTTCGCAAGTATGGACAGTAGCATCTTTGTATTTCAAACACGCTATGAGCTCTGCATTAGGTAGGTAGCACCAACAGAGTCCATTTAGTCTGCTTGACAGGTCACAGTGGTTATAATGGTAAAGAAAGAGTAGACGAATTAGTCACAAAAGGTTCGGCCTCAACATTCATGTTGCCACGACCATTTTGCGCGTTACCAACCAGCTGTATAATAACTACCTAAGAACTAAGGCATTCCATTACTGGACGAAAACTGAAGCTAGCAAGCCAACAACTTTTTATTAACCCCTCCCCCCAAAAGAACAAAACAACTCCTGCAGCTTTCTAGGGATCAGATATACGCAGTAAATGGATTCTCACTGCAGAGTCCGAAAACACCTTATGACTATGGGAATAGCACAAGACAACAACGGTCGCATGTTTAAAAAGGACGAAACAACAGCAGAGCATATCCTTTGTCACTGTAACCGCTTAGGCAGAACACGTCTACGTCTTCTAGATAAGCCACACCTTGAGGCAGAAAATATCACTGCCAGCTCACTCAAAGATATACGAGTAGCCGAGCTTATTAAAATTTCAGGCACCATGGGTGAGCTCCAACGTGCGGAAATGACAATAAGCCTAACCTGGTCGCTGTGATAAGGGTGCATATTTCTATCTCCCCGCTTAATTCAATCCAATATCTGTCATCCAAAAGTGAGTGTAATCGTTATGCCGAGATTCGAAAAAGATGACTATACGCTCGCAGGGAGATCTATCATTCTGGCTTCCTTCATGTTGAAAAGTGTGGAGAGAATAGCCGAGTTGCATGTGTGCCAAACTGCGTTGTAGGTACATTTTCTGTCTAAGATGCAACATGCCTACCACCGCGAAATATGCGAGGCGCAACGATTCACTAGTTTTGTGAATAAAAGTAATGCTGGTGAATAGGTCCCAAATTCCTAATACTAACTGCAGTCAATATGTGATTATGATACTAAACAAGGGTTGCTTGCAAGGCAAAGTTTTGTCTCCACAGCTATGGTGGATGTTAGTTGACCCACTGCTTAACGCTCTCAATAGTTTTGAGATCTATGATCAAGCATACGCCGAAGATATAGCTATACTATTCTGTTTGACCATGTCTGGTCCCGTATAATCTAAGGCGCAGGCAGCTCCAGACGTGATCGGCCGTTGGTGCACTAAAAGTGGACTTTCAGTCAATCTTCTCAAAAGCGAGTTTGTTCTCGTGACGGGAAGGAGGAAGCTGACTGATCTGACTCATCTAGTTTATAAAGGCGTAACCATCGGTTTCTGCAACGAAGCTAAGTATATGACTGCCATATTGCTTTGGACTAAACATGTTAGGTCGAAAGTCTGCAAGGCGATGTCGGCCCTCTGGCAGCGCGAAGGAGATTTCGGCAAGATATGGGGCTTATCACCCAGGAGGGTGCACGACTATGATACGGCCGGTTACTCGTATATCCTTTACGTTGGTTTTCCACAATAGTGTAATAAGCTTTCACGACTTTTAACAGACTCTAAAAAACCGGATCTTTCACTAACATGCTTGGCTCTGCTCTAGACTAACTTGTGAATCTCTCTTCCCTTGGTATTAATATCATGGTCAGCACTCTTAAAAAAACATTTTTCGTTTAAGTGGAAGTGATATAAAATACACTGGACTGTATTTTGACTCTTGTGTTATGGGCATTTTGTCTAAAGGTTTCGGCCCAAATCTGAGCTAGGGGCCGTATCCGGCAAGCGTGAGTTTTGCAATCTACACGAAAAAATGTGTACACAGTCTTTTTGTCATTCCACAGCGTTAATGTGAGTTTTTGTTTTGACAGATACTGTGTCACAGTTGATTAAAGTTTTTCACTCTGTTTTTGAGCGTGAGTTGAGAATGGGAGAGTAAAAAGAGATGTAAAAACGAAACAAAAAAAAATACAAAAAGGGCAGCGATGAGCAGAAAGAATTCCTGATGAGCTACTCGTATATAGAGGAAAATCTGAGAGTTACTCAGGATAGGTAGGTATGTAATCATGGAAAAATTGAAGCCACAACAATGATTTGAAATCATTGAAATTTACATATTTCCAAAATCGAAGCTTTTTTCGCTAAACTTATATTCACGCTATTCTGCGAAATTCGGCCTCAGGAAAGGAATGTAGTCGGGTCTTCACGTATGGATCCGAAACCGTCACTTCTCGTCAGGAAAACTTGAGTCTGCTGAAACATATGCAATCCTGATGGCAGTGAACTATTTTGTGAAGAACAGGTGGAAAAGGCGAATCATTTGCACCAGTAGTGATAGACAAGCTGTGCTTAAGGCCATGCTGAATTCTCCCACGACTTTCACGGTAGTTCGAAATTGCAAGATTTCACTGAAAGTATGACTTTCCAGGTTGCCGGCAGACTAAACGGATACTTCTCGGGGTCAGTGACTTTCTTTCGACAGCTCAAGCATTTGTGGTAGTATTCGCTTGAAAGAGTTTCATCACAATCAACTTTAGTTTTCCAGAGATGTCGCAAAAATATCTTCGCCAATACGATGACGGTATTGATTAGGCCCAGAGGATCAAACAGCTGTCAAATTTCAGATAACACCGATCTTCTTATTATCCGCCTATCTCCTAAGTTGTTAACCTTCTACATAAAGGCATCGGACTGAGGTTCCCGTATTAAGGAAAGTGTCTTAATGACGTTATTCTCCTTAACGTTTAGGTATGGCTCTCTTTGATCGACCGGAATATTTGCCAATAGCTCTGGGTTATTGGCGCACCACTTATTTAGCTCAAATCCTCCTCTATACAAAATCTGTTTTATCTCATTCTGTAGTTGCAGAACATCTTCTAAGCTATCTGATCCCGATAGAACGTCATCAACATAGAAATCGGTGAGCAGGGATTTCGACGCCAGAGGAAAGCTAGCTGCTTCATCACTTTCTAGCTAATTTAGGGTGCGAGTGGAAAGGTAGGAGGCAGAGGTTGTACCATACGTAGCTGTGCCCAATCGAAATGTTTTAATGCTCCACAAAAATAATTGAAAGTTGCGATCAGCTGAACCAATGACCACTTGTCGGTACATCTTCGTGATGTCAGCGCTAAAAGCGTTCCGGTGCAATAGAAAACGAAGAAAAATGGTAAATAAGTCAGGTTGAATCACTGGACCTAATATGAGTACATCATGAAGAGATTTACCACTATCGAACATCAGTCTCAGTTTTGTGGTGCTGCTGTTAGGTTTGAGGATGCAGTGATATGGTGGGTAAAACTGTAAAAGTTAGTTTCTGATTGATTAACGGAGTCTATGCGTTCCGTATGACCTAACTGTATGTATTCATTCATAAAAGATGTGTATTGGAAGCGCAGTTGATCATTCTTCTTGAACTCACGCTCCAAGTGCACAAGTCATCGTACAGCATTGTTGTAGAAGTTACCTAAAATTAATGGATCCTCTTTAAAAAGGAGTCGCAAGCAGTTAACCGTGACTTGTGACGAGCTTGTTTAGTGAATGAAGGACCATTGATAGAATTACTAGAATGCCTGAATATGTTTGATCAACTTTGATCCGTTTCGATTCGATGCGTTGGACAAACCGTTCTGTGATAAAATTTATTTGTGACGCTGAGTCCAAAATGGGAATGGGCACATCTTGATGTTTGACTACGTGAACTATAGCCGTAGCAAGTATTGTGAATGTTTCTTTATGAGTGGAGTGCAGGGAAACAGCAGTTTTGCACATATTCATTGACGCTGAGACAATGAGATGCCTTACACCGCATTTATGGCAATTGACAGAAGTGCATTTAGTCTCATTATGGTCACCTTTTAAACAGTTGGTACATAGCTTTAATCATTATGGTATGACCTTGTTTAGAATAAAGGGCGCACGTTATATTGCCAGTAACTGTTGATAATATGGACGATTGCTGAGTTGTACTATCTATTTTGCATGCTCCACTTACCTTGTTTGTTGTGATTGGGCATAATTTCCAGAATTTGACCTCTTTTGTTCAGGAACTTCTTCAACTCTTGCAAACCTCGTAATCTATCCGATGAAGACTCTTCTTGCAATTTGATTAGCATGGTTGAATCGAGTTTTGATGTCAAGATAAATACGATCATATCATCACAATGCTGTACAGGCCGTACCAATGATGATAGAGATCGAAGGTTAACATTTGTTGAATCAATCAAGTTGCGTAGAAATGAGGCTGAGTTTTTTTGAACAGCCGGCATTTCAAATATTTGTCTTAGATGTTTATTGACAATGAGCTTCTTGTTTTCGTATCAGGCCACAAGCATCTCGTAGTTTGCATCGGTTACCTCTAATGACTTTATGGTCATCGCCACCTTGTGATTTCATCTGAGAATATTGGAAGGTTAGCTTTTGGAAGTTAAAATTTCGGATTTGAACTTGGGCCATACTACTATCTCGTTCATTTAAACCTCGAATGGTTTACCACTCCTAAATGAGCCCTGAAATTAGCACACATAAACAGAACAACATAAGTTCATCCCCATTTATTCGTAGCCGGTTTTTCACTGAAGATAGCTTAGTGACTTTTAGGAGGGCGCATCGATCTTTGCAAGCCCCCTACTTAAAGCAAACTTCCCTTAAGAAACATCTTTCCCTCGTCCATTAAGAGTCCTTCGGAAGTTTCGGTATTAAGTTCAATTCCATGGTGTGAGGGCTCTTAATTGTTATGAATGAAAACAATAATTGACCTTTTTACCACGCTACGATGGGATTTTTT
The DNA here is from genome assembly GCA_949129095.1 of Volucella bombylans. NCBI lineage: Eukaryota > Metazoa > Arthropoda > Insecta > Diptera > Syrphidae > Volucella > Volucella bombylans. Next base: position 117,819,382 of record OX422142.1, on the reverse strand, counting down.
TCCTGCCCCCGGCAAGTGGAGCGCTTTCCGGCAGCAATTTAATTTTTCTACCCGTTAGGCAACAATCGATTAGAGCGTCCTTTCTCTGTTTACTTTCCCTTCATGTATTTTTTTTCTCCGGCTTCTTAATTTTTGCAAAAGCAGTTTCTTAAGGTTCTCTTCGGCACTATGTTCGCCACGTTAATATTTGTTGCTTTTTATTTTTATTTCTATTTTTTATTCTTCTTTATTCATTAGCGTTTCTCCCGTGGTCCATTTAAGTTTGTATTGTCTGCAGTTACCATATTTTAAGTCCTAACTCTCCAGGATATTCGAATTTTCCGTTAAGTTAGATTTGGAAATTTTTATTTTTTTTCTTATGCAGTCCCCACGCATTTGCAATCTTCATGCCCACAGAATTTCGGTGTAAGCTACTTAGAGAGTCGAAGACTGTTAAAGGGTAAGGGTAAGGTGGAAAAGTTTTTCTTAAATATTTTACCCGCAATTGGAATAAAGCTAGGGCCAGGACTAGGAACCCTTTCAAGTGGCACCGCAGCAGCAAGGATGGAAATTAACTTAAGTCACTTATTGCTGGATACCTTCAGGGTGAATTGTAGCGAACTTTTGTTTTCTTTTGGCTTGTTGGTCCTTTTTTTTGTTGGTTCTTTGGGAACCTTCAACAGCCTGAAGTGTTTTAGGGCGTCGCAGTGTTTACCTGAGTTTTTATCTAAAGACTTAGATTTCTGTTTTTTATTTCTTCTCTTTAGTTTGTGAACTGAAGTTGGTATCCGTATATGAGTGGGGGAGAGGTAGCTGTTTTTTTGTCTAGCATTTGCGAAGGATACAAATGCGATTCGCAAATGCACACGCGATATGTGCCTTTGGGGGTTTGTAGCGTGAAGTTGTTTGCCATTGTCTTAATGAGTTAATTTAACTTCAAGTCGATGTGATGTCTTATCGAATACACAAATTGCTGGAGACAACCGCGACGGAAGAAAGTTGTTATTTAAGAATGTAATGCGATGAAGAATGTAATTCTTCAAGGAAATTGAATTTGTGATAAGATATCGGATAGGTAATATGAGAGTCGCAGTGATACGGATTCAGCGATTACTTTTAATCTGAACTGATGTTCCAAATAAGAGGAACCCACACAGGCTTCGGAATTAAAGTATTGAACTACTTAATTTGTTGATTTTGCATGAGTCAGTTGTCAATGTCACAGATCATTGCTATGTCCCGGCCAAAACCCAATTTTTTCAGAGGATTATACTGTCTTCTTTCATCCACTCAATTGAAAAATTGTCATAAAAGCGTCTATGATGGGGCGCTGAAAGCTCCCGGTGACTGGTTTTCCTAGCAGCTGGACAGGTCTGTTGAACTATTTACAAATTGCACATTTGATCTCGTGTTCTGCAGCTTTACGTAGCACAGCTCGATCTGTATGGCAAGTATACTGAATTCAGTCATCTCTTTGTACAGTTAATGACGATGAATGCTGTCATATGCGGCCTTGAAGTAGCTGAGTTTCGAATTGATTTTTACAGGAGTTTTAAAAATTTGGTCGATCGAAGATCTGCCGGAAACTGGTACATGCTGATAAGTGTGTTGCAGAATGGCTAGAGACGTTTACACAATGCGTTGGATATGATCTTATATGCGATATTAAGCAGGGATATGTCTCAATAGTTCTTAACAGACATAGGATGGCCTTTCTTGAAGGTAGGGCAGATAGAGCTGATAGTCGTGCTTCCATCTATAAATATCTGATTTGGGGCAGGTAGTCTACCAAAACATCACCTCCATGTTTGAAAAGTTTCGCTGGTGGACCATTAAAGCCGACGGCTCGTTCGATAGTAGAGCTCAGGGGGATGGATTTCTCATTGACGATTAGCGGGTTCTCTCCTTTGCTGGAAGTGGTGGTTAAGCACATCTACAATAAAATTTTCCCTCACTGTTTCGAAGAGTGCGTTCCAGGCTTGAAACAACTTGCCAGTTGCTTAACTTTCCTTTTCATCATCATACCGAAGGCTCTTTTCTGATGGCCGTTGGTAGACTACGGTGATCTCGGCTATCTCCTAGAAGATATCGCGATATTGGTTCCAAAGATATTTTGCGCTTGTGGGCGATGAATGGACAGTGGAGAGCCTCACGTCCCTGCCTACTCATGTAATGCTAGGGCTAGCTGGTATGCAGCTTTTCTCGTAGGATAGCTGAACTTTGAATTTGGCTGCAACTAGGAAGGGGTCAGAGTTTGTGTTTGTACATTCTCAATTCTGGATACGTATCTCTCATATACTATATTAGCATGTGGTCGATTTGTTTGTCGAATTAACCGTCTCGGCAGCACCAAGGTGCTGTGTGGAAATTTAGTTGTTGTTATCCGTATTACAAGCTGCTGCAAAATCGATTAGTTAGAATCCGTTATATGTTATCATGTTCTGAAGTCTTTACTGTCTGACTAATCTGTCGAAGATGTTTTCTTCATCCATTTGGGCACATTGAAGTTCAAAGCACTTAGTTCTTAGCTTGCTTTTCATTATTCCATTCAACAAGAATTTGTCGCTGCACTAAATAGTTCGGCAGGTAAGGCATTCGGTGCAACAGTCTTATGGTACTCTAGCTTGAATATTGCTATCCTCACTGCATTTTGGTCGGTTGGACGGATCGGACTTCTACGTTGAATGGTTAACTTTGGCTATAGATTGTGTTTTTTCCATATCCTCAGTACCGACTGTAACTTTACTACTATGTCTCCTTGTTCATCTCTACAGGGCTCTGTTCAGGTCTTCTTGTCTTGGCACGTTATTTTTTTTACTTTTCGGTAAAACTTCCGAAAATTGTTGCTGGAGGAGCATCTCTCGATTTTATCGATTCCTCGTTTCTATTCCTTTTTTTTATAGGTAAACAAATGTTCTTCTCTCCGTTTTTACTTCCAGAGCCCACCGGCCGCTCTCGTTTTTCTATGCAGTGCCGCTTCGTAGGCGAATTATTTCCCTACGTGAATGCTTATCTGCATTCTTTATCAAACTGTGGGTTCCGTGAAGATGATCGATCGAAACCCAGCACAATAGTTGCGGCGTTTCTGATCGCTTCTTGGCCTCGTTGCTACTGGTCATCAGTGGTTGATGTTGTTGTCATGTCAAGTGGTTGTGGGCGGAAAAATACACTGGTAGATTGTTGCGATTGCAGCCGTTCAACGTTACATCTGTTCATAGCTGTAACAAAGATGTGGTCCGAGTCTGTATAATACTGTACGATTGTCTTGCGTCGACGACAACATAATAAATTAGATTGACCGGCGGAGCGTCTCCTTGGGGATATGACACCGTGCTTTGTCACCGCAACCGTTTCCAGACGTGCTGTCATGCAGGCTACGCTTTCCAACTGCATCGCCAAACATGTCCTTCTTTCTTATTTTCGCGTTACAGTCACCTAAGATCATTTTAAAGTCATACTTCGGACATTGCTCGTAGGTCATGCCAAGGAGCTCGCACAACATTCATTGGCAGCGTCGTCTTTTTTTTTCTGTGGGAGCGAGTGCGTATACTAGACTGATGTTAGCGAACAGAGCCTTCATGCACATTGTTACAAAGCTCAATACTTCTAGCGTAACCCTTGTTCCTACAACAAATTCGCTTCCAAATAGAAGTTGTTTGCTTTCTCTGCAGCAATCGCCGTAATACATATCGCAGTTTTTCATCTTTATGGCTGTGATATCTGTTCTATAGCAGTCGAGGGACATCACTAGTTGTTCAACTACACACGTTCTATTCAAGATTCAAATGTGTGCCAATTTTTCACACAATTCCGGAAAGCAACATATATTGCACTGTCGTTGCTTTTGGTCAGCTACAGAACTACGCACGTAAATGGCAAAATCGTAGTAAGAAAAGAATAATGGCACCAATTTGTAGCCAGTAAGCTTAAGATCTAAGTGATTCGAGAACTGTGAGCAGGGATATATATGCCGAAACAGTTTGCTTGCATTTACAGAGTGATTACGTTTGCTACATCCTCTGAATTCCCGAGTTATTATATTAGTCAAAAACTAACACGGACGATGCTTCAACAGCACCATTTTCAAAGCTGTTGCATCTTCTAATAGTGTGAAATGCCCACAATGTATGTATCTACATACTCCAGGTGCATATTCTTAGAGCATAATCTATAGGTTTGTATCCCTGTATCCTCATACTGAAATTGTTATTACATGCGATTCCAATATACACAATTTTGGGGCCCTTCGACATTCTGGACAGAAAATACCCGAAGGACGCTGTGTTGAGATCTTCGCTGCGGAAAACAACTTAACGCTGCTTACAAATGAGCCCACGCGAATACCAGACGTTGATAGTCATACCGCCAACACCCTGGACTTGTTTTTAACTTCTCATCCTGGTAAGTGTACCGTAGATGTGCTCTCCCTTCTAGGCTCGTCGGACCATTGTGTCATATCGGCTAATTTCTCGTACACCGACCACACAGTTAGAAAAAAAATTCCTAAAAGAACCATACGGCAATACGAAAAAGCCAATTGGAGCGGACTTAACACATTCTTTAGGAACTTTGTATCAACTGGTCGTTATGTTTTCTTTATAACGTCGTGGATATCGTGGCTGATATAATCACAGATACTATTCTCTATTCTCTTTGGAATGAAATTCTTTGTCCCTCATCGTGTGAAGAGTATCAAGCCAAAGAAAAGGCATATTAGGACTCGAGCTGTAAAGAGGCTGTCAGGGTTAGAGAAATGCTTTTTCGGTTCTTCAAGACCAACCCGACCGCTGATAACCGAAAAAAGTTTAAACGAGCCAGGAATGCCTGCAACGTCTTCCTTAATCATGTGCAATTTTAATACGACCAAAATTTGAGGCAAAAAATACTACAATGTCCCAAAGGTAGTAAAAGTTTTTGGTCGTTTGTCAAAAACATCAGAAATTCTGCCTCATCCTCCGTCCCAACGCTCATTTACAATGACATTCCAGCTACCAGCTCTTTGGACAAGGCCAATCTATTTGCTGCACACTTTGCGGCCAGCTTAACACTCCCAGATTGAGCTTTGTCTCCGCCTACACTTGAGTGCTTCGAGTTTTCAATGTGACAAATCCACTTTCGCACTCTTGCAGTATCAAGAGTTCGTAAAGATCTTAACATGCATAAATCCGCTATTTCAGATGGTATAACTCCCCTTCTTCTGAAGAGGTGTTCTTCCACGCTGGCAAAACCACTTTTATCAATTCTACTCTTTAGGACTCTTCCCGTGCAGATGGAAAACAGCATTTGTCCAGCCCGTCGCTAAAAAAGGCGAATCATCTTCTCTCTCCTCCTACAAACCCATTGCATTTACGTCCCTTCTTTCCAAGGTCATGGAAACGCTGATAAATCGTCAGCTCATGAAATATCTCGATACACGAAAACTTCTCAATAACCGGCAATATGGTTTTCGTAGCAACAGTTCCACTGTTGATTTGATGGCATGTCTCACCGAAAAGTGGAACCAAAGCATACGACAATGTGGCGAAAGCAAGATAGTTGCACTTGATATTTCTAAGGCATTTGACAGAGTTTGGCATCAGTCTCTTTTGTCGAAAATGCGTGCATTTGGAATCGACGACTCTCTTCTTCTCTGGATTACAAACTACTTTTTGGAACGTCCAATTCCAGTTGTCTTGGATGGTTTTAAGTCTGGTATTCACAAAATAAATGCTGGTGTACCCCAGGGCTCCGATCTGTAGCCGACACTCTTTTTAATTTTTATCAATGATCTCCTGTCTGCCACTTCTAAGCTCATTAAATGCTGATATATTGTAAACACCATCACTAAATGGGGAACCTCCAACAGAATGGAATTTAATGCTGTCTTTAGATTGAAACTTAAATACCCAGGCATTATCCATGAATGGCACTTGCTTCGTCAAAACCGAGAAACTTTTCATTCTCGGTTTGTGTGTCAATGACAACTTAGGTTGGAATGACCACATATTTGTGCGAAATGTCTAGGTTTCCTCAAGCGATGTAAGAAATACTTTTCCCCTTCTGATCTGGCCTCAGCATATAAGTCATTCATCCGCTCAAAATTGGAGTACAATGCTCACATCTGGTCAGGTGCGCCTAAAACATCTCTGCACCTGCTAGATAGGATTCAAAACCGTGCGATAAAACTTATAGGATAAAACACCCTCGAACACCGACGAAATGTCTTGTGTCTCACTTTGTTTGATCGCTATTTCCACCAACAGTGCTCTATAGAAATCGCCATTAGCATTCCGCCCCTTCAAACTTTCAACCGTAACACCCGCCTCGCTATGAATGCCACTTTCGGACGTACTGAGCCGAACAACTCGCTTGTGAAATGCCCTGCCGAGCTCTCTACTTCCTAGTCATTATAACAATCAGACATTTAAAACCAACGTACATCGGTATCTATCTTTCTTTACTGCATAAATTTCCTTCGCCAGCGCTGTGTGCAAACATTTAACCTCTTGAGCTCGGGCTACTTTACAAAAAAAAATTCTATATACATTCCGTCAATGTCCAAAGCAAGTGTATGCAGCTCAAAACTGATTTTACCCTCGCATGGAAATGAGGTCAGCTCGACAAGACATAAATCCCAACTGATGTCCTTTGCTGTACTATTCTAAACCCTTAAAAGTTAAGGTCCTTTCACTGACGCTTGGGGCACACCGAAACAATTTTATTGAAATTGAGTAAATGTTTCCTCATTGATGAAAATAATATTGTAGTAGACTAAGGCAAAGTTATCTCTAAGAGTTCGTTATGTATATACAAATCAGCAAGTGCGAATAATTGGTTTATACTCCCAAAACTTTAAAGACATCCATTTCGCAAAATTTTTTTTATGTACGTTCATTAAAAAGGTGACAAACGACTGTTCAACGTTCCTCAGCGTTGCTTTCACAATTCCCAGACAAGGAACAGAACAGAGAGCTGTACATTTCTCACATTTCCACAGTGCTTTTGGTGTTTTTTTTTTTTTTTTACAATATCATTACCAGGAAAAAGCTCATAAGACTAATGAAAAATCAATTGAAGCACAGCATGCCTTAAGAAAACCTCCTGCATAAAACTTCAAGTACACACAACTGATGATGTATTTCCTTTCATCAACGTCGTCGTACTGATGTTGCTCCCACTGCTACTGGTACGTACTTCTGATGCAGCTGCTGCTCCTACTCCTGCTGTTTCATGAAAGGAAAAAAAGGACACCACCCTGCCCCAGCCTTGCCACTGACGAGGAAAAATTAGTCTAAAGAAAACGATGAAGAAAATGAAAGATGCGCTTTGTGTTTAACACACAAAATGAAATGAAAATCCTTTCACGTTTCGGTTACAGAAGAAGTGTTCTTCTTCTTCTTTTTTTTTATTCTCAATATTTCTCTTGCTCCTCTAGCCCGCAGAAGCCCCCATAAGAACGACCCACCCCATCCAACCATCCCGTAGTTCATCGTTTACAAGGAGATTAAAGCGAATGAATTCCTCAACAGAATGGATAGCTACCGTCATATTGTTATTGGTTAGTAATTTGTAAAACGTCTTTAACGGTATTCGTACCTGGAATCTTTTAAATTTTTTTTGCCCTGTACGAGGCCACAGTGGAGCTGGAGACGAAGTAAAACGAACTTAAACTAAAGTGAAATGTGTGTTCCGCACATAATTGTTCCAACTCATTGACATGGCTCAGTGGTTCAATGGTGATGTCTACGTAGCTTTAGTGCATGCAACTTGGGAATCCTTCAACACACACCTTCAACCAGTCCCTATGTATCTGTAGCAGTCCTTGCGATGAGAGATCTACATTTAATGATGCTGATGTGGCAAATCGAGAAACGAAGGACTGCATCCGTTCCGCATACATTGGCCCATAATTTTCTTTTGCTCGAGAAAACATACAATATACCGTAGAGCGGTATATAACTCATCCATTAGCGTAGGAAACAACGGGAAGAGGACTACCATGATCCAATGAATGAGATGTAGAAGAAGAGGAAGGAGGAAAAAAGAAAGAAAATAATCACTCGACCATACACGGAACGAGTTAAGGGAGATGCAAAGGATAAAGTGTAGCGTAGGATATCCATTTTGTGTACTTCATGGAATCATTTCACCAGGCTTCATTCAAAAAGAGAATACATGAGCAGGAACGAGGAATAAGGAAGTGACAAGGGAACACGGAACAGGCAACAGGGAACAAAATAATTCAGGAAGCACGGATAATATCCAGAAAGTGTTGATGTTGTTTCGATGGTTAGGCTGGAGCTACCCAGTTGGGAATCTTTGTTCATAATGCTACAAAGGACTTTAGGTTTAGCTCTCTCAGTGAGTATTTCTTCATCTTTCCGTCTGTGGCTAGTACTGGATATGTGCACAATTGTACGATTTTATCTATGGGTAGAAGTGCATTTATGCTTTCGAATCGTACTGCCTATTGACCGTCGGAAAATAGCTCTGCCCTGCGAATACCTCTTGATACATGGATAAAGTTGGATTACTCATCCACGTAAGAGAAATTGTTATGAATGAATCATGTAGATGGATGGATGAGATGAATGGACAGGCGTTCATAAAATGTGCTTAGCTATTCAAAACCAAAGTGAAAATTTAATTCACAGAATTAAAATAACATCACCGAGCCGAGGAAGATCCAGCAAAGCCAGTCAGTGTCGATGCTGTCTTTAAAGTGTATGCCTAACCGACTCGGGGCTTGCGAGACAAGAACTTTTGTTTAAAAAGTGTTGTCAGTTGGAAGGATATACTATATGAGTAGCATTAAAATAGTCTGGATTTAGTCTTTCATTCATATTAATTTGGTCAGTTAAATTCTTACAATCACCAGCTGTTGTTCTAGACCAAGATGGAGAACTGTCAGGCAGATAGTGTTATGGAGTGCAAATGTGTTTAGCTGGTGCATTCTGGTAACTGGAGAAACATGTTTTTATAGCTCATCCACCAAGAGCTAATTCTTTTTCTGGCAAAAGAAATACTTTAAATTTGGCATAAAGTGTTCAATCTTGAAATCTTTCTGTATACCAATGTCACTACTAGCAGCAAGGTGGCAATAAACATAATCAGTTGAAGACTGAAGTTATTTATTCAGTGCTGGAGAATATACGTAATGGATGGGATGGATGTTAACAAAAATACTTCATAACCAGTTCACGAAACTACAGATACAAATTGTTCAATGCATTGGAAAACGGCGGTGGTTCAACCTATCCCCAAAAAGGGATAGGATATATCCAATCCGGCGAATCTCCGGTCGATAAGTCTCCTTCCGAATATCAGTAAGGTTTTTGAAAAAGTAATCAATAGAGCTCTGTCTAGGTGGGTTGAGGACAAACATATAGTTCCGGATAACCAATTCGGTTTTAAGGCGGGACATGATATCTCACATGCCGCGTCTAAACTGGTGTCCGATATCCAATGGAACAAAGTCAGGAAACAGTGCACTGGTGCCTGCCTTGTTGACTTGGAGAAGGCCTTCGACACCGTATGGTTAGAGGGTCTTTTCTATAAGCTGACTAGGCTGGGGATCAGCAAACCTCTCTTGTACATTCTTTATAATATGCTAACCAACACACAATTCATCGTGAAAAATGGCGATGTAACTTCTGTTGGAATATTTCAAATTAAAAATGGTCTTCAGCAAGGCGCGGTCAATTTAATCCTATTAACATTTATACAAGCGACTTGATAGGTTCACTTCCCCATACTTTTGCGTACACAGACGATTTGGTAGCGTACAGAACAGGTCCAAAAATCGAGGTCATTAATACTCTGTTGCAGCGTGACTTCGATAAGATAAGACGATTTTGCGATGACTGGAAGTTGAAAATCAACTTTCAGAAGTCGGAAACCATTCTCTTTAGGACGCCGTTGTCTGGAGCCTCTAGGGATACCAGAAAAAATTGGCGAAAGTTCTCAATCATTGGACAGCACGGACAGCCTCTTGAATGTCGGAATGTAGTCAGATACCTTGGGATCTGGCTAGATCAGTTTCTGTATTTTGGCAAAAATGTAGATGCTGCTCTGGCCAGAGCTAAAGGTGCTTTTGCCCTTACAAAGAGACTGTTTTATAGCAGCCAACTCGATGTGAGGGTAAAGGTAATCTGCTACATGGCCCTTATTAGGCCCATGCTGGTATTTGGTTGTCCCGTGTGGTTCAATGTACGAGCAAGCTTAATGGAAAAGATTCGGGTGTTTGAGAGGGCTTGCCTTAGGGCCTGTCTTCGCTTGTACAGAACACCAGAGTCGGAGTACAAAAAATTTTATCCTAATGAGGTCCTTTACAATAGGGCGAACCTAATACGAGTGGACAACTTCGTAATTAAGCTGACTCGAAGGCACATTGCAAGAGCAATGACCTCGATGAATAACCTGATATCTGGGGCTTACTACCCCAATTACCTTTACCACGAGAGTGTGCGATCTGACGGCTTCGTTCCACCGGAAGCATTCCTCTACCTAGATCAGAAAGGGTTGATCCAGGATATATCAGCGGTCCCGTTAATCTTCCATGTCGCTCGGACAGCTGGGGACAGGCGACTCAACTACAACAGAGACGTCGCACACGGCAGTGTGGATCGACTCAGGTTCAGTAGGGCGGTGGGGAATCGCGATAAGAGGGATGTCGTTCGGCAGCACCAGCATTTCTGGTGGTTGAATGATGGAGAAGATGTTTCGTCGTCGTTTCCGTCAATTGCGGACCAGCCTGACTAATGAGGCAGAGCTGACCAATCTATTTGCTCAGTAAATAGCGATGGCCAGCTTACATAGGTTTAGGTTAGCATTTAAGTAATATATGCATGTGTTAGTGTATATAAAGGTATATACTAACATATGTATATTATTCTGTATAATGTCTAAGTGTGTTTATGTGTATTTTGTGTATGTAGGTTAAGTAGACTAAGGTTGATTTTAAGTTAGATATTAAGTTTTTATAAAAAATAAAAAATTGTCCATATGCTAAGTTTTTGTAATCAATTTTTTTTTTCTTAGCCCTAAGTATATAAAATAAATATTTCCAAATAAAATGTAAATGAAGTCGAAAGACATAGATATAAGAATTTAGAGTAGCTTAGAGTGCCTGTGTGGGGCCAGTAAGTTAGTATAAGGTTGTTAAGTAATTTTAAGCTAGCATTTAAGCATTTTTTGTTAGTATGTAAGAGTTATTGATTAGAAAATTAAATGCGTTTAAAACTAAAACTAACAAATTGTTCAATATGTCTTAAGCAAGGGAACAATTCGGCGAAGCACGCCTTAGTGTGTAATTCATTTTCTCTTTTATAGTATTATAGGGCAAAGTCGCAGATCGATCACTAAGAGTAACAGATACAAAAAGACTCATTGCCTCCATGGGGCAATGATGATATTTGATATTTCAGACTATGTACGCTCCGTGCACACGCAAGCCTGTAATATTTAAGGCGCATGCATTCTAACACCAGCTAAAATGAGCGACAAAGACGACGTTACTTCTTTTTTTTAAAAACTCTAACTCCGAGGTGGAACTACAAGCGCCGAAGGATGAGTGGCTGAGAGGGTGCTTAGTCTTTATTTTGCGAATTTTGGATACCGAGCGACCTCCGATTGCTATCCCTTAGCACGAAAGAGCTATATGAGAAAGAATAACTAAAACCTACCGGCTACATTAGACTTAGACCTTCGGAGAAGAGATGATTTAAACAAGCTTTGGAATAAGGTAATTCTAGCGAACGTGCTCTAGAGATTGCCACTCCCAAAATCGATAACAGCGGCACGGATACTAAGTGAACCCGATCCGGCGACTCCACTCCCCCTACGTTGGAAGCTTAGAGAGTCTGAACAGGAAATGCTATAGCCGACAAGGTTCCCTACAGCAATATACTGGGCCATGTCGGGCTGGATGTAGTCCTGGAAGACGTTAATCTTAAATGACAGCGCGGTGAAATGGCTAAACGACCAATAAAGTCATGTCGCGTACCGTTTCGGTAAGCTGAGGCTCATTATGAAGAGCTCAGACAAAATTGCAGCTACCTCCACCACAACGAACACAAGTAGTGTGTCAAAGAGACTACAAAGCAACACCGGTAATACGGCTGCAGCTGAGGGTAATACCTAGAGCACGTGAGCTCACCTCAACTAGTCAATTAACACAATATCCAGGTTTTGCGAATATACTCAAAAGTAACATAGAGTTCCTGTACCTCTACCGAGGAGTCAAGCTCGTCCTGCGAAAATGAGATCAAAAGCACACTCCCTTGCCGGGGTTTCCATATCGCGGAGAGGAGATGAAAAATCGAGCCGCATAGGGAACCTCGCGTATAGCTGCAAACGGTGATGGCTACACTTAAGTTTTTGCAGGGAAATCTGCAGCGTACTAAAGGTGCAGATACGCAAGAGTGAACATTGCACTAGGACAAATTCAAGAACCTTGGGCTATTGAGGGAAGATATTTGGCCTCAATAATAGTAAGCGAATATTAGAATTAGCCCAATCAGATTTAAAATTTATTTAAAATCTGGTTTAAAACCAGAGATCTAGCGGCAGTGATCATCGAACTATCTCAGAAGAATGCATTGGAAGGGTTTGTGTGCATCTAATCCTATTTCCCCGGAAACATAGATACGATTCCTCCTCCTGTCAGCAGTAATTGACATCTCGTTTCGGGATTCGACGTCAACGCCCACAGCAACATCTGGGGTAGCAGCGTCCACGACAGAAGGGGTGAGTTACTTACTTACTTAAGCTGGCGCTACAGTCCCGGGTGGACCTGGGCCTCAAACAACAAGCGTCTCCAGCCAGCTCGATCTTTAGCCAGCTGCCTCCAGTTTCGCATGCTAAGTTGGCTGAGGTCCACTTCCACATGCGTGCGCCACCTGAGTAGCGGTTTTCCTCTACTGCACTATCCCTCGGGGGCAGATTTAAAGACTTTTTGGACCGGAATATTGATGTTCATCCACTATACATAACCTAGACATCTCAATCTTCTGGTTAAGTCGATGTTGCTATACAGCCCGTGCAGTTCGTCGTTATATCTCCTCCTTCACTCACCGTCTATGCAGATGGTACCGAAAATCATCCGAAGAACTTTCCACTCAAAGCAGTCAAGAGTACCCACATCCATTTTTTTGATAAAGTCTATATCTCTGCGTCATGGGATTACTAAGCTCTTATATAGAGTTACTTTTGTTGTCCGAGAGAGGGCCTTACAAGTCAATTATCTTCTTAGCCTAAAGAAGCAGCGATTGGCACGAGTTATACTTCGTTTGATCTCAGCGCTGGTGTCGTTGCCTGAATTGATAGCTGAGCCGAGGTAGACAAAGTCCTTAACTACCTCAAAGTTATATTTGTCGAGGGTGAGGTTCTATCCGAGACGTCGGTGTTGGGTGTTCTGGTTGATAGAATATACTTGGTCTTGCCTCATTTGTTTTGGTAGAGCATTTTACCTAGCCGTTAATTCCATCTGGGGAATTCATCCGCTCTCGATACTATAGTGCTGCTATTTTTGTCTGCTGGTAAGCACTCTAGCTTATAAGTTTAGTTTGGCGAATTGAGTCCGGATGGACCAGTACCCGATGGTTATCATTTTGAGGTAAAATAAGCACAATTGATGTGTAGGAACAGTTACAGCGCTGGATATAGCCATATTGGCACCTCTCAGTGTCTCCCCTATTTCGACAACCCGCAACCAGTGAGTTGGTTTCAGATCATATTTTTAGGAAAATTCTGCTTTTATGTGATTTCAACAATTCTATACAAGAGGAGGTACTTGACCTTATCTCGTTTATCAAAGACTGGCATGTGTTATATTAGCCATCCCTATAGGACCATGTGCAATATCGGACAGGGTCTAACTACATACATGAAAAAACTCAAGAACTAGAGTACATTTCAAGAAAATCTCGCTATCAAAGTTGACTCACAGCCCTCGTCTCTACAGTCCATTGGAGACGTATATACGAGGGACGTTCAATATATTCTCGGTATCGATATGAAGGAAAATGCGAATTCAATTTAAATTGTTTTTATTTTTCAATATAATCTCCCCTAGCATCAATGCATTTGTTACACCTTGAGATAAGCTTTTTAAAACCCTCAAAAAAATAAATTTCCTCTTTCTCTGCAAAATACCCATTTATTGCCGACTTGAGTTCTTCATCATCCGAAAATCTTTTTCCACGAAGACATTTTTTCAAATCCGGAAACAGGAAATAATCACTAGGGGCAAGGTCTGGACTATAGGGTGGGTGTTGGATTTCTTCGAAACCACAATCTCGTGCAGCAGCCTTGGAAACTCGTGCCGTGTGAACAGGAGCGTTATCATGAAGAAGCAACACACCCGCTGCGAGTTTACCCCGTCTTTTCTTTTTAATTTCCTCCCGCAAATTATGCAAAGTGGAAGCGTAGGATGTGGCGTTGATGGTTTCACCTTTGTTTTTGTACTCAATGAGCAAGATTCCCTTTGAGTCCCAAAAAACTGTGGCCATGAGCTTCCCGGCAGACGGAGTGACTTTGAACTTCTTCGGGGGGTCTGTTCCTTTTTTATGCCACTGCATGGACTCTTGTTTGCTTTCAGGGTCATAGTGGTGGACCCATGTTTCGTCCCCAGTAACAATTCGATCCATAACACCGTCCGCGTTCTCACTACACATCTCCAAAAGCTCTCTACAGCATGCGATTCTCACTTTTTTCTGAGGCGCTGTGAGCATTCGTGGCACCCACCTTGCACTGACCTTTGAAAGGTTAAGATGGTCAAGAAGAATGGTGTGAATGGTACCAATTGAAAGCTTGGTGATCTCTGCCATCATTTTCACCTTTATTCGGGCATCCTCAAGAACAAGTTTTTCGACTTCTTTGATGCTTTCTCCCGTACAAGCAGTAGCCGGGGCGCCGGAGCGGGGGTCGTCTTCAATGCTCTCTCTGCCTCTCTTGAACTCACTTGACCACTTTTGCACAGTTGATAATGAAGGTGCGGAACCCTGGTAAACAGCCACCATCTCTTCATGAATAGTTTTTTGACTTTTTCCTTGCTTAGTGAGAAATTTAATTACAGCGCGATGCTCAATTTTCACCATCATCGTCTCAGTTGCCATTATGATTCTGTTTAACTAGAGATAAAACGCGAGTTAATAATCACATTTATATGAAATTTTACATGAATGCACTAAAATAATAGTATTACTTGATAAATAAGATAATTTATATATACAACCACAGCTTCACCCCGATACCGAGAATATGTTGAACGCCCCTTAAATGAGGCAGCGGATCAACTAAATGAAGCTTTTATCTCATCATTTAAATGCAGTTGGAAGTTGAAACGCAATATGCTTAAAAGGTGCATACCATAGTGGAACCCTCAACTTGAACAAATACTCAAAATAGTGAAAGATTTTTTTAACATATCCAACACACACCGGTAATTGATTTTGACATTTTGACATTTTTCACAATTGTATTTGTATTTGTACTCGTATTTATTTAAAGTAGCAGATTGCACAAATAAGAGCTAAGCTCTTTTACCAGTACATATGACAAAAAAGTATCAAACAGGATAGTTAAAAATAAATTAATTTCATCAGCTTAACAAAAAAAAAAAATAATAATAATAAATTTAGAGCAACTATGTAGAGTTGAACAAGTACTAGTCAACTAGAAAAGTTTCAATTTATGGTAGAAAAAAAATAAATAAATAAATAAAGGTGGAAATAAAATTGTAGGCTGTATTATATGGTATTTCTATGTGCATGTATGTAAGTTCATATTTACAAAATTATTGATATATGTTTGTCTCCTATATACCTCAATGATCTCTAAAAAAACAAATAAAAAATCATTAAAATTTTTTGTTCCAAGCGAACGCCGGATTTCAGATGGAAGCGAGTTCCACAGTCTTACGGAATGAACAAAAAACAGACGGCTACTTTCTAAATAGAAATAATTTGGAGGATTAATTCTTAAAGTTCTAGATGACCTCGGAAACTGTATCTTACGGTATAGGTAATATGGCTTCTTATTGGTTATCAATCGTGCAATGGATAGGCAGTTGTGGTAATTCAGGTAGTTTAAAAGTGAACACCCTAAGATGGTATTCCTAAACCTGGAAATACGATCAAACTTGCGCAGGTAGAAGACACATCTAATTATGGAATTAAAAGCAAGTTCCAATTTTCTAAAGCCTAGAGTCTAGTGAACTGTAAACCAAGCAAAAGTACGTAAAATGTGGCATAAGAAGAAATTTTACTAGTTTGAGTCGAATGTCAGTCGGTATATAACGGGCGGATTTCCACAATAATCGCAGCTGCCAAGGTTTTTGACTGTAATAGAAAAGCATATTTTTTCGGTAGACATCTGGGTATTCCTCAATTTGTCCGATTTTCTTCCCAATTGGTAAGCACAAAGTCTTTTTAGCATTTAATTGAAGCCCATTTAAGGAAGCCCAAAATCGCACTGCCTCTAGATCTTTATTTAAATGGCTGACACAACTCTGTATACATGTTCGCTGGCTGGAAACGTATAATTGGATGTCATCAGCGTATAAATGTACAGTCTCATGTTTACAAGCTAGGGGTAGGTCATTTATAAACAGAGCGAAAAGTAATGGCCCAAGTATTGAGCCCTGCGGGACGTCACAGTGAAGCCTTAGGATGCTTGATACGTTGCCATTCATATGGACCTGTTGATATCTACCGCTTGGATAATTTCTAATCAGTTCTACGGCTCTTATTCCTAAACCAAATCCATTAATTAGCTTCCGACAGAGCTTTTCATGATTAACCGAATCAAATGCTTTTGAAAAATCCAAAAGACATAGTAAGATTACATGGGACATGTCAAAGCTTAAACGAATGTCATCAATTATTTTTACAAGTGCAGTGGTACAGCTGTGACTTTTACTTTAAGCAGATTGATGTTGGCTTATTAAATTGAGGGAGTCTACGTGTGTCTGAAGTTGATTCTTTATGACGATCTTAAGCACCTTAGACAAATCCGGGAGAATTATCACTTTTGCAAGTTTCCAGGCTGGGGGAAAACAAGATTTAACAATGCAACAGTTATAGATATGGGTGAGCGTATCTACCACATGCAGCAGTATTATTTTGATGAACTTCAGTGAAATACCATCTATACCTATAGCGGTATAGCGTATATATAGCGACTTTACAGATTTAACAGCAAAAATGATATCAACGTTGTTAACAGTTTTGAAGGAAAATGTTGCACCTGAGCAGGCTGAGGGTCCACAGCTTAGATCTATTTCAGTTGAAGATATAGGATTAGGTAGAAAAGATTTGCTTAGAACGAAACTATTTAGTAGATCCGGATCAGTTCTCTCACTTTTTTGTCGGAAGTAATTCCCAGCTCACGCAATTTTTTCCAGAGATCTTGAGGTCTTACATTGGTTTAAGTTTGGAGGTGTAAGAACGCTGTTTTTGTTTACGGGTCTCTGCAGTTGTTAAGTTTCTTAACTTAATAAAGGTGGCTCTATTTATAGATGTAGGATAAGTCTTCCATCTGCGATAGGCTTTGTCACGAAGCTTCATGAGCTTTTTTATATTTGGAGTAAACCAAGGGCAACCAGGATACTTATCAACCACATATTTATTGAAGAGCTCCAACGCCATCGACTCGAATAAGGCAATTTTGTAATTAACGTTGGCGAGATTCCAACATAAATCCCAGGGGTATATTGACGCTTTATTATGCAGAGCTGGTAGGTCAATATTATTGAAAACTCTAAATAGCACCTTCTTGTGAGAAAGTTCAGTATTCATGTGAAAGTCGAAGGTTACAAATATTAGGTCATGAGATGAGTTAAAGCCGGGTACGGATATTTGATCGTGAAATAATACAAGGGTCGCATCTGATACAATAAAGAAGTCCAAAAGTGAAGGTCGACAACCTACTCGGAAATGTGTCGGAACGGAGTTATGAACAATATTAAGACCACAGTTAATAGCAAAATATTTAATGGAATTTGCTTTCTCATCATTTTTCAAAATATTTTTATTGAAATCACCGCAATAGTTTGGTTTCGATTTCTGTAAGAGCAATGTTTCGACTCGGTACGTAGATGCAACCAATAAAGCATTTCTGATTACGATCGGAAATTACAACAAACAAAAAATCACAGCACGAAGAACTTCCACTTCTTTTTAAAACTTCACATTTAAAGGCCGATCTATAATAAATTGCAACCCCTCCTCCCTTTGTGTATCTGTCACCGCTAAGTATTTCGTAATTGTGAAGTGCAACACATTTGTCATCATCGCCGAGTCCATCATCGCCAAGAGGGATCAACCAAGATTCAGAAACACATATTACATCTACCTTTAGCGAAGAAAACAGTTCCCTAAATTCATCGATACTTGGTTTAAGACTTTGCACATTTATATGACAGATTCTTAATCCAGAGCACCGGTTAAGCATGGCTTGGCCGCTGTTAAAAATAAAATAAATGAATATCACCCATAAGAATCCAACGAAATGACGACGCCTACAACAAAGATCCCAATGAATTTTACAACATTACAATTAATAATAATTATTTTGGCAGACAGGTGACAAACAACATATCAACAGAAAACATATTTAAATACTCGATTTTAAAATAAAAAAAGGACAGGAAATATAACACACCTACAATATAAAATAATATACATTGCATTATTTTTCATATATCTTTTAGTTCTAACGATTTCTTAGCGCTCCAGCACAAACGCAGATAATGTTGATTGGTGATAAAATATTTAAGTGAGTTTCGTTGTTGAAGTAATTTTTATTTCGCTGTCGTCCTTGCTCTTTCTTACGTGCACAAAGCCATCTCGAGTTCTCACAGAAAAGAGAATACCCTCTTTACGTAGCTGAAGAGCATAACGTAGTAAAGAACTGTTCACAGGCGTGAGAGTCTCGTTGATGAAGATGCGGTTGTTTCCTGTACTGTTCTTGCTGCTGACATTGGGCGCATAAGAGAAGTCCTCAAGCTCTGCCAGCGTTAATGCCTTATGAGCACAGAACGCAGTTAACAGTGCACGTTGCTCCGTGTGCAAAGAGAGGCGAAACAGTAACGGGCAGTGATCGTCGTCAGCAGATTTAGGCTTTAGACGGAAAGCATCGAAGTGTGGTGAAATTTGATGTCGTAACTTGGTGACAATTGTTTTCACCACTTCAAAGGAATTCTCACCAGGTTTTCGCGGTACACCGCGAACAGTAACATCTTTGAGTCTTTCTTTTCTATGAAGATCACCTAATTCTTCTCTTATTAATTTGTTCTCCTCACGAAGTTCACTTAAGTCACTCTCAAATTGCTGGACTTTGGTTTGGCGGTTTGGAGGATATGGCGGCACTAAGTTTCTGATTAAAATTGGTTTGGAATTCCTGAAGCAGTGATTTGAATTTTTGCTGTAAGTTAGCCTCGACTTCGTGGAGTTGCTCAGATAAAGATAGTTTTTCTATCTGAGGGCTTGATGTTTATTTGATTTTGTTTTAATATGCTGCCAACTGCAGGAGATTTATTCAATGTCAGTGGGGAAGCAAATGGTGACTTTTCTTTAAGTGATTGCTGGCGTGTATTCATTAAGAATATTTCACATTATTTTGCACAAGTAAACACAAGGTATTCGGCTGATTTCACTAGTTGGTTCGAAACAAACTTAAGTTTTTAAATGAAAACAACTTCACGCAAAAACTGATCAAAAAGAGGGTAAAAGCCAGGAGCGAGTTAAAAACACGTCTATTCACTACAAATACTCGAATTAGACTCACTATACATACTCGAATTAATTGGGACCTATACAATTCCGATTTAACCAACTTCAACAAAAAATTGAGAAAGCGCAAGAATGCTTCCTGGAGAAAGAATTGCGGAAAAATCAGAGATCGCACGTCTCCTAAAATTTCTCTCAAAAGACTATTCAAATAGCTTAGGTCTGTTACACAAATTAGATGATACTTTTACAGCTAGTCGAGTGGAAATTATAAAAATGCTACTTAAGGTTTATTTCCCAAATTGCACGCTTTTAAACAAAACACAGTATGTCAATTCTGAACCCACAACCTACAATAACAGATTTAACAGCCTATTAACAGCACCTGAATCAGACGGAACCTTCGCAGCAGTGATTCATAAAGCTATGGTCCAGATTCTTCCAACTTTAGTCACCTTATCGAGGTATATCTTCAACTGGAGACACATCCCAAAAGCCTATAGGGAGGTAAACCAAGTGAACTGCATCGTTTTTTCTGAAACCCATGGAAAGATAAATCGATTTAGACACCAGAGACCTTCTTATGATAAATTTAACTCTGCACCCTGCACTGAATGTTGTAACACAGACTAAAGAGGCCAAACGACAAACGGAGATTATAATATGTGCCGTCCTAGATATTGAAAGTGCTTTTAACAACACCGGACACGAATCCATTTCGTAAGCCATGTCCAAAAAGAGTATTGACGATCCCACTAAACGTAACCCAAAGATGCGGGTGATGCCGTGATACTAAAATCTCTATCTCAGCCATCAAAGGAGGTGTTCTCTCAGCGCTCTTGTGGTCACTGGTCATTGATGACCTACTAGTAAAACTTAGTAACCTGGGCTATCAAATAATAGGATATGTCGACGTCTTAGTCATTATATAGTGAAGCGTTAACACCCTAAAGACGTTTGCAATACAATGTAGACTGCTCTGAAGATAGTAAACGACTAGTTTACCTTACCTCAGTAAAGCCATGCTTGTTCTCTTTACTTATAGGAAGAATCTGAATCTTGACTTGAATATTTCACTTAACGTTACAATAATTGATTACTCTAATGAATTGAAACATCTAGGAATGGTTCTGGATGAAAAACTAAATTGGAACTCGCATGTTAAGAATAAATTTATCACAGCGACTAAAGCCATATGAGCTTACCGTCATATGTATGGTAAAACCTGGATATTAACCTAAAAGGTCACGCATTGGATACATACAATGATGATAGCAGTATGGTGGAACCAAACATAAGTGAAATCTTGTACACAAAAGCTGCAGTGGCCACAAAGATTTGCATGCCCCGTCTTCGCCGGCGTAATGCATACATGCCTTCATTTATTTAACGCCACTCCATCTCGTCATAAAAAGTATGGCAATTCGCAGCACTGTCAGACTAGTGCAAACAAGAGATCACATGAACAAATGAATCTTCTCTCCGAAATCCCCGAGCTTAACATGATTTGCGCGGTAAACGACCACCTACCTGAGACTCTGTGCTTCGGCAGAAGAGTAAATATTCAAAGGTATTGTCGGAAATGAAATAGCCGACGAACTGGTTAGAAACGGTTCGGCTGATTCTTTCCTCGGCTCTGAGCCGATCTGCTATATGTATTCCGAAGTCAGCAATTAACTCAACAATGAAGAGTTGGGTGAACAAAATATGTACATCCCATTGGGAAAAGATTCCAAGCCATCAAACCCTTCCACAACAAATGTAAGGAATTCATACAATTCAAAAGTTATGATATCAGGAGACTAGTTGGATTTCTAACCGGACACTTCTACCTACGATATCACCCACATAAAATAAGTCTTATTCAGGGAACTGAATCTCATCCTTGCATGGAAGACGACGAAACTGTGGAACACATTTTATGTGAATGCATGGCTCTAAGTGCTTTAAGGAGATGAAACTTCCTTAGAGAAAGTTACTCCCTGGGGAAATTCTCAAAATCTCCGCCAGAGAGATTCTAAATTTTATCACAATAATTGACGCCCTTTTTGCTTCTTAATGCTGATCTTGTGGTAAAAAAGATCTTTTAGGTCGCACCCGCGATCAGTTCAAATTTAACTATTTGCCTTTGAAGATCATGAACAAGACTTTTTACAAATAAGACTAACAAAAAGTTTTTTGGCAAACGGATTTTTTTTATTCAAAATAGTCCCCTTCCGACTCAGTACAGCTATTCGCACGGTCTAAAAGCATGTCAAATGAGTGTTTTAGATGATTGACCGGGATGTCCTTCAAGAAGTCTGTAGAAGCCTTTTGGATGACAATTAAAATGCGATTTTTAGCCAAAAAATCGGGCATAAGTGTCGCTTTATGAGATGACGTATTATCTTGCAACAAACGCCAGCTTTTTTTTTGCGATACTCTGGCCGAATACGATACACTACACGCTACAAAGCACCAAGATATAATTGTGCGTTAATTATTTGGCCCGGTGGAACGAACTCTTTGTGGACAATGCCCTTGGAATCGTAAAAGCAAATCAACATTTTCTTAACTTTTGACTTCTCTTAGCGAGACTTTTTTGGTTTCGGCTCATCTGGCGGCTTCCACTCGGCATTTCGGCTCTTGGTATTTGGATCATATTGAAAAAACCAGTCCTTCGTATGAGCAATTTTCGTTAGCGCTCCAGTTATAAAACGCTTACACCCACCTACCCACCATATCAACCTACAGTACCTGCAGCCTGATGCGAGCGTAGGCCAGACACTCACAGAGGTAATGCTACGCGGTGTCGTCATCACTCTCACATAAAGTTTCGCTGTCTCTCTTATGCCCAATACACTTAGGTGACTAGTAAAATCGTAGCGCCCCTATGAGATGCCAGTTAGCAGTCTGCGGTCTTTACTGCTGAGAGACAGCAAAGAGTTGCTTACTTCTTAGGGACGTAAGAAGCATTTGTTGGTCTGCTGGCAACCTTTAAAACCATCCCATCTGCCTTAACGAAGCAAGTTCTAATTCAGGCTCGGTTCATGAGAAACTCTCTTCAGAGACTTGACTACTAATTTCATCGGCGATTTCATTTCTCGTAATCCTATTGTGACTAGGGACCCAAATAAGACTCTGTGAATTTAGATTTCCGCCTGCACTTTCAAGCTAGCTTGGAAATCGTGAGAAGGTTTAGCAAGATTATAATTGCAGTTTGGCTGTCGCTACAGATGCAAATGCTTTGCCCTTCTTCACAAAATATTTCATTGCCACCATAATTGTGTATATCTCCGCTTATAAGACAGACACGAGCAGTAATTGCTTACGTTGTTGTCGTCCAGAAAGAGACTGGCACGACATTGTAAATCCATTTTGAAGCCAATAGTGAAGGCTCGACTACATTCCTTTCCTGGAAGAGATTCTGGCCGACACTATGCCTGGGTACAGGAAAGGTTGATTTCGTATTTTTTCGGCTACACGAATTTTGGTATCATTGCATTAAATTCATGTCCACAAGATCAGAGTCAAAGGATAGTCGGCCCGCAATGTTATCAACACTCCAGTGTGTGTTATACCAAAGAACACTTATTTTTACACGGAAGATGGCTTTGAGAATGCAGCCCGTGATATGAATATCAAGTGGAGGAAAATATATTGTATCAGTGAAATTAGGAAAACCGAGGTGTGCCAGATAAAGCCTCCATGCAGCCGAGACAGGCGGTTCTTTGCAATCTTGTTAAACGTAGGTAGGTAAGAGTGGCTGTTGGAAATACCAACCCAATTAGGCCTATTGGTCCATTGTGATGGCACGTGGATCTATGATCCTCTTACTAATGAAACCACTTTGAGCTTATGATGAAGGGTAGGAGACGGTTTACGTCTATATTTTTTAGATCGTTTAGGTTGTTGTAGAAGAAAGCTCCTAAATGAAGCTTTCTTCTCTGGGAAAGGGCTGGACATGCAAAAAGTAGGTGGAGGATTGTCTCTTCCATGCAGCTTCTACAGAAATCATTAGTAAAAGCGTGCTTGCGTGCTTGAGTCTGAGGCAGTGTCCAGTGATGACACCTACGATGGCGCTGAGATGTTTCCTATTTAGAAGGATCAGGCTCTTAGAGCGATTCAGACTCAGATTTGGCCAGACCTGTTTGGTCGCTAGACATGTTGGTCCAACAGTCCACCTAAGGTCTGTTCTTTTATTGGCATCCAGCTTTAATGTTAATTTGCACGTAGCGATTAGGTATACCAAATGCTACCCTTTTCCGGTAGAATAGGTAGAGTGGTTCCAATTTTGGTTCCCTGGAATGTCTCTGTGGCCAGGCACCCAGGTGAAGGTTGGACTGCTCTGCCATCTCCATGAGAGATGATCGTCATTCAAGGGCTGTTTTGGAATTTAATGAGACCGAGCCCAGGGACTTGATAGCGGCCTGACTATCTGAAAAGATGCGGATATCCTTAGCAGATATTACGTTTTTCTTCAGCCAGGACAGATTTCCAACGGAACATTTCCAGTGGAAGTAGTAGGTAATCCATCTTTTAGGATGTTGTTAGCCCACTCAAACTTGCACTATATATCCGCACTACTCTCAACCTCCGAAATGGATCCGAAGGTTTTGATAATGCGTAAAGCATTTCGGCGTCTTAAGCTTTAAATGGAGCTTGCCGATGCTGCTGAGCTCCAGATTCCTCCTTGGGGAGAGGAGTTTTGGTAGCAGCGACAAGTCCGTTGCCTGACACAAACTTGCTGCTGCTAGCGGTGGAGGAAGTGATAGGATCATGGCTTGCCACAGTCTTAATACTCCCATAAGATTTCTATATAGGCTCGTTGCGCTTGCCTTTGGAGGATAGTGCACCAGTTTTACCTCCTCTCAACAATGCAGGAGCCTTGCCGGTAGTCGGTGTAGTCACCGTTCTACCGCCCGGTATTAAAAGAGTACCGGCCTCGGGTTTTGTTTTGTTTTCTGGGTTTTCCTTAATGTGGTCCCACTTTCTCCAGTAGCGGAGAAAGGGTGGTCCATCTGTACAGACATCCGCTGTATACAGATAAGGCTAGCTAATTCGGAGGTCGCCAGGTATCCGGATACTCTGTTTGCGACTGAGCTAGTTTTGGAGATGCTGGACGCTCAGTTAGGTTGATCTTCTACGCGGGTCGTATGACACCCTGATCCAGCCCAGGAGAAAAAGGAGTGGTTGGGTGGGTGGTGGGAGGGGGCATCCTTTGGTTTCAGGACTGGTCTGGAGAATTTCTTCTCGAGATTCATTGACCCTACTCAGCCTCCACAACTCGACAGTTAGATATAGCTGTAACGTATTTTAATGAAGATATATGTATGTATATGCTTAGGCGGTTTTGAAATTTAAATCTTCTTTAGAAATACTCGCATACAAAAATCTGCATCAATTGCTAAGTAAATAACTGCTTTTCTAACAGAGATCATGTGGGACTCTACTAAGGTTTGCTACCTTTGCCCACTATTCTAATATTTAATTCTGCTAATTCAAAATATAACCTTTTGGCGTTATCCTTTGTCACTGCATTACTGGTATTCAAGGTGATAAATGACGTCGCGCTGTCAAGAAAAGGCTAGGTTTAAATTATACACCGTCCCAGTGGAATCTGTAGGCAGTTATCCTTCAACTCACAAACATACCATGACTAACATTATTTTGTATAAGTGCAGCTTTATAGCCGATAAAATGTCTGTTTTTTTTTGTTTTGAGTTTTGAATGGTAAGCTTCTGATGGTATGTATGTATGTTTGCAACTGGCTGATGAGGTTTAGTTTGGCTTCAGCCAAGCTAAATTTCGTACACACCGTTTTCTTCAATTGATTGTTAGGATCATCTACGGTTGACTTTGTCACTTCCTCTGAGGCTAGTTGAAGTTTTTGTATTGCTTTCTTGGTCAACAAAAGACGTCTAGTAGTACATGATCCTTTTAGTTTAGAGGTTCCTAACAGGTCTACAAGGCTAACACTAAAAAGAGCACATTTTCTTATAAATGCCCGTCAGAACTTCAACCACTAGCAACACAATGAAACGCCTAACATCAGTATGCATTCACTTTTCTTTTCAAATTTAAAAAAGTAGTTCAACTGTTGCATTTGTAATACAAGTATCTCGAGCGCTTTGCATTTTCGGTCTGTCTTTCACCCTTCAATTTTGCCAAATTCCCTTTTAGACAAAAGGGAAGGAAGCTCTTTTACTTTTCTCTAGAAAATTTATTATGTGCTCTGTTATAATACCTTTCATAAAGGGATTGCGGCAATTTAGATTTGCATTGAAGAGGGCTGGCATAGAATAAACTTAGGCACAGACATAGACTCATATGAACAGAACACATTCGTAGCACCCTGCTGCTATTGCCAAGAGTTCTAAGTACACCTCCACCGACTAACATCCGACAGAGGATAATCAAAAGAATTTCCTCTTCCTCATGTTGGCGGAGAAGAAGTATGAAAAGTGTTTGGATGGTTCAATGTGTCAGCAGCTAATACCTGGAATATTCGTACCTACCTATCCTACCTCTGTTGAAGGAAAAGGCCGGTCCAAGCACTTGCCAAAGTTGCAAAAAGCAAAACGGAAGCGACATGTCAAGGACGTTATTTATTACAATTGCTAACGACTCGTAGACTATAAATCTTCGCATTCCTTCGCACCAACCAGAGGAAGATTGCTTTCCCTATCTCCTGACTCCCACTACAACAACCACTTATAGTCAGTCGGTCCTTGGTGGTTTGGAAAATAATTTCTGCATAGATTTTGATGAACACACACCAGGAAGATAGCCCTAGCTCTCTGGATGGTAATGGATATGGATCCACAAAGAACGAAATAAAAAAAAAAACTTAGAAAACGATGACTTGGAGTTTGTGGGTCCTTCTGATGCGAACGGCACGGCACTTTGCCTATGCCAAACTTTTCCACGCCAAATCCATTCAGTTGGAAAATAACTGGCAGGATGAAGTTTTAATTGTGTCCTCACCGGATTAACATCACCCTGGATTTGAGATTCAAGCTAGATAACCACCATTTACCACCACACCGCCCACCATCGACACTGTCGGTGGCAGCTACTCGTATCTCACTCCCCGGGTGGTATTCGTATTCGTATTCGTAAATGCGTAGCAGCCCCTGTCGAAGTGGGATATCCTTCGTCCTTCCGTTCGCATTATTATGGGCTTTAGCTTGAGCCATCTTAAATCTGGAAATTATTCGAATTTTTTGGACTTTGGTTGCAAAGTCCTTTTGTAGCTCACCCCCACCCAGTTCGTTGGTGACTTTTCTACAATGCTGACGATTGAGCGAGTAGACGGAGGTAGAGGTTCTTGCAGTTTGTGTATATGTGTAATTGAATTTCCATATTGTTCGCGCGCGCAATATTCCTTTCTCTCAAATACAAACGCAGCATCGTTTTCTATTTTAATTAAATTCGGTGGAGAGATTTTTTCTTTTCTTTCTTTTATAAATTTTGGCGCGACATTTAAAATGGTGAGTTAATAGGGGGAGGTAGGTTGAAGGACACCCGACGTTTATTTATTAAATTAGCACTAGCGCGCTGGCTGTCAATGTGAGTTCAATTTGAAGGATTTACGCTAAGGATTACGCCAGCCTTTAAATATTTGACAAGATCTAGAAGATAGACCGAGACTTGAGGGTGGACTTTTAAGTTTATATTGGTTTATGCGGGCAGCTCTTGCGGGGGCGTGGGTTGGGAGTTAGAATGAGACTTTTATTTGACATTTGTAGCCCAATTTCCTTCGGTGTTTTTCGTTAATGTTGAAAGGAAAACCCCTTTATGGTGCTTGGTGATGTTTTTTTTTTATATCAAATAATGTCAGTTACTTTGACATGGGCTGAAAAGAGGTAAGTTAAATCGGTTTCACAAGGCTTTTGTAAGTCTTTTGCAAGGTACAACGTTTAATTAAGATATTGTTGGTAAAAGGGGTTAAACTAAATGATGATATATCCGTCAGTTGCTTAGAAGGTATCCTTTAATTTTTGCGGTATTTTACTTCCCAGTTTTCTTAATTTTGGTTGCTATTTTATTATCCCCGTGATGGTTAGAGAACAACAAAGTGCGCGTTCTCTGTTTAGTAGTAGAGAGGTCCTACTCCAGGAGCAATGAACGTTGGATTCAACGAAATCCAATAACGAAGGTGTCAAGCCAACAAGACCTGAACAGAAACCTATAAAAATAAATAAGTAAATTCATCATGGTCGATGCTGTGTATAGGGAGATACCACCCATGACGGCTGACAAACGGTGGGGAGGACAAACACACAGATACAACGAATCATTCAATTCTGCTCATCTTACCAAAATGAATTAAAGGCAGCAATATTAATTGCAAGGCTACATGTGACAGCACCTATATGACTAGTTTTGCTAAATTCGTCAGATTGTGCAGAAAGGTGATGGAGAACGCTTGCTGCTTTTACAAGCCTGTGCGCTGACATATTACTTTTCGACATGATGCTTGAGAATATTGTGCGGAATTCGGAACCCAAAACCAGAGGCATAATCTTCCAAATGTTTTCGTAACTATTTGCATACGTTAATGACGCAGGAATCAGCGCACTGAAACTGGGACGCTTGCAAATATTGAAACAGAAGAAATACAAATTGATTACCTGTGAATGAAGGCAACACTAAGTATATCTTGTCAGCGAACAGAAACGCACAACATTTCGAACAAGACATTACAGAAGCCAGCTATGACTCTGATGTAGATAGAGATTTTTTCTGCCTCTTCTCCGCTTTCAAATCTGATAAGGACACCTCATCTGAAATCAAACGAACAGATAGACCTACCTGTGGATGTTTTCTTAGATTAACAAGGAGAGAAATAAAGCCTTGTCAAGAAACAGTGATTTGGTTTACAGAAAATAGGTCCAGTTAAAAACCAAATACGCTTGTACTTAGACTGAATTTTAAAGGTGCAGAGAGTGGAGATCTTGACCGCTACAAAGCAGACACAATCGGCATCTAGGAATTGCGATGGGATGGACCGGACGAAAAGACAATGAAAAATTGTGATATCTAACATACTATCTGGAATATTACAGATAACCGTTATGACAAGGACAGCAGTCGCAGCTCTTATTTGGATGTGGATTCGCCCTCAAACGGAAACTAAGGGAACAAAGCCTGAGTCTCAGGCATGTAAGCGAACGCCTGACGACGGTTAGCATAAACGCTTAATTTTAAAATATATGTACATACGTAAATCTCATAAACTCCCACGACCCGACAGCGTAAAAATTGCTTCTTCGAGCTCCTCGACAAAACCTACAAGCAATGCCCTAAGTATAACGTGAAAGTCAGGTGAGCATCTTTGGTAGTAAAGTGGGAAAGGACAGTTTCCACGCCATCGCTTCTGAAAACGCACACAGGTTTATTGATTTTTTGACGGGACATAGGGTAACTATAGCTTGCACATGGTTTAAACACTTTGGTATCATTATATTGAAAACGATGCAATGCACTCCTACATCATTTTGGTCGTCCGAACATTCCGAGCAGCAAACATCGACCAATGCGAATATCCGTAACAGTTCATAGAACATATACAATCGGAAGGCCGTCTGCGATCGAGTCTGCCTTAATATCTCGAAAAGTCCAATGCCACCAGCATCGAAAGCAGAATACTAGTGGAATCAAAGTCAAAGAACAATTACGTCTCATGCCCAACAAATACGAATGCAAACGGTCAAATCTGGAAAAATAGCGAGAAAGGCTCGTGAACTCTACGAGCATATGAAAGAGCACGAGAAGCACTGGACCGAGGCTTTAAAGAAGAATAAAGTTCCGAAGTTTTGCCAACAAATAACATGCACATGACAAAGCTGTAAACCTCGAACAGAAAGCAGAACAGATGGAGAAGGAAATTTTGTAGTAGAACGAAAGCCAGTGCTGAGAATCTGGAAAGATTACTCCTGCAAAATGTAAAACCATGATAAACAACATCCCACCGTCAGGCACAATAATGAAGCACTCAACTTGGACATAGACAGACAACATTTTTGTCCACCCGACTTAGATGAAGTCAGCACAGCAATTTCCAAGCTTAAGTCCGATAAGCTGATGTTCTCGATGGCTTAAAGAAGATACCGAGCACACTTCAACTCATCTCTTATAGTTGGGTCGACCAATGGAATATTGGTTTGTCCGACATTAACTGTGCCAACTACATGGGAAAATCGCATATTAAATCATATTTGCCAGAATATGTAAACGCCTTATACCCTTCGGCGATATCAGTGGTTTCAGGTTCCAAGGGCACCAAATCGGTACATACAATATTTTCATCGATTTGAAGTCCTCATATGACAACATTTTTAGAGACGAGCTATTGTTTAAAGGTATACACCACCTGTTTAGTACTTTCAAAGCCGCATATTGCAGCGATAATGGGTACAGAGCCTTGTCTAGTAAGCTCTAGCCTCAATTGACTGTGCAGGATGATGATGGAGAATACACGTTCCTCCGTCAAGGTTGGTAATGATAAAACTAAGGCCTTCAATGTCATAAAAGGACTTGAAGGAGCTGTGCTAAACTTGCAAGCCGAATCCACAGACACCATCTTTTAAAAGTCTGTTCAGCTACTCGCATATAACACTAACATAATGGGTATTTAGTACACAGCGAGCAGTTAATGGACCGTTTGCAACTACTGAAGCTAACAGTTAACGAAGAGAAGAAAAAGTATTGTATATGCTGTGTCCCTCACAACATCGATGCCTTAGACAAATCGTCAAGAGGCAGCTGTAAGTTTTAGGTAGTAAGGAACTTTATCTACCTCGCCTCCGCTATCAGCTCCAACAAGAACCCCAGCGCGGGAATCATGTGAACGATGATTATTGCTAATTTCTGTTTCTTTGGTATGACAAGGCGTTATATGAGCTCGTTAGAAAAGCTTAGATAACCCTACTAAGATGGTTAGATCGCCTTGAACGCGTGAACACCCGCCCCAGCCGAGAAAGTTTACGACTCAAAACCAGAGGGACAACGCAGTAGAGGACGACCTTATCTTAGGTGACGCACACGAGTAGAAGGGGACCTAAGCTAGCTTCGTGTGCTCAACTGAATACAAGTGGCAAAAGATAGCGCTAGCTTGAGAGGCATGTAAGGTGAGGCTATTGTCCACCCCCGACTGTTGCTCAATCTTAGTAAATAAGTAAGAGGGTTCTTATGTGTTAGCCATAGTGTCTGACCATGGCTTGGCCGTAGAATACAAATAAGGGGCAACTGCTCATTTACATTAATTTGAGATCTAGTAGAATACAATGAGCAGTGCATGATAGGCCAAGAAATACAGTATAAACCAATCTCCAGTAATCCGCTATATGTACGTTTACATCCTCAAGTGCCTCAATAGTTGGGGTGTCATTATCTACCGGGCTTCCAATATTGACTGGAATTACCACCTTGTTGGAGACAAAGTATGAATGCTGATTTTCCAAGCGCGACAACAAAGAAAAACTACTGTGAGAAGATATAACGTAGAAAAGCTGCAATCACAAGAGACCGCCTGTTTCACCTCACCACCACCAAGAAATACCTGGTTTGATAAAGAATGCCGGCACTCATATGCAGCTAAAAAAAAAGAAAACCCTACAAACCGGCTTGCAATGGAGGACGAGAGCTGCTCGTGAGCTCTACGAGCAAAAGAGGCAGAAATAACATCGTCTTCTCCAGAAAAAGAAAAAGAGCAGGAGATGAACGCGATCGAAGATATTGAGAAGTTGTATTCCAGGAACAACGTACAGAAGTTTTACCAACAGGTAAAATGAACGTATCAAGGAAAGAAGAAGCGTACTGGAGTCTGTAGAGATGAAGAAGGAACTTTGTAGTAGAGTCACAGTCGATCCTGAGAATATGGAAAAACTTTTTCTGTAGACTGTAGATATAACCTAGGCTGTCGTCAAGCAGAATATACCATTCAACTTAGATGATGATAGCCAAAACTTTCGTCCTATTGATCAGAACGACATAAGCAATATCTAAGTTAAAATTCAACTATTATAATCAGCCGGACCTGACGGCCTTTTAAGGCCGCATATGACAACATTTATAGATCCGAGCTACATAGAGTCATGTCTAGTCTTGGAATCCCTTCCAAACTCCTCCGTCTGTTCAAAATGACAATTGAGAACGCTCGATGTTACGTCAATGTCGGTAACGACTTAACCGAGACCCTTGATTTCAAAAAAGGTTTTAGACAAAGTGATATGACGTATTTAACATCATTCTTTAAAAAAATGTGCGTAACTCACTAGCGAACAGTGGAAGCACTATCGTTCAAAAGTCTGTCCAGTTACTAGCGTACGTCGATGATATCGACATAATTGGGAGCACTCAGCGGGCTACCACCGCACAGTC
This sequence comes from Volucella bombylans, assembly GCA_949129095.1. Classification (NCBI taxonomy): domain Eukaryota; kingdom Metazoa; phylum Arthropoda; class Insecta; order Diptera; family Syrphidae; genus Volucella; species Volucella bombylans. The sequence continues at coordinate 117,787,328 of OX422142.1, read as the reverse complement.
TTTAATTTTGATGAAAAAGTGGCCAAAAACATTTTGATGGATATTTCGTTTTATTTTCATGATTAGTACATAATATATGTAAACTTAATGTATACATATATCGAAAAACAAAATAAAATTCAATTGAATAACAAAAAAATAGTTTAAGTTTAATAAATACAATACAAGTTTAAGAAATACAATTGTTTGCCTAATCAGAAAATTCAAATAAATTGTCTTCTTCTTCCCCTATCGACTCTTCATGTGCTGATTCATTTGTGTGCATTTTATCTTTATCTACTAACATTGTGACTACTTCCTTTGGCAATGTTTTAATTGATTTTTTTGGGAAGTTCGCGTAGGCTTGAAATAAAAGGATCAGATGATATTAACAGTCTATTAAAAACATCCCGTAAATTGGCTTCTCGTGAACATTTTCTTGCAACGTGCTCACGATATTTCTTCATATTTTTATTTTGCGCCTCCTGTACTGAAGTTCTCCTGTATGAGAAGTTTGTGGACACTTGTTGGCATACAGTACCAGAGATACAACCTTAAATAAACCACTGCAGTCTTTAGACAATAATTTTCAAAATAGCTGGTATTGATAGAGTACCCACAAGATATTGTTATTCAAATATTGTGAAATCTTTTTATTAGTAATTTGTGTAATCCAGCTATATGGGCTGAGATCTCAAAGTTTTCAAAAAATCTCCTAGCCGTACTTCCATCATTGGAATTTCCGTAGACAGGCTTTGGTTTGTCTACTATGAGAACCAGCAATGACTTGAAATCAGCTTGAATTTTTTTCTGTCTGTTTTCAACAATAGATACCCCTGTTTACTAATTCGCCATTTTTCTATCTGTAGTTTGCAACTAATGTGTAAAAGACATTCAAATGTGCGAATCCATGCATGCAATACAGATATCCGGAACCGAAGATTGTCATGATTCACAGTTTTAGTTCTCATTTTATTTATGCAATTAAATTCTTTGGATGTCGCATTACAAATGTAACATCTTTGTGTTGATGTCGTACCTGTTACCGAATTACAGATTTTACCATCAGTCATTGTGAAAAACATCTTATATTGAATTTTCATTTATTTGAACAACAGAAGGCACAAGCTTTTTTATTTCTTTCTCCACGCTGTTCATTTCTTGAACAATTACTTTTGAAGTTTCGTACTCAAAGTAAAGACGAAGAGGTCTGCAAAATCTTGGTGAAGATGGCCGCGGATTTTTCCAAATAATTCTTCCACTTTGATCCACTAATCTCAAAGGCTCTAAGAATGTGGCAAATATGCTTGAATTTGATGTCGTATTTCCAATAAACTTTTGTTTGTATTCAGCAAACCCTGAACTGCCATCACATGCCCATTTTACATAAAGTGTTAAAACAGTCACTCCAGGTAAAGAAAATAGCATCTCTTCATGTGCTTTAAGGATTCTTGAGCACGTATGGTCTAGCAGTGCCTGCAAGGATACTATCACGTATTGCTCTAAGCTTAATATACGCTGAATAGATGGATAGTAGAACTTTTTTGCTTCCCAAATTTTTCCATAGATAGGAAATGTTTTTTTATTTATCGATCGTACACAGTTGTATTGATGAACTGACAACTGCGCCTCAATTATCAAAGCAAGTCATTGGACGCTGAAGAGGAAACATCTCTTATTACTTTTGCAACTGCTGAGCTACTCTGCTCTCGAAACTTCATTTGAGCTGCGTAAGAAAGCTCAGAAGCAGAATATTCTGCACGCAAACACTCAGTTCGCCTGCGTTTCGTACGATCGCTTGCCTGATCAAAGGTCGAAAGGGGCCGACCTTACCCAGTAACTTTATGAAAAGTTTCAAAAGTTTTAAGCCAGTGCTCATACCTTGAAAAAAAAATTGCCTTTGAACGCTTACATTGCTGATATCTGCTTTGAAATGCATTGTAAAAACGAGTTATTTTATTAATATTTGCAGGCAGACAATTTGTTTTCATGTGCATAATACTTTTTAAATATTGCAATCGAGAATGCCAGTCTTTCGCTGAGTGGTCAAACATTATCTCAGACAGTTGCTTTTTAGTAAGTTTAAATGATGTACCTGCGAAAGTTAGTTTTATAATTTATAATAAAATGACAAAATTGGAAAAAATATATTTATTTAATTATATCAAACAAATACGCGTAAGTTTCCTTCAGTAACCAAGAAATTGCTCGGTAAATGTCTGTCAATGACAAAAAAATTAAAACGCATAAGAATGAAAAGCTTTAAATATTGTTACCCTTAACATATTATTGGTTCATAGTTATATAATATACAATAAGAATTAAAATTTATTTTCTAATTTTTGATTTAATAAATCTGGGGCACAAGATGGGGCACAATATATCCTCTCTATTATTTCTGTAGTATAGATCCCTGAACCAATCTTAACAAATTAAATGTCAGAAGAAATAAATTTTCCTGAGGCATATAAAGGTGTTTTTACATTACTAAAATACTAACAATTGAGAAAATCCACGCACAGGCACTCTAGTAAACTAAAATATTATAAAAAACTTCAATATTGTACCTTTAAAATTTAATTTGAATTTTCAAGTAAAATGGCAAGTTTTGGCAACATTTTTTCTTGAATCAATATGTACATATCTAAAAGTTTCTTCGGGTATATAACATTTTCCGTGGTAAAGTTGAGTAAGTAGAAAAAACACTATAATTCATTTTTTTGTTTACAAAAAATGTCATCAGATTGAAACCACATTATAGCGACTAAACAATAATTGCACATACAAAATTTTTAGTAAAAATAGATCTACATACCTTCCTCTTTACGATTCATATTACTTAAAAAAATAATTTTGCTTCAAACCAAAAAAAAAAATACTATCACAACCTGCAAATAAAGCTAGCACTACTGCAACTGATCAATTACTCTCATAAGACAATATTCTTGTAAAAAAAAACCACATGCATTTTCCGTCTTGTTTTGACATTTTTAGTTAAAGCATTATTTGTGCTAATGGGAAAAAAAAATGTTTTTCGTGAGCGACGCATTTTATTTTTTCTCATTTTGGCTAGCTTTTCTATTGAAATTCAATACGAAAATAGGTTTAGCGGTAAATGAAAGCAAATCCAATCAAGGACAGTCGACAGCTATAAACTTGAGTTCGTAAAGAACTTTGTCTACCTTGACTCTGCTATAAACTCTGCCAAAAATACCTCAGCAGAAATAAATCGGAGAAGGCAATTGAGTAGTAAGCCCCTATTCCTAACAACTACGGCGACTCTATATAAAACCTTGGTCATAACGGCACTTAATCATGGACCCTATCGAAAGCTGATGAAGATACCCTCAGTCATTTAGAGAAAAAAATTCTTCGAAAAATATTTGATCCTGTTTGCGTTGACGGGTCTTGAAGGAGAAGATTCAACGAGCGAATGTACACCAATGCTCCGGCCCGAGGGAGATTTATTCTTAGTTCGCGCCTATAAGTAAAAGGACACCTCAACCGACTTTGAGTGCGCAACTGGAGGTAGTTAGCTAAAGAGCGGGCTGACTGGAGAGGCTACTTAGTTGTGGCTCAAGTTCACCCCGAACTGTACCGCCACCTAAGCAGGTAAGCAAGTCATTATCTGCATCTAAACTCATAAATGAGTTTTTCCATTGTATTGTTATTCGCTTTAATTCAACAGGGTGCTGATATTCTTTTCTTGTTTTATTTCTCCCGCTACCCACCTACTACCTAGAGACAGCCGGCCAATATTATTCACATCTTGGGAAGCTTCCTTTGTTGTTGGATTTGCCTTTGATATGAGCCAACCATTAAGAACGAAATGCAAAAGGATGCTCATATCCCTGCATCATGACAAAAGACGCAGTCTATCCTGTACACAATTCAAAAATGTTGGCAATTTGCACATAAGCTCACTCAGGGATACATACGAGTACGTATACGAAGGCGAATATCTCTTCTAACCCAGCCACCTCACATTGCCACTATCTTTTCACACAAAATAGAACACAACAGGGTGTGAAATAAAATTTAGGATTTTTTTCCCATTTATTGTGTCCTTTTTATATCCAATTTTGTTTATTGCAGCATTCCACTTTCTATACGGGATATGGTGCACGAGAAGTTTGTACGAGTGTTCGTATTCAACTGTCCTTTAGTGTTGCGCAGTAGAGAGGCAGTAATAGGAGAACATCTCGGAATAAGGAAAATTTGCTGAACAGCCAAAATTTTGTGTTTTTTTTTCGTTTGTTTAGCTTGAGCGAAAATTGTCAAGTGTTTCGCCTTGTGGAATATGCTCTTCTTTACCATCACTGTCTACACCGTTATAAGTACAGGGTACAAGGCAATTTTATTGTTTCGCATGTGAGAATTTATAGTCGTACTTGAGCTGTACAGTGTGTGCGGTACACATAGCTCTGGTCCTGGGGATGGTATATGTGGGTCCTTTTTAAGAACTGAAGAATTTCGCGATGTACGGATACTACCTATAATATGTATTTCGCTATAGTTCCGTGTAGACGATAATAGCACAGGTATGGCACCCACCTGTTTAAACGGTTCGCTGCTGATATACCACAACACTAAATCGCGAAATGTTTTTTTGTTCCTTCTTCTGCTTTTCTCTCTGTTATTTTCTTCCACGTCCTGGTTTTCCTTTTTTTTCAGGTAAAAAGGAAATCACGTTTAAGGATAACAGGGTACGATACATGTTTGTTGTTTCTTAAGTGGGCGAAGGTAGAGAACAGAACCGCGGTCTCCCTAACTTACCTTTCAAGTTCCGCAACACGTTTAATCGCATGATAATTTAACGGAACACTTATATTACTTTATGGGTATTTGATTCTCATAATTCCTTGTGTTCGTTCGTTTGTTATGTGTATCTCTGTAGCTATAGAGTATAGCTATAGCTTGGAGAGACTTAAACCTTATGTACAGCGGAAAGTGTAAATGTAAAGTGATTTAGGTCGTAGCCTTGCGATGTTCGCATTATAACAAATGCTGCCACAATTATCATTGCTTTTACAACCGCGCTGGAGAAATCAGTACTGCACCTTGATGAATCCTATCCAGGGCTTCTTTAGTGACAAGCTGGCATACTTAACAGGTGACATAAAAATGGTCGTGACAATGTTCAACGATCTTGCGAGGGTTTAACACAAATGTGCTATAAAACGCCGAGGTAAGAGATGAGCGATTTCAAGGGCACAAAGGTAAATCCTCAGGATTCTGATGATTCTTCAATCATCTGAAATAAAAAAGATGACTCATGTAACCAGAAGGGCTGCATTCGCATTTCGAAACCTTCTAACCGTGAGTTCTTTTGACTTACTTACTTACTTACTAACTAAGTTGGCTTTACAATCCGGGATGGATTTGGACGACAAACAAACAGCTCCAGTTTTTGACTTTGACCAACTTCCACCATTTGCGTACTCCAAGATAGGTGAATTTCTATTCTAAATGGTGACCAGATAAGAACGATAGGAAAAAAATTTGAAATAAAACAACAACGGTGTGAGATATAAAATTGATTCTACATTCATGCCATTATGTGAGGAATAGCGCATTAGTAATCGGTTAAATGTGTGCGGCGTTATTCCGGCAATAACGTGTCGAATGTTGGCCTCGAGCTCGTCCAAAGTAGCTGGTTTGCTAGCGTAGACTAAGAACGACTTGACGTGACCCCAGAGAAAATAATCGAGTGGTGTCAAATCGCAAGATCGCGGAGGGTCAATTAATGAACGCTCGAACGCTCGAAAGCTCACAACTTCGAGCGTTGCGTCGCTCTTATGGCATGTAGCGCCGTCTTGTTGGAACTACAGCTCAGATATATCGTTGCTGTCGATCTTTGGCCACAGAAAGTCGGTTAATGTCGCTCTATACCTAGGACCATCAACGGTAACGGTGTCTCTTTCCTCATTTCGAAAGAAATAAAGTCCGATGATGCCGTCATGCCACAAACTGTACCAAATAGTCAATCTTTGTGGATGCATTGATTCTTGTTGACATAGCAGCTGAGACAAAAATGAGCCTCGTCCGAGATGATTGTTTGGCCAAAATCCGGATCTCCGGTTCGCCTATTAGTGAACTCACGGCGTTGTCTGTGGTCGTCCGGCTTCAATTCTTGCGTCAACCCAATCTTATATGGATGTAGGCCCAAATTCAACGGCAAAATAAGCCGCTTTGACTTTCTGGCATTGCCCAATTCAGCTGATTGACGCCGAATCGACATGTCTGGGCCTTCCTCGATACTGGCCTCTACGGTGGCTATGTGATCTTCATTTCTCACCAATCTATGTCTGGTTGGTGGCTTAAGATCCAAAAGAGTGTACTCACGCTCAAACTTTTCCACGGTACGACGAATTACTTGATGACGACCAACCTCATTACGAAATTCACGAAATTCAAATATTTTGACAGCTGTTGAAACATAACAGTTGGAAAAACTATCATTGCTATGTGGTCATCCATTATAAATGCGCGATACATATGACGAGGCTCAGTTCTACTGTGTAATCCTTCAGGATGGAAATTAAATATTGCTTCATTCTCACTACTCTCTACTCAGAGGATGGTGTAGTTTAGATGTATATCGTTCAGCAGTATCAGAAAATCAATACACCCAGTTAGAAATTGATGAACAAAGAGCACGTCCACAATTTTTAGTCGTTTTTGTAACAATTGAAGAATATAAGTTCTATGCGATTGACGTAAGGATTTAAGTTATAAATATCTACTCACGTAACGTAAAACTGCTTGAGTATCCATGGAGCGGATGTCGGCTCCAGAATGAGCCTAAGATAAAGTGAGGTTAAGTGATTTTGTATGTAAGAATTTGAGAGTTCTTTGGATCGGAATAAAGCACTCAAACAAAGAGCTAGTCTATTGTACTTCTAAACTCACTAGAACTGAACTACTACAATTTCTCATTTTTTTTTTGCATAAAGATGAGTAATGGATTTAGTGATAAGACACCTATAGTACCAACACACATCAATTGAGCGCCAAGTTCCGTCAGCGTACGCTGGACACTCACTTAAAAAGGCTCCGCGGTGTCGTCATCTCTCCCAGAACAAGCCTCCCAGAATATTTTGTCACATGATATGACATTTGTGAGAGTCATCTGCAGATATATAAAAGCGAACTTCGCAGAAACAGGAGTTCTGGTGACATTGCATCAGATCGCATGTTCATAGACCAGAGGCAGTCAGAGACAATCGGCGAGCATTGATATAAAAACTCTAGTGCAGAGTGAAAAAATTTGCAATAATTTTTGCAAAAAAAAGAACTCAAAAAACAAAAAAGAGAACTGTAACTTTTCCTTTACTTTTCGGATTTCAACTTTATTTTATGTAAATTAAAAACAAAACGCATCTCAGCCGATTGCTGATTCGCAGAACAGTTATTTCTTCTCCGTTGTTTTGGTAACCTTTTTTTTTCGTTCAGTTTTTATTAAAAAAAAATGGCTGCTTAGGCGCGAAATTCAAACTTTTATACCATTTGTGTATATTATAAAGTTCTGCCAAAACACCGGCCGCGTTGAAGGGCTACAGGCTTCAATTTTCCTCAGGCAAAACGGCTAACGCCCTCCCCTGCGACGACTGCAACGACCCGTCCTATTGTCCACTGTTGCAGTGGACTGCTGTCTTCGTGGACGCCGACGACCTTTCCTATGGCGAGATTGGGATGCTTTTGATCCCATTTTCTGCGACCTTGCAGGCTCAGCTGGTAGTCCTTTGACCACTTCCACCAGAACTGCTGCTTGAGACAGCATACAAGCTGCCATCTTTTAGCTCCGGTGGCAGGGATCGCTTACACCAGCGCACCTCGCCGTCGCTGGGATCTGCATTGTGAGCTGCTATGGGCCTTGAGTTCAGGATCGCTTCTACTTCCAGAAGCGCAGTCAGCAAGTCTTCGCTTGTCAGCAGGGCGTTCCCTATTGTTTTTTGTAGTTTTTTGTCCTTTCGCGGACTTCACTACTGCCTCCCACAGACCGCCGAAATGAGGAGCCCTTGGCAGTATGAAGGCGAAGTTTAACCCTTCCTCGGCTGCGTACTGGTGAACTGCTTCCTTCTCTCGCTAGAACTGCACGCGAGCTTCCTGGAGCGTCCTCTGGGCACCTATGATGTTCGTCCCGTCGTCGCAATGGACTGTCCTTGAAATTCCTCCCTGCTGCGCAAGTCATTGAACCTTTTTAAAGAAAAGATAAAACGGTCGGAAGACAAATCTGTGGTTAGTTCAAAATGTACAGCCTTAGACGTGAAACAGACAAAGACAGCAATATACTCGTATGTATGTTTTTACTGGTGGTCGACCGCGTATTTTAAGTGTAGTATACACGGGACCACAGAAATCAACGCCATTTATAAGAAAGGGTTTTTGTGCTTTAAGACGTTCGGCTGGCAAATTACCCATAATTTGCGTCAGTAATTTCGGCCTATACCTAAAGCAATGTACACAGTTTCGCACGGTTTTTCGGCATGCTTCTTGGGCATTGACTAGCCACAACTTTTCTCGAAGCAGCGCTACCAATGCTTTGGCACCAGCATGGCAGTTTTTTCTGTGCAAATATCGCAAATACGCTTTAGTAAAATTTGTATTTTTCGAAAGTAATAGCGGAAATTTTGCATCATACTCAATCGGTGCATGTGACAGACGGCCGCCTACTCGAAATAGCGAAAATGAGCAATCACTGTCCTTAAACTCATTCATAAATGCATAGAGCTTCTGAATATTTGTAGAAAGTGCGACGTTTCGTTTTAATTTTCGAATTTCATCGAAAAATTCAAAATGTTGAACAATTTCTATTAATTTTAGAAATGCCAACTGCAACTCCTTAGCCGTAGGTGACGATTCAAAATTTTTTGTTTTGTTCTTCATTTTTCTAACAGAACGCATTATGTACACAAAGATCCTTGCTAGCTTTGCATACGTCGAAACTTTGTCGATAAAATCCATCAGACAGTTTCGAGGATGTTCGACTGCTATCAATGAAAGGTTTGTTTTTCGTCTTTCTAAAGCCTCTTCACTTGGCAATAGCTCGAAATGAGTGTTACTGGGCCAATCAGCTGCACTTTCTAAAAGGAACTGTGGACCATTAAATAAAATTGAACCCTTTAGTTCATCGACATTACAACCCCTAGATACAATGTCCGCCGGATTTTGTTTAGTTGGGACGGACATGTTTCCACGAAATTTTTTGTGTCGCGCAATGGAATCGACTCATCCCAATCTAATTTTGCGATCCATAGCTCTTGTAATAAGACCTTTGCTTTAGTTACTATAGGATATAGTAATCCAAGAGGATCGAAGAGACGTAAAGAAACTGATAAAATGTTTCTTTTTGTCGCTGGAAGATTATGAAAGCTTTCTTCTAAGCCGAAGCTAAACATATCTTATTTTGGTTGCCATTAAATCCCAAGTGTTTTTGTGGAATCTGAATCATTAAATTTGATTTTCTTTTTTTGGACTCTCAGCTTCATATAAGGTTGGATGATTAGAAAACCTTTTTTCCAATTGAACTCCACCTCGTTTCAGTATTTCTCTCACTTCTTGTTGAATTTTTGTGAGGCTTTTAAGCTCATTGGCACCGGTTAATAGATGTCGACATAAAAATCTTTGAGAATCGTTTCCGATCCTAATGGATGCGAGTTTTTATGTGTATCGCTCAACATTTTTAAACACAGTACAGCCAAGAAAGGCGCTGGCGCAGTACCATAAGTGGCAGTGTTTAACCGAAAATGTTGAAGTGGAGGATGCTTCCTCCACACTACGAGCTGGTAAATCAAGTGCTATTTGGCAATTGGAACTTGCCGGTACATTTTCGAAATGTTTGCCGTTAGAGCATATTTCTGCGTTCGAAAACGGAGCAACATCGAAAACAGCTCCTCTTGAATGGTTGGGCCGACCATCAACAAGTCATTTAATGATTTTTGAGACGTTGTACGACTCGACGCATCAAATACGACACGCAATTTCGTGTTGGTACTTTGTGGTCTTAAGACACACTGATGTGGAATGAAGTAGTGTGGGCTATTCAGGATTTCTTTGTTCGTCGGCGACATATGTCCCATCGCTCTTCGATCATTATTTTTTAAAAGTTTTCGCTCAAGTGAGAGGAAACGACGTTTAGCAATTTCAAATGATGATCCAAGCTGAAATCGACCTATCGGTAAGAGTTGGGTATTTTCAACAAAGTGCTTTTCACAACTTTGTTGTTCTGGTGTGAGCATTTTATTTGATTCTCCTGAAATTTCTTCTAATAACCAAAATTTTCAACAACTTGGTCTAGACTCGACACTTCTTCGGAATGGCATATCATGTTGCAAATTCTCGTGTTCGAACTTGAACATTTAGAGAATTTTCCAGATACTATCTAGCCAAGCAGAATTTTTTAGATAACAGGATACTCTGGGCCTTTCTTTATTTGACCAACAAAGAATGTTTGTGCGCCTAATAGCAAATCGATTTTTTGTGGTTTATGAAACCATGGGTCACCCAGTTCTATATTGCTTGGAATGTTCCAATTGGTACTGTTAATAGCATGATCTGGAAGATATGCTGAAATAGATGTCATGACCCAATAATCTGCCGAGAAAGAATGATCATTTAACCTTAATTTTTCGACTGCGTGTACCTTTTTATTGACTTTCGAGTTAGTTTTACCAATGCCAAGCAAATTTAATGAATTATCTTCATTACGAAGGTTCAACCTCTGTGCTAGCTCTTCAGTTATGAAGTTAATTTGGGAGCCAGAATCAAATAGAGCTCGCGCTAGCATATATTCGCCGTTCTAGCATTTAATTCTTACGACTACAGTTGTCGGTTAAGTTCTTTTTTATTGTTTGATTGCCTATCATTGGGCGTGCATTTTGAAGATGAAGACCCTTCAGCAGCTATGTGCTGATATCTTTTGTTAAGGGCTGTTTCACAATCACTCCATAAAGAAAGTGTACTGTAGTCAAGTTGTTCTTCCCACTTCGACCTCTTGATTGCGTCAACTTTTGATACTCATCAAATGAATAATGATTGCATTTGTGATGTTCTTTTCATCACCCAATGACAAAAGAGAATCATAAATCGCAGAAACCGTATTTATCACGATGTTTAGTGCAGATGCTGATGGTTTGGTAATTTCAGGCAGATCAAAAAGTGCCGAAATATTGTCAAAGAATATTGAACAATTGTTGTCATACACTCTTTTCAAGCTTGCTAGCGCTTTTGGATAATTTTGCTCGGTTATTTGAAAGGCTTTAACCGTTCCTAATGCATCACCGGACAGACACAAAATCAGATGATTAAATTTTTCAATGTCTGGAAGAGTAGGATCATTATCCACCAAATTCTCAAAAAGGCTGATAAAGTTTTTGTATTCAGCGTATTTGCTGTGAGTGATGAGGTCCAGAAAATGAGTGCTCGATGGTGCTGGATTTGCGTCTCTTATTTAAAACACTCATTATTAACGACTTACTCGTAGTACCAAAACAAATGTCTTCCAATTCGCCACGGAACGTGTCACGATGATCAGCCAGCTCAATGTCCGATTGACAAATCATGGCTTGATCTATGTATGAATTTAATAGCTCCAATCGACATTCCAGTTCAATTGGATTTTGTGACATCGTTTTTTGCTCTAATGCCACTTTTATCCGAGAAATATTCGTTACAATAAGTGACCTCTGATGCTTTAATGGCTCAAAAGAGTCACCTTTACTCGGAGAAACTTGTCTCTTTGGTGCCATAACAATAAATTGTTCGCGAGTTGTAGTTAAACCACCTTGTATTTTTTTTGGAATTAGATTGTCCACTGGCTATGGACATTGATATAATTGTCGCTTGAAGTAGGCAAATTTGCAATAAATTTAGTAGCCAAACAATAACGCAACAATTAAAATGTTCGCAACCAAATTTTGCGTTTTTAGCCGAAATACTTTACAATTTAGTAAATAGTTTAATGTCACCTTTTTGTCACCACATTAAAATAATTCAATGATCGTATTTTATGTTTGTCTCGCTGAATGCACTCTTACGCAAAACTTCAGAAATTATTTTTTTGCGCTGAAAGCTTTTTGAAATTCAGACCAAAACGTAAACAAACCAAATGTAAACATAGAACTGGCACCAGGTTGAACACATTGAATTTCGAGTGGTTTTCAATCAAATTCCGATTAAATTTCGAATTACGAGTAATTGATTGTCGAAAGTAGTTTTAAGCACTGAGTGTTGAGTACAGCGAATATCTTCAGCGGATAAGGATAAGAAGAAAAACAACGGCGTAGCGGAGGTGGTGATGGCAACCAAAACGAGTGGCGAATAGTTTTATTCTTTGTTGTTTATATAAAACTTTAAAAATAAAGCTCACACTTATTTTAAATCATTTGTTTGTTTAAAATAATTTTAAACTCTTAATTTGTGCTTATTAGTTTTAAGACGCGAATAAATTTGACTTCTGCAAATCGCGCTTTTTTTTTTTGGCAGATTTTGACACTACATGTATGTGCTATGTACATACCATATGTGTATATGTATATTTAGTTATACAAATTTGACAAAAATTGAAAGTTTTTTTTTTAATTGCTTAAATGAAGCAGCAATCTTGTTGCTTTTGCAAATTTAATCACTTTCAATTTTTGTTGTATACCGTTGTTTTGGTAACCTTTTTTTTGTTGTCGTTCAGTTTTTATTAAAAAAAGATGGCTGCTTGGGAGCGAAATTCAAACTTTTATACCATTTGTTTATATTATTAAGTTCTGTCGAATCACAGAGCACTTACTTGCAAACCGAGAATACAGTTAATGACATTATTTGATATTTAATATTTATTTTGATTTTTCAATGATCCTGAGCAGATCCAGGAGTCCTTTGAAGTCTGGTTAATGCAGTAGTGACTTATTTTCTTGAAAATTGGTTCCACCATGCAGCCAATGCGTAAGGTAGAATTGGTCTTATCATAGCCGTTTAAATCCAGAGGACTCACCGCCGTTTTAAGTGGATTGACTTAAAGCCCATTTCAAGTGCAACAATCATCTATCTCTTATTGACTGCATGGTGTCTTGAAGCATCTGATAGGGAAGACATCTGCGTTTGAAATAGTCTCTTATTCTTGCGCTTTATGAGTTTGGAAAAAACAGTAGGTCCTCATGGTAACTATATGGCTATCAATGTCGTTCTTTATAAAACGTAAGACTCCTCTGATTACCCTAGAATTGCTGAATTTATCGTCTATAAACAGCTCGGAGCAAAAGCCCGTAAAGTTTCTTTCCATCCGTTGTAAGCACTTCAATATTTTGAGAATAGTTAACAACTCTATATGGAGAGGTTTTTATTATCGCCGATCGTAATCAATTTGAACGGATTTATTTACAGCACCAGCATTTTTTCCTATTGGGAAATTGCATTTTCCCAGTCACCCCAATCGAACAACGTCTGAAAAGATGCTCTTAAATTAACCGTTGCCGGTGGTACAATATTTTATAGCATATTTACCGAAACTATCACTATCAATAATCTATGTTATAAGGCATACAGTGTTAAGCCTTCCTAAATCAATTAAATCAAATGCTTCAATTGTATAATAGTATTGATCAATGATTTAACAAATGTATCAACTGTGTCCACATCTTACTATCTGGACATCCACCCACATCTAGATCAAGTAAAGTTTCCTCTTATCCCACATTCAGCCTTTAATTGCTTACGGCATATTCGAAAATTTCTGACTGTCAAGATTGCTCACATTCCATCAACGTGGACAACTGCTTCTACATCCATATCTACTACCACTAGAATCTCCATAAAATGTATTCATTGTCAGATGTCAATATTCCTTTGTCGTTTGCTTCATATCTACATCAATGCTCCAGAGTCCACACATTCAATTATAATATCCTATTCTTCTGTTAAAAGAAAATAAGCAAACCCTAACTTCCTGCATCGTTCAGATTCTTCTTCTCCGCCTTCAAGGAGCTCAACATCGATTGACCATTGTCCAAGTCGTTTCGAATAAATCCAGATTGACAAATACACATGTCTCCTAATTCGCATGTTACTAATTGAAAAGTCCGTTTCGGTTATGAAAGTGCTTCCGTTTCCGACATTGTTAGTCGTTGTATCTTTGTATCTGTCGGTTTGTCTTATTGTATGTCCATATGTACTCGTATATGCAGAAGGTATCTTCATTTTGAATGTTATTCAATGGACATGTGTATGTGTGTGTTGTTTTTGGGTAATCCAATCAATTAACTCGGATACAAGTTTGGCGAACATAAAAACTAATAGATGTTGCTATTGGCCCTGGAGGCAAACCCTCTCCTGGTGTCACGCCACGCAAAGCCCATGTAATTCAAATGAACTAAGTATCGGCCTTTGAATTAATTGAGTTGAGAAGTTTCTTCATCCCGTTGGAATTATATTTTTCGCCATTGATTAGGATATTTACCCGTGCAGACTTTTTGAATGGGATAAGGGCGCTGTTAATTGAGATGTGGATGGGTAGAACGAATAGTATTAGTTTTATACTTTGAAAACGACTAAAACTTGGTGATAGTTGAATTCAAAAAAACCAACAAAAATTTGTATTTATTTGTATACAAAATTAAATCAACTTAACTTAACGCTCTGATAAACGTCGTAACAGGGGAGGCTTTCCACTCAGGTATACTAGCGGAATCTGTCCTTATTAAGCTTTAAAAAAAGGTGCCAACAGCTTTTGACGGAGAACTTGACGAAGTAAATGGATTAGAAGAGATTCGCAGTGTAAAAGAGATGATACTAACAATGCTGAAATCGGAACCGATTGCAACTTTGCATCAATTGAATCTTTTGTAAAAGGAACGCACACAACGGACACAAGTATAGTACTGGAGATACTGCGTCTCAACCAGTCACGAATGTGATTGATCCAACTGTTGACGATCCTGCTAAATGAAACCGACTCTCGGACCTGCACATGGATTTTTCCAGACAACCTCAAAAGTCTCATGCCCACTTTAAAGTGCACCCGACTACTGCTAAGTAATACAGTGGGATAAGGCGGCAAAAATATGGAAATTGGACAAAATGAAAGAACCCTTTCTTTCCACGGAAGAAATCGTGTGATGAGAATACTGACATGTGTTATAGGAAAAACAACTGTCAAAAGATTTATCAAATGTTAAAATTACGTGTTGGAAGTTTAAGGCACAGAACCCTGTAGGAACAGCCAGGGGAAACTTATTAAAAAATCACAGTTGATACTCTAAATTTGGAACGAGTATTCATGTAATCTGCCCGGAAAAGAAAACGGCCAATTTTCCTCTTTGATGCAGAATAATCAATTAAATACAAGCGATGACAGCCAACTCGGATTCTTACTTACAAGTAGTTGCAGTCGAATTGAGGTGCCATAACAATGGAGAAGCATTATTTACCTGTGCGCGGAGATCGATCGATTGGGAAAATGTTGAATGTCCTATAACATGGATTGCACTAGCCGCACAACCATCAAGCTCATAGCGTAGTACTTGCTTACCTCCCAGTGCTCATCCCCGGTAACACCATGATTAAATCCCAACTCATGGGTCTAAGTCAGTTTAAATGCATGTTTATTTAACTAATTAATTTACTCTTACATGCTAGACAAAAAAATGCTTAAAAATTAGCCTAAATAACTTACAAATAATCTTATTTTAACTTACTGGCCCCATGCGGGCGCTCTAAGCTAAACCTAACACTTAAACTATGTCTTTCGACGAATCTTACATTCTAATTTTATATTCAATTTAACATTACTTAATACTAGAACTAAGAAAATCAATTTTAACTAAAAACTTAGTAAATGGACTGTTTTTTTTATATTATAAAAACTTAAAACTAAAAACTTATAGACTACCTAACCTACTTAACCTACTTACATCTAATACATACACATACATACATATACATATACATCCATAATACCTATATACTTAATATATAAGTATATGCATATATATATATTGTTATGCAGTCACCCAGACGCTACGTCAGCATTTTCTCGCAAAACAACTAACTCAAGTTGCAGAAAACGTTCTCACGTTGAGTAAGCAAATAAAAATTATTTATAGGGGGAAACTCACAACAAATGTCGAAGTTGGAGTTGAACCGTGTCAGAACAATATCATTAAGCTTCATACGAGTATCACTAAGTTTCAGAATTATTAGCAATAAGTAAGAAAAACGTAAAATAAAAACTAAGTTTGTAAGATCTAAAAGACAATCTTTCAATCATCTCGCTTTTGCTGTGTGTGTGTTGTATAAAACTCTTGGGAAGTAAAATTGACTTTTGTGGGAAGTAAA
The DNA here is from genome assembly GCA_949129095.1 of Volucella bombylans. Taxonomy (NCBI): domain Eukaryota; kingdom Metazoa; phylum Arthropoda; class Insecta; order Diptera; family Syrphidae; genus Volucella; species Volucella bombylans. The sequence goes on along the minus strand of OX422142.1, from coordinate 117,771,026 downwards.
ATCGACGGACGACTTAAAAGTCTATAACTAACTTTAAACCATCTAAAGCATAAAAGTAGCAGAAGGAAACACCAGAAGCCCAAATCCCAGGCGATAATCTGGCCTGACGTGAAAAAAAAAAGGAATCGGAAACAAAAACCAATCATACAGTTGTGCTCCAAGGCATAACAATATATATATATTTTTTTTTTAATTTTTAATTTTTTTTTTTTTTTTTGTGTTTTTATATATTTTTCTTTCTTAAAGACTAACTTAATCCTACCTAAAACTATGTAAGCCGGCCATGGCTAATAAAATAGTCAGACGACCGACTTTGCTTCCTATGGAGCTACCTAGTACTGGAGGAATTGGACGACGAAACTTCCCCTCCCTCAACCAGCCACCAAAATTGTTGGTGCTGCTGAGCAACATCCCTCATGTCGCGACTCACTACCGCACTACTGAACCGGAGACGCTCCTCACTGCCCTGTGCGACGTCTCTGTCGTAGTTGAGTCGCCTGTCCGCAGCTGTTCGAGCGACGTGGAAGATTAGTGGAACCGCCAATCTGTCCTGGACCAGACCTTTACTATCTAGATAGAGGAACGCTTCTGGAGGAATAAAGCCGTCAAAGCGAACTGTCTCGTGATACATATAATTGGGGTAGAAAGCCCCGGAGGTCATTGCTCTTGCAATGTGCCTTCGAGTTAACTTAATGACGAAATTGTCCACTCTTATTAGGTTCGCCTTATTGTATAAGACCTCATTAGGATAGAATTTTATGTACTCAGACTCTGGTGTTCTGTATAAGCGAAGACAAGTCCTAAGACAAGCCCTCTCAAACACCCGAATCTTTTCCAATAAGCTTGATCTCACGTTGAACCACACGGGACATCCAAATACAAGCATAGGCCAGATAAGGGCCATGTAGCAAATCATCTTCACCCTCGCATCGAGTTGGCTGTTATAAAACAGTCTCTTTGTAAGGGCAAAAGCACCTTTGGCTCTGGCCAGAGCAACATCTATATGTTTGTTAAAATACAGATATTGATCTAGCCAGATCCCAAGGTATCTGACTACATTTCGACAAGCAAGTGGCTGTCCGTGTTGTCCGACGATAGAAAACTTTCGCCAATTATTTCTGGTATCCCTAGAGGCCCCAGACAAAGGCGTCCTAAACAGAATAGTTTCCGTCTTCTGAAAGTTGATTTTCAACTTCCAGTCATCGCAATATCGCTTAATTTAGTCAAAGTCACGCTGCAAAAGCATATTAATGACCTCAATCGTTGGACCCGATCTGTACGCGATTAAGTCGTCTGTGTACGCTATGGCATGGTGAAGTGAACCTATCAGATCACTTGTGTAAATGTTGAACAGGATCGGCGAATTTACCGCACCTTGTTGCAGACCGTTTTTAATGTTAAATGTTCCAGCAGAAGTCACATCGCTATTCTTCACGATGAACCTCTCCAGTAGGAGAGCATATCAAAAAGAATATACAGCAGTGGTTTACTAATGCCCAACCTGTCCAGCTTGAAAAAGAGTCCCTCTAACCATAGGGTATCGAAGGCCTTCTCCAAGTCAATCAGGCAGGCACCAGTGCACTGTTTCTTGCCTTTGTTCCATTGGATATCAGAAACCAGTTTCGACGCAGCATGAATGATATCATGCCCCGCCTTGAAACCGAATTTATTATCTGGAACTATATGTTTGTCCTCAACCCACTTAGTCAGGAATCTATTGATCACCTTCTCAAAAACCTTACTGATGTTTGGAAGAAGACTAATCGAGCGGAGATTCGCCGGATTGGAAGTGTCTTTATCCCTTTTGGGGATGGGATGTACCACCGCAGTTTTCCAATGCGCTGGATAATCTGCATTATTCATTGCATTATTAAACAGGGTGGTATAAATGTTCACCGCTTCTAGAGGGAGATGTCGAAGCACAATGTTCGGTATTTCATCGGTTCCCACTGATTTCTTACTTCTAAGTGATTCGAAGATCGTTTGGAGCTCTTCCTTCGAAATGAACGGGGGTAGTACCCTATCGCTGTTGATGACATTATTTGCCATATTCTCGTCACTGAACTGGGTGAAACCCGAGCTTTCGAATCGGCAATTTACAATTTCATTTCGAAGGTAGAAATTGTGCACAAGGACTCGATTCTCCAGATCGTGGTTCGGGCCAATGATAACATTCGCCTTGTACACTTCCTGGAAAGTCGCTCCTATAGCCTCTACCTGCTCCTGCGGATTCTTGATCTCAAAGAAATTATCATCATCAACAGCCTCATTTGGATCTATGCCCGCTGTTACCAGTATTTGTTCGTTGTTCGACGTTCGGGCGATTTGAAGACATGGGTGGTCGTTCTGATTATTTCTCCGAAATATTTTATTTATTTGCGGGAACATATTCGGGTTACTGGTGTTTACAGCCCGAATTTTATTGTTCCAATACAAACTTACAGATGCTCTGTAATTTTCCTTTATTAATGTTTGGAGGTTTTTAATCGACGACTTCAGTGTCATGATCTCCGGGTTATGTCTGTCAGTAAACTGTCTATACAAGGTTTTTAGTCTTGACAGCAGCCTACTTTTATGTCGGTGCAGTGCGTCAATAGTTGCGTTGCGGAATAAGTCTTCTTCATCAATGTGTTGGTACCGAGGTATCGTTTTGTCCATTGTTCGTTTGATTGTCACGTCCATTAGTCTTAGATACCTGTCAATCTCCTCATTTGACAGATTTCTGTTGGACGGTGGGTAGAGCGAATTCGAGGAGAGTGCTCTAGTCAGTGTTCTGGTGAAGTGTGTCCAACGCACCCTACTATAATTGTAGGAATGCCTTTGAACAAACTCATCCAATCAGTTATTTCGGTGCTGAAACCGCAATGGTCACTGTCATACACGAAAGTACGTAGACAGTCTGTAGTGTGTTGGTTAGTGCATGTCAGTTGTATTCGTGAGTCGAACAGCAGAAGATCCAGATAAGACCCGTGTCTGGGAAACGACGGACTATCCGTCGCCTTAAGCCCGAGTTGATACATCACACTGTGCTGATCCCACCAATTGAATAGTAGGTTCCCTCTAGTATTTGGTGTATTATTTCCCCAATCACTATGTTTAGCGTTGAAATCTCCGCCGATAATAAAATAGTTATCTTCCAATTCCAGCCTCAGGAATCGAAAAAGCGTTTCGAGCTCTGAGATGAATAAAGTGGATTGAGTAGACTTAGGTGCATAGACAGACACCATGCACAACCGCTTTCCACTACGGAGGGGGATATACAGGATGCATGCTTCCAGCACCTGGAACCTACGTACTACACGACTGTATACTCTTTTAAAACGTATACCTTTTCGTACGAAAATAGCAACACCTGCTCCCTGAATGGAGTTGGGTCGGTTTCTCCGTACTATTTTGTATTTTTTGTGCCTCATTTTGTGTCTTTTGGTAAGCTTAGTTTCGCTAACCAAGAGCACATCAGGGGCTTGGTCTTTAAGCAACTTAAATAGTGTGGCTCTTCGTTCGAGCCTAATCAGTGAATTAACATTCACAGCAAGGACCTTCAGGGATTGCTCCGCCATGTACGTACCCATTACGGCTGTAGGTGCGTTAGGCCTGGCAGCAGCGCGTATATTTGATCTACCCGCGTAGCTTGTTTTGTTATCTGACGTTGAAGCTGAGCCATCTTCCCCTGAATTGAGAGTAAGATTGCTAGCATGTCAGGTACCGGTTCAGCTGCTCTAGGCGCTGGGGCCTGAGAAGCTACCTTTGTTTTTTGTGCCGTATTACCCCTACCTGCCGCCATTTGGGCGTAGGTAATGTGGGGAGTAACGGCTGGTGTTTGTACCTGCACGAGTGGTCGCTTAACTTCCACTTTCTGCTGCCGAGTCAGATTTACTTTTTTTATGTATTGAAATTTGGGACAACCCCGATAGTTTGCGGTGTGTCCCGTGTTCCTACATAACGCATAAGAGAGTTGGCTTTTTTCAGACTCTCCGTCCTTACCTAGAGCACATTCCTCGGATTTGTGGTTCTTTCCGCACTTCACGCATCGAGGCTGCATTTCGCAGTTCGACGCGGCTTGCCCGAACCTTTGGCAGCGAACACATTGTAAAATGTTTTCGCTCCTCTTTAATTTTTCCCAGTGTTCAACCTGGTAGTCTAGGACTTTGATACTCCTTAGACCATCCAGATTACTGTCGGAACTTAGTTGGACCAGGAAGAACGGTAGTTTCTGCTTCTCCCTTTTAGCTCTAGCCGTGACAAACGGCTTGACCCCCACGAATTTGAGCCCTTCGCACTCTTTCTCTTTCAGCAGTGCGAGGAGTTCCTCCGGATTAGTAGACGGTTCTAACCCCCTCAGCAGCATAGTTTGCAGCTTTTCACCCTTCGGTGTGAAGGAGAAGAACTCCGTCGTCGTGTCCTTCAGTAATTGTTTTATCTTATTATAGCGCTCCACTGTATTGCAGTGGATCGCATGTCTATTAATACTTAAACGCTTTATGAAAAAATTATTTCCTATAGCCGACTTACATACTCGTAGCTCAATGGTGTCTTTTAATTCCATGTTGAAGGTGTCGATTGGTGGCACCCTTTGCTTGACTGTTTTCTGCTGATGTCCTTGTTGTTTTTGCTGCTGGTGTTGTTTTTGTTGTTTCTGCTGTAGTTGCTTTTGTTGTTGTTGATTTTGTTGTTATTGGTTTTCTTGTAGTTGCTGTTTAGCTAGTTTCTTTGTTGTTTGATTTACTTGTTGTTGCTGTTGCGGATGTTTTTGAGTTTTAGTTTGGGATTGTTGCTGTTGAGAGCTCTGTTGCTCTTGCTGTTCCCTCGCCCTTCTCGCTATTTGCTTAGCTTTAATATCCAGAACTCGTTGTTGCAGCTGCTGTATGCTGTTGTTTATATTTTGTACCTCATGTATAGGCCTTCACCACCGTCGGAGACGTGAGGGTATTCAGCGACCACAGGTGTGTCCTTCTTCCTAGCTGCTGTAGTTGATGTTTTCGCCTCTCTCCTGGCTTCAACCGGCAGCATTTCGGTTGAAGCTGTTAGGGAAAGGCGCTTAACAATTATAGTTGGGCTTAGCTTCCTCCTTCTTTTTGCTGTCCCTCCGCTCTCTGCTGTACCTCTCTGGTCCGGCATTATTGCCTCATCGGCTGATTTGATCACACCATATATTGGATCCGCTATTGCGTGAGCGGACCGGTCGTCTTTAACCATCACCTGATGGATACTCTTATGTCTTGTTTTTTTTCACCTCCCACCAGGAGTTGAACTCGGTTCACTTTATCGCCGATCGATTGTCAGTTGCACTAGGCCAACTTGCCTCTTTTGAAATTTGTGTCAAATACTTTGTGTTTAATATGTGCACTGTCATAATTCACAAGTAAATCCGAAACACGTCTCTTCGCCACGATGGTCGATGGACGTATGACTCATGGGTCTACAGTTTCAAGTGCGTGTTCGACTAGGAGTATATTATAACACTGGCCTACTCAGTCATAGTAATCACAACCTTGAAGTGAGAAAAATATGGCATACTTTGTAATAGCCTTCAATAATGATGAATTCACTGTTGACGACCCTGGTACCTTAGAGCCACCACAGACCACCCAAAGAAGGCCAACATACCCATCAATATGCTGCAGAGAGTGATAAGTAATAAACAGAATTCAGTTCAACCAGTGTATCGACAATGGGGGACGCCACATACCCGATATGATTTTTAAAACGATATAAACCACAACTTTAAATGCTTAACTTTTTAATAAAAAATTAAAATATATCTTTCCAACCTTCTGTTCTATTGCATTAAGAAATAACTAAGTTATGGTGTCGCACCTTGTTTTTAATATGAAGAATGTTATAGATAATCAGAGCGACACGGACAGCAGTTGCAGCTTTTATCCGGATGCGGATTCACCATCAGAGGAAGACTTAGGGAACAAGTCTTGGGCCTCAGGCATGTAAGCGAACGCCTGTCGACTATTCCATGAAGGCAACTAATCCTCATAAACGATCACGTACTGACAGCCTCTAATGTGTTAGATGTCAACCAACTAAGAAACCACTGATTCAAAAATTAAGAAAAAGGGTGGATGCATCATACAATACAAACGGCCCTGCAGAAAAAAAGCGACAAGGGCTCGCGAGCTCTGCGATGAAAGTCAAAATGTACACACGGCGCGGCGGACTTGAGGACTTGATAGAGATCCAAACACCAACTTATTTCCAAGATTTGATTGCTGATCAATAAAACGGCAGAAACCACAAAATAATAGGTATCTTTTTTATTGTTAACACTATTTCCACCGACAGCCAATTCTACAGCTGACATCTGATTTTATCATGAATAAGCTTATGCCAGAAAAATAGTTGCAAGTCGGGCAAGTTGTGATTCATTTTACGAGCGACATAATCGTCTATCTGAGCAGTAGTTCGGATAGCCCCGGATCATTTTCGCACCTCTCATTCTTTTATTGACAAAACGCATCCACAGAGATATAGTGCATTGCGCACTGAAGAAACTATGGCTGATGTGGGCCCAAATGAGTTGTATTCATTCAATTTATTGAGGACTTTGGTTTATGAGCTAACAAAATCCAGCTCGCGCAAGAATAGAAGCCGCTTGGAGGTATGTTCGGTGAATGCGCCAAAAATGAGATTTCACTTGATTCTCTTGTTCACCACTAAATTCTGTTCAGCCCATTTCTGGTTGAATGACTATATTAACTAGGAAAAGTCATTATTGGAACACCGTATTTACATCCATAAAATTCTACTATTTGGTGTGTTTTATGGTCTGGTGGGATCATGGGTACAAATTTCTCTAAAAATGATGCGGACCAGAGCGTTACAGTCAATAGATGGCGCTATAGATACTTGACATGCCACACAGTGCGCAGCCCAATCAATTTATTGAAGGAAACATTCGATGAGCGCATAATTTTGCGTAGGGGACCTGCGAATTGGCCTACAAGAACGTTTGACTCTCCAATTTTGGATTATTTTCTGTGTGGATCGCCACGGTATTGCTGATATAGCAGCCCCGCTTACACTTGGATTAGCTAGCGCGTAGTTATGACGCTCATCAGTTTTCAAGCTATAGCTTCTAATATAATTTTGTCGGACTTCTGTAACAGTGAACGTCAATAGTGGTTAGAAGACCAAGAAAGTTCCCGGTATGTAGGTACTGACAATAAGTTGTTTACAACTCTATTATTTCGAGAAAGAGGTTGAGAGAGAGGGATGAGTTAATATCCAATGAAATACCCATGCAATGGGACAGGTGGCGTCAGCGATTGCTATCATCATCACAAGAGGTGTAATTTCATGCTTTTGCTGACTTGTACACGTTCAAGTCAGGACTCAGGAGAGAAAAAAAACACGTTGTGCGAAAACGAAATGTGCTTCGCTGAAGACCTTACAAATCATAAAGCGGCATTTTTTTTAGTGGAATATAAAAGGCAATAACCCCTTTTTACATTATACGGTGACAGTTTTTTGCCACACGGCTGCCGTGTGGTAGGCAATGGAGAAGGGAGGGCATCTTTGGTAGTACCGTTGGAAAATATAGTCAGGCTAATCAACTTTACGATGGGTCGAAACATTATCGTAGCTAGCATGCGATTCCCACATCTCGATATTCACAAAAGGACTTGGAGAGCTCCTGATCAAACAACCGTCAAACAGATTGACCACATTGCGATCAACGGAAGGCACTACTCCAGTATTATGGATGTCCGAACGTTCCGAGGGGCCAACATCGACTCGCATCACTACCTTGTTGTAGCAAAGGTACGGTTCCAGATATCCCGAACATCGCAAAGGTAAGTTAATACTGTGAGGAAGAGATCACCAAAATCTTTTACAATGGGGGCTACCATAATCTCTTAAGAGGTTTTATGCCGCCAGAATCAAATATTGAAGAACACTGGCTACATTCCCAAAAAGCTATCAACTAAGCCTCCTTTGATGTGCTGGGTTTCACTCGACGAGTGCCTGCAAACACTGTAGCTAAGCAAGAGGAATACAAAGCGACGCTGCATATAAGGAATATAGCTGCTCACGAGCCCAAAAACAGAAGAAGGGAGACGAACCACGGCTTTTCAGGAGGAAAAGGAAGTAGCATGAGTTACAGATACCCCTTAATTTGATTATTTCAGATACAGAAGCTCTACAGAAATGGAGTAATCTTCGTTTCCTAAGTACAAGGCTCAAAGGCAATAAAATTAAAGAAATATGTGTATGATGCACGAGAGACAGTGGATAGAATGGAGCAGGAGACGGAAGTAGGAAATGAGGATAAGGAAAGGGTCTAGCCGCAAACTCCAGCTCCAGCTGATATTTCGGAGGTTTTTACACCACTGACTACAAAATGAAGAAGTTTACTAAAAATCAGGAAACATAAGAAACCTGATGAGGTTGAACCGAGAACTTTAAAAGCATTAGAAGGTGAGAAACCTTGAAGTAAGATAGCTTTCTGGGTGTTGGACTTTTAAATGGGTGTTTCGAAAGTAATAGGAAATATTAATGAAAGAAAGAAAAACCAGTCTCAACACATCTTCAGTTAACAGCAACCATATTGAATCTCGCGTTATTTCAGTAGCGTTTAAGTTAGGTTAGGTAAGGGTGGCTGTTGGAAAGACCAGGCCTTTTAGCCCATTTTGATGCCAGGTGGATCTGTGATCTACTCTTGGAACCAATTTGAGCTTATGATGAAGCGTAGGAGACTGTTTTCTCTAGATCGCTTAAGATATTGTAGAAGAAAGCTCCTAAGTGGAGTTTCCTTCTTTTGGAGTGAGCTGAATATGTACTCCTCATCAATGCAGAAATCATTTGTAAAGACGCCAAGCCTTCTTACATGCTTGCCTATAATGCAGTGTCCAGTGATGAAAACTTTGATAGTGCTGAGATGTTTCCTATTTGTACTACACGGTCAAAGAAGCATACCGGCCTAAAACTCTCATCACCCTGCTTGAAGCGCCTAAACTTTCAGCTCGAAAGAGAGAATAGTCTAGAATAGATTTTTCGCTGCCAAAATTAATATGAAGAAACCCGCCCAAAATACTTCTTTGTCGTGAATATACACCTGAAAGATTGAAGTCGTTTCTCCTCCCTGTACAAACCAATAAGAACTGTGGATAATACGATTTGTGCGATATTGCCATGAATAACCACATCATGAGCAAACTAATGATCTAACAGCGTCCAGAAGGATTGGTATGCCGCCGCGTCGGCTCAACTTGAAACATTCGCTGTAGAGCTGAAACAAATTTGGAACAATCAAGACAGGACCAGGGAAAGCTTACTGTACAAACTTTCGTCATATGTCAGCGGCTATAGCATCCGCCGTGTCCTAGGTCAAATCGATGTTTCCATTTGGCTTCTACATATCACCACACACTGCAACAAACAAATATTAAAATATAAAAGCGATGATGTGCGAGATCTTGCACAATTACTATATTACATATTTTAGATCACCAAAACCATATCGAGCACTAAAGCTGGTAATAGTCCAGTTTTTTTCTAACAATAACACAGAGAAGCATTATATTGGGTTGTACCACATGTAATTTTTATAGTAAAAATTTGACAGCCAATATTATTTTTCCGTAAATTTTTATTCAATCAAAATAGGATCCGTTGGCATCTATTACATTCTTCCAACGTGATACAAGGTCGAATATTCCTTTTTCGTAGAAGTGCTGACTTTTTGAGGCAAGGAAATCTTCAAAAGCTTTTATGACCTCTGCTCTGTTCCCAAAGACTTTCTGCCGGCAAAATGAATCCAGATTGTGGAGAAGATGGTAATCCATTGGGGAAATATCAGTAGAGTACGGTGGATGCAGAAGAATTTCAAATCCCAACTGCAACAGCTTTTGGACCGTTATTTGTGAGGTATAGGGGCCAGCATTGTCATGCAAAAGGATTGGACCGTGCCTATTGACCAACGCAGGTTACTTTTCAGCCAATTTGGCAAGCAATATGCCCAATTTCCCCACAATATTTGATAGCATTTATCGTTTCTATTGGTTGAAGAAATGAAAAGTAGATTGGTCCTTTCGTTGTCCACCGAATTGTCACCATAACCTTTTTTGAGTGAAGATCGTGTTTCGGTTCTTCATCTGCATCCAACCTCTACCTCTGCCCAAATCTTTTAAGATTATCATACAGTATCCACTTTTCACCACAGTTTGGTTACTTAATGTAAGCTATACGCAGATTTCGAAGCGCCGTATTTTCTGGGATTCGTTCAGGTCATGGGGTACCCACTTATCGAGTTTCTTTACCTTTCCTATGAGAGAAAGGTGTCAACTTATTGTCATTGGGGATATTCCCATGCTTTGTGCAATCTCCCGCACGAATTTCGTGCAAAGGAAAAGGATTCGAATTTGAATTGCCGACAGCATGGTAAATAATTCCTAGAAAGAAAATAACGGTACCACTTTATTTTATAAAGAAAGAAAATTTAACGCTGTGGCACAGATGTTCACTCGAGAACTTCTTATTTTCGTCTGAGCGAAAATCGGACATTTCATGTGGTAGAACCCAACATACCTGCCGAGTAGTGCGCTCTTTAAATCTGGAAGAAACGCATTCATTGTGGTGATAGTGGAATGAATTTTGGTGGCCATAACGATGAAGCGATAGTTTTGGGTAGCTTTTGACTGTGATCGAGTGGATTGCGTGTGGTCGTCCAAAGGAGGTTTAATTGCTCAGTCAATCCATCTGAACGAGGTGTATGTGAACGTTTGGGGCAATGCGGGAAGCGATAAAAAACTTCATACGCTCAAAGAAGTGCTTCCACTTGACCATGCACTGCAGTGCTTTGTAATAGAAATAGACAACGTAGTGAATCCTCGTATGCTTAGACGATTTTTTTTTTAAAGAACTTAACACTCAAGTGAGTATTATTACACTTAAAATGCCTGAACATGTGTTAAGTTTTTAGGAAAATGGGACAGAGAGAGAAAGAAAGGTTTGTGGGCTGTGGTTATTTCGCTCCATGGGTGACATCCAACATTTAATGGGGAGACTAAATTATTAGTGTAATTGGACTTGTTGTTGTATTATAGGCAACCATTCGCCTTACGTGTATTAAGTTGCCTGAAAATGTCCTTCGGGCGAGGCTGGGATTCGAACACCGAACCTTCCGATTTGGAAGCTAATACACTACCACTTGTGCCACGGCCACCCAATTTTATTGGGTTCAGCAAAAATAGGGCAGACACTATTTGCAACTATAATTCTGAGTCGTAGCATCACCTTTGAAAATTCTGGATAGCCGAATATCTATCAGCTTTAACTTGTCGTACGAAATAATGTCAGAGTCAAGGCCGATAACGAAAAGCAGTTTGAATTTTATCTGCGACCAAGAAGGGTGCGGCATCGTAACTAAGTTAAGCTTACCTGATCTGATGTTCACACATCTTAAGGATTGATACAACGCCCTGCCATAAGGCTAGCCTTCTGGGAAAGAAGTTCGTCGTTAAATGTGGCAACATCATTTCGAGAAACATCTTTGACATTAGAAACGGCTTAGAAAAGAAGGCTGAGATTTTTCCGATACTACGATAATATTTATACAAGTGGTCTACTATTTTAGGTTTCCTCATTCACGCCATAGCGTACGCAAACGATTTAGTGGCGTACAGTTCAGGTCCAAAAGTCGAAGTCATCAATACTCCTATGCAGCGTGATTTCGATCATATTAAGGAGTAGATATTGCGACGATTGGAAATCAATAACCAATTTTCAAAAGTCGGAAATAATCTTGATTAAAAGTCCCTGCATATGAGTTTCTAGAGATACCAGATACAACTGGCGAAATTTGGCCATCATTGGACAGTGCGGACTGCCATTAGCGATGAGAGACGTAGAGAGATATTTTGATATCTGGCTCAATCAGTATTCGTATTTTTAAGCACTGACAAGAAGGTTATTTCACAGTAATCAACTTGACTCCAGGGTGAAGATCATATGCTATGTAGCCCTAATCAGGCTAATATGTGGTTCAATGTAGTGCCGTATCAGATTGAAAGGATTCGTGTGTTTGAAAGGCAATGTCTTAGGACCTGTCTCGGTTTGTGCAGAACTCCAGAATCAGAGTACAAAAAATATTATCCCAACAAAGTTCTTTACGATGGGGCTAGTTTGAATAGGATTGGCAATTTCCTGAGGTGATTCGAAGACACGTTGCTAAGGCAATGACCAACAACAATAGCTTGATATTTGGGGCTTATTACTCCAATGAAAAGTACCGCGAGAGATGACTCCTATCGGGGATAATCCCGATTAATGCAAAGCAGGGATAGTATCCCGGTAATATACCACCGCCACCGGGGTGCGAGGAACAAGCGGCTCATCTATGACGGATATGTCGCCATAGCTCAGGAGCTCCTCCTTTTTAGTCCCGCGATTGCTGCCAGGGAACGGATCGATGTCAAAAAACAGTACACTGAATTTTAGTGGCTTCAAGAAGGCGAAAGGGTTGGCTCTCTCTTACTAAGGTCCTCCTTCATGTTAAGTTTGGAGCGTTCGGTGAGAGTCCGTTAGCTAGAATAAGCCATTGTTGTTGTAAAATTACATTTAAGCATTTTTGTCTAGGATATATGTTAATAATTAAAGTAATAATAAAAATGAATTTAAAAGTAAAAAGTAAAAGCCATACGGCTGCAGAGCGTTTGCTCGAATAACAGCAAGGAATGCAGTTGCCAGCCGCGAACCATCTATAGAGACCCTTTTGTACTTTCAGCTTTACGACCTAGTCGAAGGCGGAAAGTTGCTAAGTTTGATATAATAATTTGGAGTATTTTATCAATGGAAGTGGATTCGACCGGCAACAAGGTATGAGCACTAGCCTCGCACTAGACGAAACTGCTGATCTGAAGGTTCTAGATCTTCTCTTAGGACTATATTTCGGTACAAAACTAGAGTAAAAGCTTTTCCGAGATAAGTAAACTTTAAAGTTTAATTATATATGCATGACAAAAATGTGTCCGTATGCATTCAATGTACCCCGTTCCTCTTATACGTATTAGAGCCTTAATGAAGCGACCGGAACTTGTTCAAGACAATTCAATACCACACGGCTTTCCTAAGACTGCTTGCGAAATATATTTTCCTTTGAATCGCAGCGAATAAGGGGTCCTCCTTCTTGTACATCCTACCAGCTGTGACCTTCTCTACAAAATAATTCTTGTCTATTTAATTTTTTTGTTTCACATCTGGTACCGCTCTGTAAGTGTCATGCAAACACCATCTAACAAATTTTTGAACAACGTTACGTTGAATAAATCTACAACAAACTAACACCCAGTACCAGAAGAGCGCGTTATCTTAAAGTACTTGCAACAACAACGCAATTGTAGCGAGTACTACAATAGCAAAGGTACGAAGTACATCAAATATTATCATTGCATCACATATACAAGGACAAAGTGACGCCATAAAGCGCTGAACCAGAAACGCACATTAAACATTCCTTCCATTGGAGGTGCTCCAAGCCCATTTGTAGACACAATGTCGAGAAGCAGGTGAAGTGCACTACAAACCACAAACTTAAGGTAAACATCTGCGTCCCACAACACAAAAGAACGAAAGGACACCTATCTCCCAACACTTGTTCATCCCTGTGCAGACGCTCGTTGCCTTGTAGTTTCTCTTGAAATATTTGCATGTGCAATATCAAGGATCAAGTAGTTATTACAGTGATATACACAAGCAGTCCCTGCTCTGCTCCAACTGCCAGCCGTCCTTCCATCAGGTTCTAGAATCAAAACATGGCCACTTATATGTCAGATTCATGTATTAGCTGTCCCCTCTCAATCCCCGCCTGATATGAAGTATTGTTGTGCTGGCTGCTCTTTGTATGCATTAGCCTAGAAATGGTGTCCTGCTCTCGTCGTGTAATCCACTCTGGATCCCTTTTTAAGCATCATTGCTAAGATTACTATTTCGACCGCATTTTGAGCAGCACCTATGTAGCTACCAACCTATCCGGTAATCACATCAAAGAACCTGTATGCAGGACATCTTTGCAGGTAACCATTACTTAAAGTGCATCGAACATGAAATACCCATCTCGGAGGAAACACCTGACCCTAATGATGACCGAAATACCACCACCCCTAGCATCGCCACCACCGACACCAATACCCTAAGAGAGCAACCAATGGGGGCTGGTAATTTATGAGAAAGGATTGAAGTTCACCTATAGTCCAATCGAGAGTTGTAAATCTTCTTGTGTCTTGTGTGCCGAGTTCCAAACTCACCCTTAGAATTGCCAATTTACCCCACTGCTGCTGGTGTCTACCTGTGCGTGTGTATCGATTAAGGACTCGAATGGCCAGCAATGCCACTTTGATTTGTATCCACTTAATCACTGATTGTGAGTATTTAATCAGAATAACTTAAATTGAAACTGATCTACTGGGACGGAGGACGGAGGTTAGGTGGATAACTCCAGCTCCCTCTTTGTCAGATTCTGTGCTACTCGTACTCGTATGTGATTGAGTTCTGCTGTGGATGTTTGTAATAATATCATGTTATCCTGTAACGTTAAACATTTATGCGCATGTAAGTATTTAAATGAAATCGTTTATTTAATTGAAATCCTTCGTCTCGAACCGCTTGACCACTTGGCCATCTGTCCAGCTGACCACCGCCACGCTGGCTGGAACCTCTTTCCAGACCGAGTATCACAAAAATAATAATTGACCACTTCTACCCGAACCGACGGTGCTTTGGCCAGTGGTGGAGAAGGATAATCATATATGTAGATAACTCCGGCTTGGTTTGGACGTACATACGAGTACTCGTCTGCGACTGCATTCAAATGTTGGCTAAAATGCAGAGACACGTTCGGATACTCCGGGATGTCCTCACAGGATTAATACCTTCTGATTGCATATGATGCGCATGTTTACGTCGGTCGTCCTGGTTGGCAATTTACTTTCCATATATCGGCTGACCTGAGGCTAGAAGGAAGCGTGCTTGACCAACTTAATTATTATCTCTTAAGCCTAGGCATACAGGTGTCTATTTGCTTAAACGTGCCTGTGACTGTAGCCATGCCTAGACTATGCGTGTATTCGTATCTGTGCACTTGAGTCTACTTTAATAATTTGAATAATTGAATCCACTTAGCTGCATATTCGAGTATATTCCTGAACTCACGCTCGTACTCTACTCGTTCTCGTACTCGTACTCATATCTTGGAATCGTAAATATATATGAGGTTTGGCGGTGTTGCTTTCCGTGCAGTCCATCTAGGCCAATGACAAGGAGGGGTTGATAATCTTTGATGCACAGGAACGTAAATTGAGGTGGATTAAAGCACATTCCCAATGGAATGGCTGATCTGTAATTTGTTATGACAGTTGTCAGACTGTCAGGCGATTCGTATTGAATTTTTAAATCATACTCGTACCTGGGGTGACAATTAAAGTGGTGGTGGTGATTTAAGTGAGCCAGGGGGCGAATTAGTTATGGTTTTGAAGTAGGTGCAGCCTGGTGAATGGTAATTATCATTGTGCACCTATTAAAAGTAGTTCCACTAAGGGATTAATAAGTAAATGAGTGCTTAGTTGGAATGACAATGCAGTACTGTATAATTAAGATAATGTGTAAATACCTACACTATGACCTGAACTACAGGTACATTTGTCACTTGGACATCTGAAGAATGCATGAAAAAAATCTGACAAAGTACTAGTTCAATTCCATGCAATCTTTTGATGACTCTGTGGAATCGGGTTGGTATAAAGTTGCCTTAGCTAGTAATCATGTTTACTGTATAGGATTTTGTGATTGTTTGCGTTCCTGAGGTAGGCATGAAAGCCACAAACGTGGGTGTGTTCTGGGTTTAAATGTTGCATTAAACCGGAATAAAGCCTAATATTCAATGCTAAGAATTTCGAAAGATCAACAGGGAAAATATGTAGCCGGTACATAAGAGATAATCAAACCTTGACATTTGCCTGTCTGGTATAACTAAAATCTAGAGAGAACAATTGATTAAGAAACTTGAGTGACATAGGCCTCGGATAACAAAAAGCCCTCTCAATTGCGAGTATGCTCCGTAGAGTGGTCGTTATTTGTATGAAAACCAAAAAAATACTTTTTTTGATGACCCATTGTTACCGCGGAAGGCCAACACCACAAACGAATGCTTCTACGAACTGCTCGATAAGGCGATTCTAACGCCGGGACATCCTTAGTAAGGCAGTTGTCTGATGGACGGCCTTAGACAATGCAGTCAACTGCAGCAAACTAAGCTTAATCCAAAGAACATCATGTCTATGCATAAGCGGAGCCTTGCGGTCTACCTCCTCTGCGGCATTAGATATTCTGTTTCATTTGACACCAGTCGATATTTGCAGCAGGCAAGTAGCTGCGACTACCGCTATTCGCCTTAAAGCCTCCCTCTGCGGCATTAGACATTCTGTTTCATTTGACACGCGACAATATTTTCAGACGGTAAGTAGCTACGACTGCAGCTATTCGCCTTAAAGCGACTAAACAGTGGACAAATAATTTATTTGGCCACGCCAACATTCTTAACACCTTAGGAATTCCCATAGAGAACATCGATTACACCATACCTGAACTTTGATTTGACAAAGACTTCCATGTAAGTTTCCCCTCTAGATCATTCTGGGAGGAAGATGCTTTCATGGAGGACAAGTCAAACCATCACAGATGGATCTAAAACCGATAGCGGAGTTGTTGGCCGTGTTTTCTCAAATAAGCTAAATCTAAGCCTCTCTTTCCGCCTTCCAAATCATTGTAGTGTGTTCCAGGCGAAAATTTTGGCGATTAAAGAAGCTCTGTCCTGGCTGAAGAAAAACGGGATATCTGCGAAGGATATCCGCATATTTTCCGATAGTCAGGCCGCCATCAAGTCCCTGGACTCGGTCTCATTATATTCTAAAACCGCCCTTGAATGCCGATCATCTCACATGGAGATGGCAGAGCAGATCAACATTCACCTTTGTTGGGTGCCGGGCCTTAGAGACATTCCAGGGAACTGCAGAGCCGATGAACTCGCCAAAATTGGAACCACTCTACCTATCCTACCGGACAAAGGTAGTATAGGTATAGCAATCGCTACGTGGAAACTAACACTAAAGCTAGATGCCAATAAAGGAGCAGACCTTAGGTGGACTGCTGGGCAAACATGTCTAGCGACCAAACAGATCTGGCCAAAGCTGGATCTGAATCGCTCTAAGAGCCTGTTCCTTCTAAATAGGAAACATCTTAGCGCCATCATAGGTGTCATTACTGGACACTGCCTTTTAGGCAACCATCAAGAAAGCTTGGCGCTATTACAAACGATTTCTGTAGAAGCTTCATGGATGAGGAAGAAGAGGAGACAATCATCCATCTAATCTGCACATGACCACCTCTCTTCCAGAGAAGAAAACTTCACTTAGGAGCTTTCTTCTACAATGACCTAAACGATCTAAAGAATATAGACGTAAACAGTCTCCTACGCTTCATCGTAAGCTCAAACTGGTTCCATTAGTAAGAGGATCATAGATCCACGTGGCATCACAATGGGCTAATGGGCCTAAGTGGGTTGGTATGTACTATTTACAACAGCCACTCTTACCTACCTACCCTATCTAACTTACCTTGGTAAGGCAGTTGGTAAGCAAAGCATACACAACTCCACATCTGGTAATGGACTTAGGCTTGTTGACTTTATGGCTGGACAAAGTATCACTATAGCAAGAGCACAGTTTCCTCATCTCAAGGGGACTGGCGGTCTTCGGATCATCAAACGCTAAATTAAATTGGTCATTTTGCGATAGACACAAGCATGTATCTGTTCTAGACGTCTGAACATTCCGGGCAGCAAACATTGAATCAGACCACCATCTTGTTGCAGACAAAGTGAGAATGGGGATTTCCTTAGCACCATAACAAAGAAGAAGTGCTATGAAAAGATTTACAGCAGAAAAGCTACGGACCACCACTAAGAAATCCCAGGTTGGATGAAGCTGCTCGTCAGCTCTACGAGCAGAAGAGACGGGAAGAATATCAGCTTCGGGAAGAGCACGAGAAGCACACGATCGAAGATATTGAGAGGTTATACTCCAGGGCTAACACACAGAAGTATTACCAACAAGCAAAGGCCAAGGCAAGTAGTCATTGTATGGATGAAGAAGGTAACATTGTAGCAGAATCACAGTCGGTAATGAGAATAGGGAAACTAATTTTCTGTGGAATGTATAAAGGCGAAGAAGGACAACATCCCACCGTCAGGCAGAATATACCATTCAACTTAGACGATTATAGCAAAAACTTCTGTCCTTCTGACCAGAACGAAGCTAAAATATCATATCGCAGCAATATCTAAGCCAAAATCCAACAATATATTCCCTCCATCCACCGAGTCAAGTGAGGACCTCCTCACCCCAATCCCCCCCCCAATCGCCCCCCCCGTCACCCTAAAAAAAAACTCGATCAGATCAAGAAACTCCTTATAGTCATCTCGAGGAAAATCTTCTTCAAGCTTTTTCATAGTAAACAAAAGAATATCTTCCCTTACATCTCCAGAGACCTTCAGAAAGTTACCGTCGATTCATCACGCCGGAAATGGTCCCTTATCTATTTTTTCCCAATGTGTTTTAAGACTTCTGGATAAAGCCATATCAGGACCAGAAGATGGGTCAAACTTAGTTCCGTTAAATGCAGTTTGAAGAACTATCTCCAACACGTTTTATCTGCCAGCGTAATAAAGTATGTGTGGGTCAATTTTATTTTCTAACAGAATACAACTTCCGCTTAAAAGCCCGGTGTTTGACATATTATATGCACGTACGTAGCTTGAAACTTATCTAGCATTGTCCAATCTTCCAATAGGTACATCATACACAAAAAACGATACTTCAACATCAGTTCCAGCTTAAAATTTCGATACTCCAAGGAGTCGTTCTATACGTTTTTACTGAGCAGCTACGAGTATATTTGTTCGCGAAAATATTCGCGGCAAAGTATAATAGAAGTGCGGTTAATATTAAATTTTGTATGGGTCATGGAAGTCACTTCGATCCAAGCAGTTAAGAGATGGACGATTCCGTCTGTCAGTTATTTTACATTATATTACATATCTACTTTTGCTCTTTTTAGGCCTTAGCTGCAAGCTGGCAAGAAAGCAATTGAGTAGTAAGCCCTTCCCACTAGGGAAACTATGTTATATAGGGTGACCAATCAATGACATCCAGCTGTCAAAATATTCAGTAAGGCTTGCCATTTCATCATGCATCATTTTACGATTGCCGAACGTGCAGAAATTATTACAACATTTTATAGAAATTCCGGCTCAGTTGTGAATACGCAACGAGAATTTCGTCGTGAGATCGGTCGTCATCATGGCTTCAGTGTGCAGGCAATTCGTCACACCGTGGAAAAGTTTGAGCGTGAGTACACTCTTTTTGATCTTAAGCCACCAACCAGACAGAGATTGGTGAGAAATGAAGAAAATATAGCCGCCGCCGTAGCGGGAAGTATCGAAGAGCACCAAGAAGTGTCAATTCTCCGCCGATCAGCTGAATTGGGCATCGCCAGAGAGTTATTTACGGTTGGATTTGGGCCAACATCCGTATAAGATTGTGCTGATGTCTGAATTGAAGCTGGACCACAATAGAGAAAGCCGTGAGTTCAATAATTGCGAGCTGGAAATGTTGGCCGAAGATCCGAATTGTGGCCAAAAAATCATCTTCTCGGACGAGGCCCATTTTTGGCTCAGCGGATATGTCAACAACCAAAAATGCCGTTATTTGAGCAAGCATCAATGTATCCACAAAGATTGACTGTTTGGTGCGGTGTTAAGGCATGGTGGCATCATCGGACCTTATTTCTTTCGAAATGAGGTAATAGACAGCGTTACTGTCAATGGTCTCAGGTATAGAACGATGTTAACTGACCGTGGCGGCTGTACATTCCATATAAGCGACGCAGTTGTGAAGGAGAAATTTGGGGACTTTGGACACTTTGGACGAGCTCGAGGCCAACATTCGACACGCTATTGCCGGAATAATGCCACACACATTGGACCGAGTTATCAAAGATTGTACCGACAACTTGAAGCACAGCCAGCGAAGCCGAGGCTTCCATTTGACTGATGTGCTATTTCACACATAATGGCAAGAACGTAGCTTCAAAATCAAGCCAGATTCAATTTTATATCTCACACCGTTGTTGTTTTATTTTTTATATTTTTTATATAAGACTCTAATTATTGCAATTCTCTTCTATGGCGTAGAAGTCAACACATTAACGAAGGCGCGTAAAGATACTTTTGGTGGTTTTGAACGCAGGATTAATCTGGTGATTTTTCTTCTCATTTGTTTTGATGGATATGTATAACAGTGAACTTTACAAGTTGCACAGATAAATGGCCCTTGCCAAAAAGTGCGCGCCAGTCACCTGAGATGGTTTAGCGAATAGATATTAACTAGTGGAACAGTACGTCAATCACTTTGGACTGCATGGATACATTCGCTCAGAGACCCATTTAATGGAAAAATTTTTTTTTATTGAGTTTCAGGTCCACTCAGAATTGCAGCACCATCTAAGTAAGTAAGTACGAAAAGGATGACGTGGGGTGGTAGGACCGTGTTCTATGTGAGATAATAAGACTATAAGATAGTGATGTGGAGAAATGAATGCTAATTTGAATTGACCCGAAAGATGGTGATGCATTGCACTGCTCTCTGATGCAATAGTTGCCTGTTTAAAAGTTTTTGACAGTTTATCCTACTTCTCACCATACAATCTGTTTATGAGTTAAATGTACCATATATGCTTCCTTTTGCACATGTGTAGGTGCATATACCGTACTGGACACATAAGAGTTACCACCTCCGTAGTTTTAAAAACACTTCATTATAGCTATGATTTAGTGTGGGTCAAACTAGTAGAAGTTGCTTTCATAAATTATTAATGAATAATCCTCTGATGGAAATTTTTTATTTGAGCATTTTTTACCGTAAATATTTTTAGCGTAGTACAATAATGTGTTAGTATAATGCTAAAAGTGAAAAGAAAACAATTTTAAACAAATTTGAGTGTATTCCAAACGAGCAATTTACTCTTGCTTAAGTCCTTTTTATGTGAAGTATCTAACCGGAGAACAAAAGGGTGATTAATATTTTGTATGCATGTACACTGCTAGCCTTGATTACTGCTTGAATTTTTGCGTGGGAGAGAATTTATTAAACTTTGACGGTATTCACTTGGTATATCATTTTTCCAGGTTTCCTTAATTGCTGACTTAAGAGGGTTCCGTCGTGTGATGGGTTGAAAGAATAATTTTTTTTTTGCATAAATTTATTCCAAAGTGATTTTTTAAAATTTGAAGTCGCTGTAAAGACACAACAGTTAGAAGAAATAGATGTTTTGAGAACATTCTATACAAATGTGCACTTATACAAGCATAGACAAGTTTAGACAAGTTTATACAAATTAAAAGGACATTTTTATGGTCACTTGTTTTGTCAAACTTTGCATCGCAGGTTGATGGTAAGTTAAGATTTTCATAGTTTTAACCGTACTTGAAATTTTAAACGCGTTTCTCTCAAAACTGTGTTTTTCAAACTTTCCTTTATTATATCTCAAAAACGGTTTGACCGATTCACTTGAAATTTATAGGGTAGGCTCAGCATATATAGACAGAGTGATCTAGAATGATCCTAAAATTTCAAGTATTTCTATTTTTTTTCGTAACGAAACCCTAAAAAAAAGTCATGACATTTGAACATTTTTTTTCAGAAGCCTGCCAAAAATCCAATTTTCAATATTTTCAAATGATTCTAGTTCACTCGATGCATTTAGGTTTACACGTTTTTTTTTTGTTTTTTTTTTTTGACAAGCCAATAAGCTGAAATCGTGGAGGAAGTGAGTGTACTTTTTTTCAAGGAGGATGTCTTCGGAGTAGTACAACTTACGTTCTATTGAAGGGTTTTACTTGAAATTTGTTTGACATACTTGTTTACTTTTAAGTAAATGTTTTATTATTAAAATGAGATTCAACTTGTGAATCTCGCTGTAGTTTTAAGTAAATCAATAATAACTTGTTAGCCAAGTTAGTTCAATATTTGAAATAAATTCCTTTCTCAGCAACTACGAGTAGTAACCTTGAACATTAATTTTGCCACATTTGTAATCAATAAGATATTATATTTCCATTGTGCATTTTGTCATTTAAGTAGAATAAGCAATATTTTTTGTATAAATACCCAGTTCAATTTCAAATAAAATTATTATGCTTGTTACTCAGCTATTCATGACGTAGTTTTTTATTCACAAAGGGCTGAGCCATTCATAGTCTTCATTTTGGGGTGTTCTAGTGCTCCACTAGCAATACTCCGTCAGTCACGGTACAAGAACCGTGATCTGGCCAACAGATGATAAAAGAATTGTTACAATACTCTTGAAATAGTAATAAATAAATGATAAAAAAACTCAAAGTTCTATCTTTTGATTAGACGCAAAAAAAAAAAAAATCCCAAAAAATGCTTAAAAACAGGCCGTCATACGGGAGAACCCACTTAAATTCTTCTTTGCTCTTTGGGTTCCTCAATACTATTTTGGCCTTTAAAGTGACCAGCAGTTTTCAATCCTCTTCAAACATATGACGGTATTTTGTTTCCAATGTTCCATAGATTTTTGTAAGGAAGGAACTTTCCTTTTTATCTCGATGACAAGGTGCGGAGCCATCTTGAAAGTTAGGATCAATTGTTACAGGAAACAGAGCATCTATGAAAGGCACCAGATGTTCTCTTATAATGCTTATGTAGCTGGCTGTATGCATGCACCCAACCGGCGCAAAACACTAATTTCCCTTGGCTGAAAAATGAAATGCAACTCCATATGATTTTTTAATCTTCTCCACACATCCGCCGTACTCACTGGATACCGTCTGATGAATTGAGGTTACCTTTAATTTCGTGAGTAGAGGTAATAGCTTCCAATCATTTTCGGTTTAATTTTAATAAGTTTCCAAATTCCTACTCTATAATCGAATGATTTTTCGATGCGGATTTTGTCGCAATAAAATTCGCTCGGAGGAATATTTTTCGCAAAGTTCAATATTTGTAAAAACCCGAAAAAAACTAGTGTCCTTGCTAAAGATTGAGACTTATTGTAGACAATTTGCGAAATATTACAAAGAGACGACAAAACGAGTGAATAATTGAAAATCTTTGTTGCTCCGTGAGTGCCAACGACAAGATTGATTTTCTATTCATGTAAAATGTATAATGTGAGCTGTTTTATACATACGGTGTTACATTTTAGTACAAAGAGTAATTGAAAAAGACGGCGAATATTGGTTTTTTGGCGCAGTTTTAAATTTACTATTGGAATTTCATTTGTTTAGTTCGTTACTTTTAGAGTACAATAGATAAGTTTAAATGTGAATTACAATAATATTATGTTTTGCGACTTTGATAGATATGGTGTGTTGTGTGATCCAACACCAACCTTGCGGTTTTATTTTGATGGCTTTTTTCTTAAGCTCCTTTCACCAGTCCGAATGAATTTAGCCTTTAGATAGCTAATATTTTAATTCGATATTCATTTTAAAATTAGGTCTTCCCTTTGGTCGTCTTTTTATTTAAACCTGTGCCAATTTTCTGGCTAACGTTCCATACATCGTCACTATTATGCAGAACTAGCCTAAGTCCAATTTCAAAATTTGCGATTTTTTATTGTTTTGTATTGACTTAGGATAGTTTTGTCATTGCGTAAAGTGAAAAGGTTCAGTTTATTCTTTCTATATGATGTTTAACAACATGTCAAGAGGCCAAAAGACCATCTTTAAAACGACGGATTAATGCTGTTTAGTATAAAAACAATATTTTTACTATATAAAATAAGAATATGAGTATAATAACAATTTTAACTCATTATAACTTGTCTTAACTGTTCAAAGATTCATTCGAAGTTCTGGCAGAACCACGAACATTGGAACAAAATTCAATCAACCAATCCAACTTTGAAAACATTACTAATGAAAATAGTAAGTACAGCCTATAATATTTAGTGTTTTTACTTTAAAATCTGTAATTCTTAGCACAATATGTGATCAATCTATTATGCTAAGAATTATAGCTAATTAAAACTTGTTTTCATTTGCTGAAAAAGCACTTGAAGTCCAAAGAGAACAAGTAGTTGCAGTTGAAGAAACTACAATGGATGAGTCCAGTTTTTGACTTCTTGAAAAATTATGCTTCTTGTTAAAATAACTCTCATGAGGTTTTAAGTGAAGAGGACGAAAATGATCCTACGAAACAGATGATGGTGGTTCCGACTATAGTCCTTCAAACAGCAGTTTGTCCTCATCTAATAACAATGATTCAAGTCATCATCTTTCAATAAACGATGATCACTCAGTTGGCATCTCAAGAGAAGACGCCACATTACTCGGTGAGTCTCATCGTAATGCTTCAAGAAACCATGACCTTTTGGAAACAAATGGTGCAGGTTAGGACCACAACCTTGACAATAACAGTTTGTCAGCGTCTAATTCTATTCTTTCAAGAAAACGTGTTCGCAAAGAAGAAGAATGGGTTTGAAACAAGAGAAAAGTCCTCAGAAACAGTGGGCAGGAGAACGTCAATTCTAAAAACAAAACGGTTTGCGAACGAACAATGAAACCTTCTTGCCGTGAAAAATGCAACTCTAAAATCGACGAATCTTCTAGGCAACTATTTTTCAAAGAATTTTGTAGACATGCCGACCCTACAAACTGATCAAAAAATTAAAGTGTGCCAGACATTTTTTTATAAATACACTATCTATAAGCCATCAAATGGTTAAAATTATGATTAATAAATCTTATAAAAAAGGAATCACTCTTCTTCCAAGTTCCATAAAAAACTCAGTTCGAGGACATACGAGGGGCGTTCAACATATTCTCGGTATCGGGGTGAAGCTGTGGTTGTATATATAAATTGACTTATTTATCAAGTAATACTATTATTTTAGTGCATTCATGTAAAATTTCATATAAATGTGATTATTAATTCGCGTTTTATCTCTAGTTAAACAGAATTATAATGGCAACTGAGACGATGATGGTGAAAATTGAGCATCGCGCTGTAATTAAATTTCTCACTAAGCAAGGAAAAAGTCAAAAAACTATTCATGAAGAGATGGTGGCTGTTTACCAGGGTTCCGCACCTTCATTATCAACTGTGCAAAAGTGGTCAAGTGAGTTCAAGAGAGGCAGAGAGAGCATTGAAGACGACCCCCGCTCCGGCGCCCCGGCTACTGCTTGTACGGGAGAAAGCATCAAAGAAGTCGAAAAACTTGTTCTTGAGGATGCCCGAATAAAGGTGAAAATGATGGCAGAGATCACCAAGCTTTCAATTGGTACCATTCACACCATTCTTCATGACCATCTTAACCTTTCAAAGGTCAGTGCAAGGTGGGTGCCACGAATGCTCACAGCGCCTCAGAAAAAAGTAAGAATTGCATGCTGTAGAGAGCTTTTGGAGATGTGTAGTGAGAACGCGGACGGTGTTATGGATCGAATTGTTGCTGGGGACGAAACATGAGTCCACCACTATGACCCTGAAAGCAAACAAGAGTCCATGCAGTGGAATAAAAAAGGAACAGACCCCCCGAAGAAGTTCAAAGTCACTCCGTCTGCCGGGAAGCTCATGGCCACAGTTTTTTGGGACTCAAAGGGAATCTTGCTCATTGAGTACAAAAAAAAGGTGAAACCATCAACGCCATATCCCACGCTTCCACTTTGCATAATTTGCGGGAGGAAATTAAAAAGAAAAGACGGGGTAAACTCGCAGCGGGTGTGTTGCTTCTTCATGACAACGCTCCTGTTCACACGGCGCGAGTTTCCAAGGCTGCTGCGCGAGATTGTGGTTTCGAAGAAATCCAACACCCACCCTATAGTCCAGACCTTGCCCCTAGTGATTATTTCCTGTTTCCGGTTTTGAAAAAATGTCTTCGTGGAAAAACATTTTCGGATGATGGAGAACTCAAGTCGGCAATAAATGGGTATTTTGCAGAGAAAGAGGAAATTTATTTTTTTGAGGGTTTAAAAAAGCTTATCTCAAGATGTAACAAATGCATTATATTGAAAAATAAAAACAATTTAAATTGAATTCGCATTTTCCTTCATATCGATACCGAGAATATATTGAACGCCCCTCGTATTATTAGCATTCAAAGAGTAGAAAGTCATTACTGTAGGTACAACTCACAAAGAGAGTATCTACCACCTGGACTAAACATAACAAGATTGTATGAAATGTACAAAGAAAATGAAAACATTACTCGAAAGGCATCCTTCGCCGTGTACCGGCAGGTTTTTTTAACCGAGTTTAATTTGTCGTTTCATGTACCGAAGAAAGACAAATATAATCTGTGCAACAAATTTAAAAATTCGTGAGGCCAAGGAAAAGATAACATGAAAGAAATGATGGCGAATCACGTTAAGGCTAAAGAACTGGCAAGAAACGAAAAAACGAATGACAAACTCCAATCTGAAAGCTCTCCTGATTTCTGCGTTGCTGCTTTTGACCTGCAAACAGCACTTATATCCCCAAAAGCTGAAATCTTCTAATTATATTACAAGCGCAAGCTGTCTACTTATGATCTGACCGTGTACGACATTGTAAAATAGAAAGCTGTGTGTTCTCTTTCATAAAAACCAAAGTTGCTGAAGGGGAAAAAAGTTTGTTTTTATTGCGACAACTACAGTGGACATAAGAAGGAAACGACGTTAAATGGAGCAAGGTTAAATTGGTTCATACATTCTCAGAAATTCCCAATTTTATAAAGTTGATGGTGAACCGAAAATTATCAACACAATGGAGAAAAAAAAGAACTCTCCAAAATTTAGACACCTACAACCCTGTGCAACTAAGAAACAGCCAAATTCCAATACAAAAATTAAAGCATAAAGATCTTATGCATCTTTGCTGGGAAAGAGTTATTCCTATAATATATCATTCATTCTACCAGCATCTTAAAGAAAGGTCCACATCTCAAGATATCCTGGAGATGGATAACAATGACTCTGAATAACTTCTAATCAAATATATATATTTTTAACTTTTTTTAAAGAACTTGTGACCCATACAAGATCAAGCTGACTCAAGAATTGAAGCCGATGGACCATTTGAAGCGACGTAAGTTCTCCGATTGGGTTCTGGAGAAGATGCGCCAAGATGATGAATTTCATCGCAAAATCATCTTCAGTGACGAAGCTCATTTTTGGCTCAATGGGTTCGTCAATAAGCAAAATATGCGTTATTGGTCGGGTGAAAATTCATATGTGCTTCATGAATCACCACTTCATCCACAAAAAATAACTGTTAGATGCGGTTTGCATGCCGGCGGCGTTATTGGGCCATATTTTTTCGTCGACGATAACGATCGTAAAAAATCTAGTGCCGCTAAAATCCAGCACAGAAAATGAATACATTTGTTTTTTACGCCAAGGTGTTTTCATAAAATAGTTTAGGAGTAAATACATTTTCAAGTTTCAAAATCGCTCTCCTGAAAATTTTTAAAATTGTGACTTAGACTAGTTCTGTATTGTAGGGACGACATGTCAATATAGTTTTTTAGGAATTTTAATATGGTCACATGGCTGCATACAATTCTCTTAGAAATAGCCCGGCTGAAGCCTCTTAATTGTTTAAAAACTCAGTTAAACACTTTTGATCAGTAGAAAGTTGTTTACCCATTTTGACTAAAGTGTGCTAGAAATGAGATTGAACTGAACTGAACTTCAAATAATGAAAAGAGAAAATGTTTTCTACCCGCTACATATTTTTCCATGGGCATTTATGACAAGTAAGGTTCGCTACTCTAAGGTTTTTTGAGAAATATCAGAGGGTGATAACCTTTTTGTATCTTCCACGGTAGAACTACAATATATATGAAAGTATGTATACCTATCTTGGTCCAGCTTGACTCTAGTTACCACCGCAGACCCTTCACCAGTTTCAATCAATCGCCCTTTTCAGCTTCCATCCAATATTGTCCTTACAAATATGTATACTTAAATACGTGTTTGTGGGCTATATTACGACTCTTTTGAATGCTGTCACGGGTTCGAAATCTCACAAAATCAAATAATTCCCCTGTACCTCACCTTTAGCTAACAAATCACAACACATGACAACAATCCATATGCATTTGATGCGAACAAAAATAAAAAAAAAACATAAAGAAACCATAATCCCATTGTGAGCATAACTCTTCGTCCGTGTTATCTGGCATTCGGTTGTCATATTCTATACATCGACATCTACTTTGTATTCCACTGCCATCAGATAGTTTGTAAATGTAAAACGATTTCACCCCTTCTCCAATTTCTCATCCGTTAACCCAAACTCCGTCTATCAATCGGTCTGTTGGTAATTCTTATAGAATTATGCAGAAAAATCCTTTTCACTAGATGGGCATGGGCATCGGCAGCATGGATTTTTCTTGCGGTGACATTTGTAGACACAACGAATGCCATTGCTATTCTTCATAAAATTCTGTGACCCCGACGCCCATACTCTCTGGCGACTAAACCTCACATCCCAAGTTTACACAAAACCGCATTCCGAAATACAGAAGATGTATCACAGAAACGAACAAAAAATAGACAAAAAGAAAACATAAAAATGGAATGTGTTGAAATGAAGAAGCTCACATGTCGAATGCACTGAACGAGAAAAAAATTTCAACTCCGGTCCTGATCCCGGTCTCGCTGGATGGAGGGTAGAGCGGTCTTCACTGCATCACCATCAAAAGCAGCAACAGGATGAGCAGTTGTCGTTGTCGTCCTTGCGTTGACATCGTCGTCGTTCTCGTTGTCGTCTCTATTCGATCTGCCGATTGTGGATAGGTTTTCTTACCCTCGTTCTTCCGCTCGCTGATTCGCTAAAATAGCAAAACGATCCAATGGAATATGCGGGTTTGAGGGTGCGGTGGAAACGATGCTGCATATCATAAAAATGCATTTCAAAATTCCAAACACAATATAAGGAATTGAAGTTATTGAATGCCTTTCAGGATGGAAAGTTTTCTTTCCAATAAAACGAAGAAGACGCACCACGGTGACAACAAGAACGACGGCGAGACTGAGGCTGAGGACCGAACATGATTCAGATATGGTTCGGTAGTCTTCATAACTAACACAATATTGCAACTGATTTGAGTTACAAGAGAAGCATCGTCAGCAGCGTTGCCATACCAGCATAAGTGTATTCAAATTCAGGAGCTAAAAAGGTGGACTAATGTACACATAGACTAATGCAAATATTTACAATATACTATACATATGTATGCCCTTGAACGACATGTTTCTTTTCTAAATTTTGACGCCTAAAATTAGCTTGTCTATTTATTATTATGTACCTTAGTCTTCTTGTGGACCAGTCGTAGGATTCTTTAGGCGTTTTACTTTCAATTCAACGCAGGATATTACTCTCTTCCTCTCCTCTAGCTCGATACCTTATCATCACTGCTCATTACGATATTCGATATATGCGATATGCGATATTCATCACAGACATTACCGATATACTTCTATGTACTACTATATGTTACTTAGGACGATAGTTCCACATATTTTTGGCATTCGTGTCATTCGCTGACTGTAGGGTTTGAGATTAGAGTTTCAGCTTATTCCTGTGGATAGCCAAGCACCGAACTTAGTTTCTAAAATAATGATGAATTCAACTTATGTCCTTCTAAATATGTCCATACTTACAATCCTGAACAGGATGTAGTCAGTTCAGTGGGGATTTCGACCATTTGGGAAATACAAGTGGCTTTGTGACTCCATAGTCTAGGCTACCATTCACTAAATAACAAGTTGCTGTTGCAGTCTAATGCAATTTTCTGCTTTCATTACCTAGTAGCTAGTATGTTTGCCTTAGTCCGCAAAAGATATTTTGATGAATTTTGATATTGCTACTCTCTATAAGTCATAAAACTCCTCCTTAAGAAAGCTTTGTCGAAAAACGAGGTATAGACACATGATCACTTATTGGATTGAATCCAAAAAACTTCCCATTTTTGTATGCCTCTCCCTAGACGTTGTTGGTTCTCATAATCGACCAACTGAGCTCGCTATTCGTCATGTTATAGATACATTTCATGCCACATACAATCTACAAGACGCATAGCCAACGACGTATGTTAATAGCGTAGAGTAGAAACTGAAACCGTGAGTGAAAGTGTGGCGGAAGATCTGGAATTGGCAATTCGGCATTGATTGCCACAGCTTACACTTCACTTTATCCGTCCACTATGTGAACAATCTCGAAGTATACATATAACTGGTGCATGAACTAAACCCACGATAATATGGCTGGTGATGTGAGTTCACTTCATCACTTCTGTGAGTACTTCTGGGTCAAAATGTTTGTGAACGAGTAAAATTTTTGAAGTGAGGTAAGTTCAGTAGAGACTCATGAGACACAATTATAGTCAGAAAATTGCATTGTTTATTGTGGTCTTCACCCCGGTGGGGTTATCGGTCCTCATTTTTTTTTTCAAAAATGAATCGGGTAACAAGTATTAATGGAGGTTACAGGTGGATCACTTCCGGACACTATTCAGGCCTTGGAAGATTATTTTCAGCAGCAATACAGATCATCAAATTGTCGAAACTTTTAGATACAGCGTGTGCTAGACTCAAATCGTACTCATGGTTGGTTCACGTTTAGATAGTTCTATCTGCTGGATCATGAGTAGAAACTATATGCTCTAAAACGCAGGCAATACTAGACGTGATCGACAATTACTGTACTAGAAATGGGATTTCAGTCAATCCTCTCAAAACTGAAGTTGTTCTATTTACGAGAAGGAGGAAGCTGACTGGTTTGGCTGAAACTAAGTATTTAGGTATCTTCTTGCATAACAAATTTCTTTGAACTAAACATGTCACGCTGAAAACCTCCAACGTGCTTTCGACGTTCTGCCAGAATAAAGAATCTTTTGGCAACACATGAGGATTGTCATTATATGCTTTGTGTTGTTTGTTTGGTGGAACAAGCTTTCGGGAATATACTTTGTCTCTACTGCTTTTACCAGACTTCCAGTTTAGGGCAGTTGGATTGGTTTCGATCCAACAGTACACTAAATTATTCTACAGTTTCTCAGTCCATAAACTAAGGGTTTGCCGCTCTAATTTTTCCTGTTGGTAAGCTTCGCTAGTGCAATCTTGTCAATTTTGAGTTTGCTGATGATATCAACTCTGGGAATAGCCAGAAATTCAAGTTTTCTAAATAAACCCTCATATTTCTTGGAACCAATACATTTCTCTCTTTCGATTCCTTCTTTCAACATCATTAAGACTGTTTTATCTTCTGCATCGTAACCGTCAGGCTTAGAGGAGTTGCCTCTAAGAGCACCTGCATGGCTGCAGGTGACCGTGTATAGTGATACACGCGAGTTTTTTCATTCCTTGTGTTTATGTAAAAAGTTTCTGATACTGGTTCGCTAGCGGATAACACTCACGGTCAACAACTCAACATACCACACACCAGTCTGATGAGAATTTTGCACAAAGATTTCGGATTATTCCCTTACAAAGTCTAACTGACTCAGCAATTAGAGGCAACCTACCATCCGCTTCGTTACCGGTTCTCATTTTGGCCCCAACAGCTGCTCGAATTGGAATTCGAATTTGGCCAATAAGTAATTTTTTCTGACGATGTGCATTTTCATCTAGTGCGCTATGTTAAAAAACAAAACTTCAGAATCTGGGAATCGGAAAAAACGCATGTGATTGTTAAGAAACCAATGCATTTGCAGAAAGTGATACTTTGGTACGGATTTTTGAGTAATGGCATCAGTCTCCTATTTTATTTAAAAAATGTTCCGGTCAACGATGAGTGCTATAGAGCCATGATTACCGAATTTTTGTCCGCTGAAATTGAAGATACTCGTATGAACTTGAGAGCTCTTTAGTTTCACGATGGTGCGCCATACCACATAGCCCATTAAATAATCGATCCCCTGTGCGTTAAGTTCCTTAATCGTGTTGTCAACCGCCTTGGCGATTTGATCCCGGTAGACTTGTTTTTGTGGGACGCCCTTAAAGATCAAAGTTACACGGACAATCCATAAACGATTCAAGTCCAGAAACAGTCAAAAAGGTCTTGGAAAATTGGGTTAACAGGATGCGCTACTGCGAGGCCAGCCGACGCGGCTACATGAATGAGATCGTATTCCATAACAAATGGGAATGTTCGCTCTTTTTAATAAAGACTTAACATACCGAAAATATGTATACGAGTATGTATATAATCGATATATAAACATGGTCTTGTCGCCCTGATATTTTAAAAATAAGTAAATTATAAATTTATTTTGTAGATTGTTTTTTGATAAGTAAATAAATAAATTAATATAGGCTGACCAGATAGCAATGTTAGTTTTTCCAATTGTTATGTGTCAAAGTTATCAATGTCATCCAGCTGTCAAAATATTCAGTAAGGTTTGCCATTTGCCATGAATCGTTTTACTCTTGCCGAACGTGAGGAAATTATATTAAAAAAATATTATCGAAATTCCGGTTCAGTTGTACATAACTTCACTGTACAGGCAATTCGTACACTCATGAGTACACTCTTTCAGATCTTAGCCACCAACCAGATAGAGATTGATGCGAAATGAAGAAACTATAGCCGCCGTAGCAGCCAGTATCGACGAACACCCAGAAATGTCGATTCGGCGCCGATCAGCCGATTTGGGCATCGCCAGAGAGGCACCCGGTTTATTTTGCGGTTGAATTTGGGCCTACTTTTTTTTTATAATTTACGCGTGCCTAAGGAGTTATGATACCCTTTTACTGTTGCCAGGAAAACATTGTTGTGATGTAGTGGTTTGAAACTCAGGTATATTTGGTTTCGATATTAGCACTCCGGGGGTGTGAGTCAAAATAGGACAGCGAGTTTTTTCTTCACTCGGAATGATTCGAAGGTTATCAATTTTCATCCGTATAAGATTGAGTTGACTCAAGAATTGAAGCCGGACGACCATAGACAACGCCGTGAGTTTGCTAATTGGGCGATATTGGCCGGGGATCAGCATTTTGGCAAAAAAATGATCTTCTCGGACAGGGCCCATTTTTGGCTCAACGGCTATTTCAGCAAGCAAAATTGCCATTATTGGAGCGAACACAATCTACAAGTGCTCGGCCAAGCATCAATGCATCCACAGAGATTGAGGGCTTGGCGCGGTTTATATCATCAGACCTTATTTCTGTCGAAATGAGGGAGGAGACACCGTTACCGTCAATGGTATAGAGCGATGTTAACCGACTTTCTGTTGCCAGAGCTCGACAAGATCGATATATCCAAGCTGTGGTTCTAGCAAGACGGCGCTACGTGTCATACAAGCGGCAACGTTCAAAGTTGTGAAGGAGAAATTTGGCACCTGGGTCATCTCACGGCAAGCGTTCATCAGTTGGCCGCCGCGATGATGCGATTTGATACCACTCGATTATTTTGCTTGGGGATACGTCAAGTCCTTAGTCTACGTTAACAAGCTAACCACTTTCGACGAGCTCGAGGCCAACATTCGGAACGCTATTGCCGGTATAACGCCGCACATATTGCACCGAGTCATCAAAAATTTGAGCGATCGCTTGAAGCACTGCCAGCGAAGTCAAGACGGCTATCTGAATGATGTGCTATTCCACACATAATGGCATGAACGTAGCTTCAAAATAAAGCCAGAATCAATTTTATATCTCCCGCCGTTGTTGTTTTGTTAATATTTAAATTTTTTCTTCCTATCTGGTTTTATTAATTGATTATCTTTATCTATCTTTATCTATATCTATCTTTAATTGATTTTTGTTCATTTTGTTTTATTTAAAAACAAAACTTGAATTTGGACCACCCTGTGTATTCACCTGAACTGCACTGTTTATTCCTTTTTTTTAGGGGGATCCGTTGAGTTTTCACCAAATGACCGTCAAATATGTGTTGTAAGAATGACAGGTGGTTCGAAAAGTCTCGGGACTGACACCTAGATAGCGATATGCGATTTTTAGTTAGTACCAACCTTCAAACGATACATGTCATAGTTTGATTACATTTCGACCAATACTCATCGATATATTGAGATTTTAGAGACGAACATTTTGATGTTTTCAAAACAATGTAAAAAAAACGAGTTTCGTTCTGTCATAGACCACTGTTATTTAATGGGGAAAAGTACCATTAAAACTCAAGAATGGCTTGAAAAGTGTTATAAGAAATCAGCTCTGTCGAAAGTAACCAATTGTCGCTGGTTTACTGTATTCAAACGTGCAGACACAAATGAAGCTGAATGCTTTGATCGCCCGGAAAACATAAAAAAAATCCACGAAGTCGTTTTTAACAACCGTAATAAGGAAAAACGTGAGATATCAATTTCGCACGAATTTGTACATCATATTTTGCACGAGTATTTGGGTATGCGAAGCTCTGACTAAAAACAACAACATGTTGATAATTCAGAACACTGGTTGGAACTGTTTAAGCGAAACAAAAGGGATTTTTTCATACGGTACCTATGTGACAACGAATGAAATATTTCATGCATATTTCAATTTATGGGTCCAATGAAAAGGTGATCACCGAAACTGAAGAGCATTTTGAAGCGTTGAACCATTCGGTCTATAATAACGGCATAGAAGTGTTAGAGCGGCTCTGGAATGATTTTATCACTCTAGAAGGAGATTATGTTGATGAATAAAGTCGATTTTTGTCAACAAAAATTTGCCTTTGTACTCGTATGTTAGTCTCAGAACGAACCATCTGCAATGCTTATACAAGTTTATCTCTTTCGATCTACCCGGCCTATGGGCATGCTGAAACGTTGGCACTTCTTGTTCTTTCGGGAAGTGTTCCAGATTTGATTAACCGAGTTAGTCTTCGCTATCGATTGTACATTTTTCTACAAGGTCTGATTGAATTTACCGAACTGTCTTTTTGGATTCCCTAAAAATACCTAACAAATGTATGAAAAGAAAGCGGCAACACCGATCGTTCATATTAGAAGCCGTACATGTCTATGCACCAAGGATAAGGATACCCATTCAACAGTCGTCTGTGCCAACTTATGCGTTTTATCGTTTTTTATTTCTATTTTTCTGTTCAGAAAAAAAACCCAAAAATTTACAAAATGTCAAACTTGTACATGTTTATGGAATCGACGAACGGATGGTGGCATATGTAGTTGACATATGGAATTTGTTATTTTTGTCGTTTTGTAGCATTGATGGCGGCGGGACCGGAAGGACTTCCGCGCGTACAGTTTCTTACGTGTCACTACGACGACGGCGACTACGACGACAACGGTCGCCTTGTACACATTGGTTATCAAATTGAGAAAAATTGAGTTACGGACCCAACCGTCGTAGTATTCAAAATCGTCGCATTCGTGGAGGTAAGTTTAAATTGCTTGTTCTTGGAGCTGTTTTTTTTCTCCTTTTTCTTAGTAGTCCTGCATATAAACTCAAATAAGGATGGTAATCCTTTTGTTTTGGAGTATAAATTTGATTTCGCTTTTGTCGAGTGTGGTTTATGTAAGTTTTTTCT
The DNA here is from genome assembly GCA_949129095.1 of Volucella bombylans. Lineage (NCBI taxonomy): Eukaryota > Metazoa > Arthropoda > Insecta > Diptera > Syrphidae > Volucella > Volucella bombylans. The sequence continues at coordinate 117,735,465 of OX422142.1, read as the reverse complement.
TTGGAAGAAAAATACATTTTATCTCAACCAAGAAAGGTATATGTACATACGAGTAAGACTGTGCAATAATTTTCTTAAAAAAATGATGTTCAATCCCTTGAAAGAGTGTGGGTTATATGTTGGTTTTATTCCTTAACTATTATAGAAAACACACCATTAAATACTTCCCAAAGTCTGTTGTTTTGTAAGGTAAAGCGTTAGCTCTCTTATAAGTTCTGAATTATAATTTCTTACAAATTGCTACCTGCGCTGGCTCGTTTTGGTTGTTTTGGCACTTGGAGAAACACCGGTAGAAGTAACATACTTCCAAACCACTAGGGTCACTCTGATTTGAAACTGGCGGTATTTGAACTAATGCCATTGTTCTGTCGTCATCGTGGTCTCACCGTTTATGTGCTTAATGAAGTAGCTAACCAAACTTCACCACACACATTGTGTTTCAATCCGGGATTCAACTGGTCAAATTACGAAAACTACTGCTTCAAACTGGACAATAGTTCGGCTTTTAACGAGTTTGATGCGCTTTAAAGCTCATACTGAAGTTGTTATTACGGGCGATTTCAGTATACACAATTATGGATGACTTCGAAATTCTGGACAGACATCATGCGAAAGACGATGTGTTTGGAATTTGTACTCGTAGTTTAGTTTATTTAATATTTAGAGTTTATACAAAGTAATCTTATGAATTGTAAAGCTTATACCAGTGTGTGACAATTTTAAATAGAAGTAACAATAAATATAATAAAATAAAATAAATAGTACACGTGCAAATCTTAGATTTGGTGTAGGTACGTATGTACTCGTACGATGAATTCTAAGAAGATTTCACCATTAAACTACAGTATGTCAAGAATGAGTTTACACATCGGAAAAAAATCAAATTTTCTCAGTTAACAAGCAAATTTTCTTATTTTTATTGCAACATTTAGTATTTTATTTTTTATATTTTGTTAAGTTAGAATAAGTACAATGAATTAGTAAAAAAAATGAACAAGTTCAACACATAAATAGCAAATAACACAACAAAAACAAATTAAACTCAAGTTTTCGAGTGTCAAATAACTGTTTACACAAATAAAATGTACTCCATTTATTTTAAATTTATTAGCCTAGACGTTAAAAACTAAAACGTTTAATATTTGGTCGGGCCACCTTTAGCATCTATTGTTTGTATTAGACGATTTTTCATTGAAAAAACCAACTTTTTCATGTCGTAGCACGTTGGTAAACTGTGCCATTCTTCCGTTATAACAGTTTTTAGTGCAGCTCGATTTTTGGGCTGCCGTTTCGCGACTTTTTTCTTTAAGAAGGCCCACAAATTTTCAATGGGATTTAAGTCGGGACTTTGTGCTGGTGTATCTAACACTTTTCCGCAGTTGTATAGCAGCCACAAACGCACATTAAGTGCCTTGTGCTTAGGATCGTTATCCTGGTAAAACTTAAATTGCGGTTTATTGTCCCTAATAAAGCCAAATTTGTTCGCACTGCTTCTTAGATGGGTTTTCAATATGTTTAAATATTGTTCGGCGTTCATTTTTGTTTCTATGAATGCCAAGTCGCCTACTCCTCTGCTTGAAATACAGCCCCAAAGCATGACAGACAATTTGCCAAATTTTACAGTGGGAATTATATTTCGTTTGTCCAAGGATGTCAAAGCTAGATGTTGCGCTAGACTCTAGTTGGTCCATCGTTATAATACAGCATGATTTTCGATTCATCGCAGAATATAACATCGTCCCAATAATCATCAGGCTCAGCAATCAAGTTTGAAGCGAAGGCGAAACGTTTTTCGACATTTTCTTTTGATAGCAGTGGTTTCATTCGAGCAGCTCTGGAATTATATTTGTTGTTTATGATGGTCTTCCGAACTGTTTCGTGGGAAACGTCAACAATAGATTTATCCTTTAAATCCCTAGAAATAGTTCTAGTTGAAATTTGTGGGTTCTCGTACACTTTTTTCATTATTAAGCGCTCTGTACGCTCAGTAATCTTTGCCTTTGGGCCACGCCCATACTTTGGCCCCAGTCTGCCTTCATTTTCAACGCGATTTAAAATATTATAACCCGTCTTACGTGTTACTGAAAACATTTCTGATAAATCTTGCACACTTTTCCCCATTTGCCAGTTGTAATATATAAGCTGCACGATCTCAAATGTTAGCCTTTTTCCTGGCATTTTGAAAATTTAATTATTTTTTTTAAACGTGTACAGACTGCAAAAATTATTCACAATTTGAACAAGAAACCAAAGGAAAGGATCAAAACAAGACAGTTTTTGCAAATTGATAACGGTTATTAAACCAGTTATCAATGAGTTCATGCAAAGAGAAATAAAAACAACCCTTGTGTAAAGAGTTGTTTGACACTCAAAAAATGAGGTGGACATGGTTTTTGTTGTATTTTTCTTTATTGGTACGTTCTACTTGGATTTTTTATTTTTTTTTTCGTTGTTTATATTCTAACTGAACACAAACAGAAAGAAAAAATTGAAATATTGCAATAAAAACAAACGAAATTATTTAATAAGTTGAAAAATTTATACATTTTTTCGGTGTGTAAACTCATTCTTGACATACTGTATATGTCTAAAATCAATTCTTAGCTCCCGCTGAGAAGCATAAAGATTTCAAGTTGAGGTATTTTAAGCAGACCTGTAAAGTACTTAAGTATTTCAGGACTTCAGTCCTCTCAAGTACAAGTACTAAGTACTGGTACTTGTACTTCAGTACACTGGTACTGGTACTTGGAAAAAGGCAAGTACCAGTATTTTCCAAGTACTTGTGTACAAGTACCAAATATCAGGTACTTAAGTACCAAAGTACTTGAGTAGTACTTCCAAGTACTTAACCAGTACTTTCAAGTACTTCCTATCATATTGAGTAAGATTTGTTACTACGTCAATTTGTAAAGTACTCGTAAAATTACTATGTATTTCATCAGGAGAAATTATTTCTTTGAGCACCAGACTCGAAACTGTAAGTCCAATTATTGTTATAGCAATCATAAGAGAGCGGACTGCTGAAAATTAATGTATTCGAAATTGTAAAACCCTTGAGGCGCATGGCGAAAGGAAGATTACCCAATTTTTGATTCCAAATAATTTTTCTGGTGATTGATTAATTTCTAGCCATTTATGTATGTATAAATGCATTTATTTACTATTTATTCTACAAGAAAGGTAAAAATTCAGGTAATTCAAAAAATAACCTAGTCTCTAATAGAGACTCTCTATACAATTACAAGACTGTATACAATTAAACACCTAAACATTTTTTTGGGGCAATTAATAATGAATGTTTTGAACGCGCCTGTACTTTATTTAGCCATGTTATACTCGTACGTAACAGTACTCAACTTACTCAACTTCTCAACTTCTAGTTGTACATACATATATATGTATGTATGATTTAAATTGAACGCGAACTTATGCATACAGGTCACAAGTGTAACAGATTAATTCTTGTTCGGTTTTCTCCCACATAAGAGTACTTTGTTTAAATCATGTAAGTTATTACGGCTTGTTTCGAGAGCTTGGTAAGTGTGGTTATATTCGATTTTAAAATCTGAAAAAAGCATAATTTACATTGCTTGTTAGGAAACCTTATTACGACATGGATATGGAAGAAAACAGCTATTTCACCAATCGTGAAGAAGATTCAATAGATGTCGACTTCTCATCCGAAGATTCCGTTACTGATCCATCGTTTTCACCTTCAAAATTTAATGTGAAATCAAGAAAGAGGCCATTTTCCCAAAGTTTTTCAGGTGGAAGCACAAAACGGATGAAGCTGGATGAATTACGGGACAAAAAGTTTCTGTTTAATGGCACTTTTTATAGTGAAGTGAAGCAGGTATGCACAGTAATATATGTTCTTACATATATACAACAACAACATTTTCCGAGAATGATGAAATAAATCACCCAATGTTTTTTTTAAATTATAATCTGTGTATATAGCTGAATTCAGAAGACCATTTATCTGCCGTTTGTCAAGAATGCAGAAAAATAATAAAGGGTTCTGTTCATGTGACATCAAATTTCACAAAACATTTGAAGAAAATGCATTCTGCGAGCTATAATCAGTTCGTTGCATTAAAGAAATCAAATAGCGACTGTAGTAATATCAGTGTTGGTGCCAATATAGGCAATCAGAACAGACAGGCTATGTTCGACAAACGTTTGATAGAGTTTATTGTGGACACAATATCACCACTGTCCATTGTAGAAAGGGAATCCTTTATCAAGCTTTTTAAAGGAACTGGGCTTACTGTGAGAAGTAGACCAAAGATAATGGATTTATTAAATAATGCATATGACGAAATGTTTTATTCAATCACATCAGTTATGAAATCCAGCAAGTACTCGTACTTTTGCACAACTGCTGACGTTTGGTCTGCATCGCATCGCAGTTTTCTGGGATATACTTGCCATTGGCTTGACAATAATTTTCAAAGGCAGTCTGTTGCACTTGCGTGTAGGAGATTTTCAGGGACCCATTCTGCAGAACGAATAGCAGACCTCATGTCTGAAATTAATACAAAGTTCCATTTAAACCATCGCAATATCGTTGCTACAATTACCGATAACGGTTCAAACTTTGTGAAGGCATTCAAAGATTTCGGTATTGATAATTTTGACTTTGATGATGAAGAGTTCCCAGAATTTAGTTGTGTAGATTCATTGAGAGTTTTACCAAAATATGTTCGGTGTGCTAGTCACACACTTAACTTGCTTGCAACTACAGACTATTTAAAAATTGTGAAAAATGACAAAAGTTTATACAACAGGCATTTACAGGTAATTTACCATATAAGTTTTTATTATTTATCACTATGATAAGGATTGAAATTTGTAAAGGCTTTTAGAAATTGCAATAATCTCTGGAAAAAAAACAGCTGGGCAAAATCATCTGAAGTTATAGTGAATACTCTGGGTCAATCGCTTACTACCCCAGTAGTAACTCGTTGGAATTCAACATATGATGCGGTATCCAATATTTTATTATACTCTAATAAACTAAAGGATTTGTGCAACAAACTTTCAGTTGATGAGTTTTCGGAAAATGACGTTCAATATTTAAAAGAATATTGTATAGTCATGAAGCCATTGGTAGATTTATTGGACCATCTACAGAAGGAAGAAAATATTGTATTTGGAGACTTTATTTCTGCTTTAGCGTCATTAAAAACTAAGTTGAAGAAGGTTCGATTGTTCGAAAATCTAATGCTATTGGGGCCTACAGTTTTACTGTTGGAGAAAAATCTAATTAACCGATTCAGCGCCTATTTTTATTTGGAACCTGAAGCAAATGATGCCATCATTGCAGCTGTTTTATGTCCAAAGATTAAGACTAAATGGTTTAAAGTATTTAGCGATATACCTCATAATCGTACCATCGATGACATTCATGCATTAGTACGGAGTAAAACCGAGCAAGAAGTCAAGGTAACTGGAAGTTTAGAAGGCGATGAGGGGATTTATACTGAAAGTTCGGCTGGCGGTGTTCCCCACAAAAAAGAAGATTTTTATGATTTTGATGACGGTTAGTGTTTGTGTGAACTAGAATAGTATTGAGGTCAATCCTTGTCAGATGATCAAACTTTAGAATGTGGTAGGTCATATAAGAAAAAAAAAACAAATAGAACGGGGTCTACTTCCCTTAAGATTTGTTAAAACACTTTAAGGGTATCCTTGAGACTTTGAACGCGGGAAAATTATAAAAAAAAAACAAAATTTCAAAATTTAGTCATCCGAAATGGAATCACCTTGCATTTATGTATAAACTCTATGAATTTTTTTTTCAGATCCTACTTCATTGCCAACTGCCACATCAAGTAGTAATTTGTCGTTGTCCAGAAAAATTGAGTATGAATACTCGACCTATATAAATGATTCGAGTGTTGGAAATGGAATGACTATGCTGGACAAATATCCAGTTCTGAGAAAATTGTCTATGAAGTTGAATACGCCACTGACTTCGTCAGCACCTGTAGAAAGACTTTTCTCATTCGCTGGTCTGGTTAATTCTCCAAGACGTCATGCCCTTACTGATCAATAATTTCAGAAATTAGTTTTGTTAAAAGCTAACTCAGCTTTTCTAAAAAGTATAAACCAAAAATAATTAATAAAGAAAAATTTGAAACAATTAAAAGTTGGACACAATGTTTTATCCTGAATTCGTCAAAAAATGTTAACATTTCTATTTATAAAAATTGTGCAAGACCAATATAAACTACTTTGAATTGAAAGACTGAACAAGTACTTGAAAGTACTGGTCAAGTACTTGTAAGTACTGGTCAAGTACTTGGAAGTACTGCTCAAGTACTTTGGTACTTAAGAACGCGATACTTGGTACTTGTACACAAGTACTTGAAAAATACTGGTACTTGCCTTTTTTCAAGTACTAGTACCAAGGTACTGAAGTACAAGTACAAGTCCCGGTACTGGTACTTGTACTTGAAAGTTTACAGCTCTGATTTTAAGGTATTTAAAGTATTTAAAAAAAAAAAACACATTTTCCAATCATGTTGGGCTCAATTCTGATTCATCTTCTTACAACAAATTTTATAAATATTTTTTTTTACTTAACCAAACAATTTTTTTTAAATTTGACGAAATGTGCCGAACGTGTTATGTACTGAGGCTCATTTACGAAAGTGGAAGCCAAAAGTCTGTAACTTTTTAACGAAGTGAGATATCGGTCTAAAATTTGAAATATATATAACTCCAAAAAAAATTTAGGCGTGGCGTAAGAAAGGGCGTAACTTAACGGTAATAAATTTAATTTGATCCAAAAAAAAAATATATATTGTTATTTTCATACACTAATTACGAAACTTTTAAAAGATAAGCTTTAGAAATAAAATAACAAAAATTCTTAAAGAAAAGATAACTTATTTGTCAGTTTTTAAAGTCTTTCTTAGACTCAATTTGAGGATTTTTGGAAAGACTTTCTAAAGTCACCGACATAACATCATCTCGATTCTGCGGCATTACGCGTAGTGAGACATGCGTTAACAACTGCACACATCGTTCGTTTCCCTGAATGTGTTATGGAATTGCTGAATCTGGCAGTGATATTTCAGCAGAATTAAGTGTTCGTATGGGATGCTTGCAGTAAATGGAGGTTCAAATAAGTAGTCGTCATTATCCAAGTCAACTAAATGCATATAATCTGTGCAATCGAAATTAATGCGATTCTTCTTATAAGTTCTGAGTTTAGTTGGGTCATATAATTTCCCGCGATAGTACATAATTTTATTAATAGCTCTTTCGCAGACAGATTTCCTTTCATCGAAAAGCATTGCTACCAGAATATTTTCTGTTTGGCGAAAAATGCATTGTTTTGGATTACTTTGTTTACAATTTCTCGAAGATTTAGTGGCAAGAATTGCGTTGCCTGAATAAAATTAAATAAAAGTTTACTGTCCTATACCACTGAATTATAAAACTTGATATTAAAATACATCGGTATATAAACTTTCATAATGAAATTAGCCAATATTTTTAAATTTAAACTACTACTTGCGACATAAAGGCGCAAAAGTCTGCTGGTTTTTGTTAACCAACGAGAATGAACAATTTGTTCCGGTTTCATGTTGGCAAGATCTTATGGACACAAACCTTCCGATACAGCTTTGGCTATGTGATAGATATATAAAATTTCAGTCATCTTTATTATCCATGTGCGGAGGCATATTCCCCAATAAAATGGGTTCAAAGTGAGGTATAGCCTACGACAAAATGTTTGTTAAAATTTGAAGATGTTGTATTAGAACTTGGTGCTTACTGGAAGTTCTTCACATATTTTAAGTACGAGGTCCACTTGTAGTTGAATTTTCTAGGGCATTGAACAAATAGCGAAGTGGAAGTTCGTTAAAATGCAACAAGCAAAGAAACCAATGTAATGGTTTATTCAACAAAACTTCAAACTTTCGAATTATTCCATTTTCAATTCCAGTATTGGTGGGTTCTCCATCGCAGCAAACTCCTATCAAGCTAGTAAGCGTTAAATTTGTTTCCTTAAAGAACTCCCATAAATGGATTTGTTTAGTATTGAAGTCCTCAGCATCAACTTTTATGTGACCCAACAACTTGCCTTACAACTTAAGATGTACTCTTGGATGGTATTTTCCATTAATTTATTTCCGTGTCAGAGCGTCATTTTTTCTGCCATCACAAGAAAAGGCTAGTAAAGCTGAATCATTTTGCTGCATACGACGAATGGACTTGCTGCATTTCATTTTTCCACGACCCACTTTGGATTTATCCATAATAATTGCCTCCCCATTTTCATCAGTAAACCCAATGTCTTTAAATAGGGCTGTAGCCAAAAAGGAGGCAACTCTGTCTGAAATGCCGAACGTATCACACATCATAGCGAAATTAATTGCAACGTATCTTTTAGAGTAAGGTCCCTTTTTATACGTCCGCATTAGCAATAGCATTCAACGTCTCTTCGTTCTCCATAGCTAAACTAGAGCGTGTGAAAACAGACAGATTGTTGAAGAAGATAGCGATTATGTGGAGTAAGACTCTCATGCATATATATATTAATGATGTTGCCTGAAGAGATATCAACATCTTGGAGACACAGCTTCTCTTGTTTGCAGTGAAGAGCTATGAGTTCAAAAACGGGATTTCTCTCATAGGAAGAGCCAAATTTAATCATAATAGGTGAGGCTTTGGTTTCGTGTTCGTTTTGTTTTTGAGAAAGGAAAATCGCTTTTAATGTTGGGACCCTACAGTCGATGGTATGACATTCGACGCCATTTGTAAAATCGTTGGCACTTTCCGATAGGGTTATTCATTATTAATATTAGTCATACCTAGTACATCGTCGATGTACTGTCATCCCTAGACTCATCGTAGCCAATATGATACTTTCCTTTAAACAGAAGACGTAGTTGAAGGAATGAAATGTTTGGCTATACTGAAAAGTAATTCTGAGGGGACTAAATATCTTCTATAGTGATTTAACCTCGTTGTTGTGTTTTTGCGATAAAGAAGTGGCTGGTGATATGATCACAAACACTTTTGCCTTTTTAGAATGAGATCCTTTTCGAATGAAGAGTATCAAACCAAAACAAAAGTCGTTACGGAATTAATCTATCGGTCTTACAATACCAAAAGTTCTAATACGACCAAAACTTGATGTGTTATACTTCTGTGTCCCAAAGTTTGTAGAAATTGTTGGTCGTTTCCCAAAAACATTAGAAATTCTGTTTCATCCTACATCCCAAAGCTGAACACACCAGCTATCAGTTTTACTGGATGCGCAACTCAGTTCAAGGCTTTCACACTATGTCATGATTCTGTCTACAAAAGAGTATTTCGAATCTTCAAACTTCCGCACTCATGTATTTTTGAAGATTTTTTGAACATACATAAATACGCTAGTCCAAATGTTTGCCTTCTAAAGAGATGTTCCTTCACGCTGTCAAAACTACTGTGTAAACTTTTTTATCAATTCAGTTCTTTAGGGCTCTTGCCAAGTAGATAGAAAACAGTATTTGTTCAGCCCGTTCCTGTAAAGTTAGGATCTTCTTCTCTCTCTTTTTTACGAACCCATTGCACCCTTTCCAAGAGCATGGGGACTTTATAAAATCGCCAGCTTATGAAATATCTGGAGAAAAAACTCACTATTTAATGACCGCCATTATGGCCTTCGTAGCAACAGGTCCACTGGTGTTTAGATGGTATGTCTCGCAGAAAAATATAACCATAATCTGCATCAATCTGGCAAAAGCAAGATAATTTGATATTTCAAAGCCACTTTCATCGAGTTGGCTCGCTTACATTAAAAATGGTCGAATCTGTTCTTCAATTCATTAGAAATTACCTCTTGGAACCTTCAATTCAAGTCGACTTTGATAGTTTCAAGTCTTATATCCATAATATAATGTTAGCATGCATTCACTCTATCTGCGATGCATCTATAAGCTGCCTTTCTTCGCTGAGGGCAGTACTCTGCCTCTCATATTCTTTCCCGGACTCACGTGACTGCTTTTCGGCTGTAAAATACGAACGGCAAACTATGCAAATTCCGTTAAATTCCGATATTAACAGGATAATTAAATGGGAAAACACAAGCAAAGTGGAATTTAATATTCAATTTCTTTTTCAATTCAATTTAACTTATGACTTTATCAATTTAATTCAATTTAACTTATGACTTTCACAATCCAACTTAAGTATTTTTAATTTAAATTCACAAAGTATTTGTGATCTATAGTTCATTGGAAACTAGAGGCGAAAGCAATGAACAAAACATAAAAGAAAACTTCATGCAATTTATCAATTTCTGAGTGTAATGGTGTCACAATAATTTCTTTACTCTTTTTCTATTATATATCGTCACAGATAATTTAAGAACGGGTTCTTGGGTATATTCATGCTGACATCATTTATCGAGGATTTAAGAAAAGGCTTACTTTGGTATACCCTGACCCATGTTAACTGAAATTGCTATGTTCACACTAATGGTAGAAACTTTATTTAGGACTTTGTTTTTAGAAAAAATACTATCGATTTTAACTGCGTTTAAATAAATTCGATATCTTATTTGAGTCTTCAGATATCCAATTTCTAAGCCTCTTCCATTTTTTTTGCCCATGTTAATTTTTGACTTTGAGGTCACTTTCCTCGAGAAAATGCGTGATAGAAAGATTTTTTTCTTAGAATAACCAAAGAATCATTTCCCAAAATTATCCTTGATGAATTAGGCGACGCGATGTGTATAAAAAATACTAATAAAAGTCATTTGGTAGATTACAGACATCATTATAATTAAGTTCTGAAAACCATTTTTTCGACTTTTTAAGAAGAGCGGATACACCATCTTGATCAAAAAGGTCCCGGGTTAACCACCGTGTGGAGCTCCCATTATTCCGATTTGAGTTAAATTTTTTTGGTAAGTTGTGGATATTCACTCTAAATCTTAACGTCATAGGTTGACATTTGCAAAAGTTACGTAGCCAAGAGTACATCTAACTCTGTGTGTGTTGGCGATTTTTTACAATTTTAGAAATGGATTTAAATTTGCAACAACGAACTTGTATTAACTTTTGCGTAAAAAATGGATTTAATGGTGCGCGAACGTTGCAAATGTTGGAAAAGTGATTCTCGGTCATTTACCAGAGGCACGAGCGGTTCAAAAGTGGTCGTGAGTCAATCGAAGGTGATGAACGTAGTAGCAGACCATCACATCGAAAACCGACGAAAACATTGATGAAGTAAAAGAAATGTTGGTTAATAACCGCGAATTAACCATCACAGAGATAGCGGAGGACTTGAACATTGCCTCTGGATCCGTCCAAGACATTTTGGTTAATGATTTGGGTTTCCGTCTTGCAGCAGCAAAGTTGGTGCCAAAAGACCTCAATTTTATGCAAAAAAAATACCGTGTTGACCATCATTATTCGTAATTTTTTGACGAAAATGCAACAAATACCATTCAACAGCCACCGAATTCACCTGATTTTGCTCCCTGTGACTTCTTTCTGTTCAATCGAGTTAAAAAACCGTTTCAGCAGTCGAGAGGAAGTAACTGAAAAATCGCAGGAAGCACTGATGAAAATACCGAAAATCAAATATAAAGAAAGTTTCGAGGATTGGATCAAGCGCTGGCATAAGTGTGTTGCAGTCGATGGGGATTACTTTGAAGGGGACAATATAGATTTAGATGAATAAACTTGTATTGTTAATTTTCTGAAGAAATTCTTTTCTGATCAAGGCGGTATTTCTTATTATTCTTATTCCACGAGGAAGGTAGTTAAATTAAAACAAATTTGCAAATTGTGAAATTTTAATTATTAATTCTTACGAGTAGGTTGTAGCTAGAAAATCATCGATGCAATAGATAGCCAGATCTAACAAAGAATATTTTAGATACTTTGTGGGAATTCAAGTGTTTTAAAGAAAGAATGTTAAGGCTTCTGATAAGTAATAAGCTATTTGACTGTCGTTTTTTATTACAAATAAGAGGGATAACGTGTTTTTCAGCGGTTAGAAGTGGGTTTATTTTGTTCTTGTGTGTACCGCCGCAGCAGACAGCAAGTCAAAAAACGTCTGAAATCATAAATCCGTGCTACAAGTATGTTTGCTATGCTACACTTTGCACAGTGAAAAAAGAATTGTCACAAGTAAAGAAGTAATCACACACATTAAACAACATAATTTTTATTTTTTCACTTATATTCATTTTATGTAAGACTTCTAGGTCAGGATTTACATATATCACTAGAAAAGTTTAAAGCAGAGTCACTGCGAAAGGCACATACCACATCGTCCGCGAATGCATTCACTCTGCTACGATATTTTTGTAAGAAAGGCGAGTTAATGGAAACTAAGAAAAGAATCGGAACGAGCACAGAACCTTGTGGAACTCCTATGGAAATAAAACTAATTGAACCGAGTTGTCCACCAACTTTCACCCTTTGCCTTTTATTAGATAAATACGAACAAAACCATTTATGCATTGTGCCCCTAAAACGGCATTTATATACAATAGTTTGTCCAAAAGAATTCTGTGATCGAAGCTTTTGTTATGTCAATTAAAATGCAGTTTTTTCTAAAAGGGTCCTCATTCTATTCCCAACAACTTTTTTTAACAATCTTTTAAAATACCGCGAGTACAGAAATATGTCTGTTTCCTGAGAGTTTTCGGGAACTAAGTTCGTTCAATGAATTTTGTGACTTTTAACTTTTAATTATTTGAATTTGCTGCAAAACTTTTCAACTTCAAGATCAAAGACACGACTTTAAATTTTAATTAATTACTTCTTTATTACAATATGATATAAGTGTATATGCACTTCGACGGTTGGTCTTCGAATTCTTTTATCATAGATTAAAATTTTACAAAGTAGCTGCTCGATCTCCTGGAGAGAGAACTTATTGGGAGGAGATTCCAACACTACTTTTCGATTGCAGATTTTGATACATTACAATAATTCACAATAGATGAGATAGGTTGTAATTCAATTGTTATTTGGTGAATTATTTGATATTTGATATTTGACATATAAAAAAGGTAAAGATTTAATGTTAATAGCATGAACAATGTCAACAATACTGTTCAACAAAAATCAACACTTTTTGTGTGATATGCATAAAACATAGTATTGCTTAAGCAAAATTACACTAGAAAACAGAAAACGGCCTCAGATTTTCTCTACCACTCATAGATGTTTTACTATAAAGTATGATGTTTTATACTGAATCTAAATCTGTTTGTTGACCAAAGAAAAAAACTTACGCGAAAAACAAATTTCTTGCTTGAAAGAAAACGTTACAAATTATATTTATAACAATAAGAACAAATCTGAAATAAAAGTTAAAGAAGTTATTAAATGTTTTATACAATATAAAGTTGAGTAAATTAGTAAATCAGTAGAAGTTTCAAACATTCAGCCAAGTAAGGCTTCTATTTGTGTAAGCAGCCTATACATATCCTCGTACGTCAGGTTATGGTCCTGGATGACTCGTTTTATATGATACTTGACGGATTTTATTCCCGCCTCCCACAGTCCACTGAAGTGTGGTGCTAAAGGAGGTATAAACCGCCATGCGATTTTATCTTTGGAAAGATGATCGACGACTACATCGATGTGTTGTTGAATTAAGAGAAGCTGGAACATTTCATCAAGGCTGCGCTTTGCCCCATGAAAATTTGTGGCATTGCCGCTCCAGATTTCTGTTGGTTTACCCCGGCGCGCGGCAAAACGGATCAAGAGCGGCAAGAAAAGCGGGAGTAGAGAGGTCGCCTACCAATTCCAAATGGATCGCCTTGGTGGTAAAGCACACAAACAGTGCCTAGACGAATTTATAATTTCGACCCCTGGAAAGACGTAGTGTTACCGGCCCCACATAATCTATTCCAACCTTACAGAAAGGACGCGCAAAACGGACTCGTTCTGCCGGCAAATTACCCATAAGTTGGTCTTGAGCAAACTTTCGATAGCGGAAGCACGAAACACATTTGTGAATAATCTTATGTAAAAGATTTCGGACACCGATTATGTAATATTCCTGACGAAGTATGGCAAACATTTGAGATATGGATGCGTGTAAGTACCTTCAGTGAATATTTTCGTCTAGTAGTTTCGCGAACCGAGTATTTTTGTCAATAATAATAGGATGTTTTGTTGCATAGTTGCCATCTGACTCTTCAATACGACCACCGATGCGTAGCACCATTTGATTATCTAAAAATGATGTGAGGGATGCCAATTTATTTCCTTTTTTTAATGCTTCGCACTTCGTAATGCTTTTAATCTCTGAAGGAAAACTAATTAATTGGTAAAACCTTACGAGTCTAGTTTTTGCATTTAACAGTTCTTCGGAGGTTAACGATTGTTTTTGCCTGGAGTCACTGCCGATGCGAGAGTTTGAGATAAATCGAATTACATATGCGAGTACGCGAATTGATTTAATATAGTGAGAATAGTTATTTACAATGTTTTCAAATATGCTGGTGGGTTTCATCGTCGACACTAGTACTTGAGCTGGATTTCTTGTTCTTTGTTCACTGATAGGTATGTCATCTAAGGTATAATTAGAACAGGGCCAATTTGAGTGTTCATATCGAATCCACGATGGCCCAAACCACCACAACTCATTTTTTACCAAATGAGAAGGTAGAATACCACGGAAGCACAATCAGCCGGATTTTGCTGTGATCGTACGTGATACCATGATTCTCTTGGTATAACAGCTAATATTTCCGCATTACGATTTGCGATAAAAATCTACCACCTTTTTGGCAACGCTGACAACCAGTGTAGGACAATTGCTGAGTCTGTAAAAGCGTAAACTTGCATGTCTTTATATTGTAAAGACGTTTTAAGTTTGTTGAATAAACGACAGAGTAAAACTGCTCCGCAAATCTCAAGACGGGGGAGAGACACTACCTTTATAGGAGCAACTCTGCTCTTAGCGGCAACGATGGTACAAGACACATTTCCGATTGAATCTACACTACGGCAGTATACGACTACTGCCGCGTACTTGTCGAGAGATGCATCACAAAACCCGATAAACTCCACATTAGCTTTAGAAATCCAGATAATTATTGGTATATTTAACGTTTCGAGGACAGGTAGTTCAGTACAAATGGATTGCCATTGACTTAAAAGATCCGGTGACACAACGTCGTCCTACTCATATTTTTTGCGCCATAGTTCTTGGAATAAGATTTTTATAGATATGACGACTGGAGTAAGAAAACTCAGGGGTTCAAATACTCTCGATGTACTCTGAAAGTA
Source organism: Volucella bombylans (assembly GCA_949129095.1). Classification (NCBI taxonomy): domain Eukaryota; kingdom Metazoa; phylum Arthropoda; class Insecta; order Diptera; family Syrphidae; genus Volucella; species Volucella bombylans. Next base: position 117,720,196 of record OX422142.1, on the reverse strand, counting down.
TATGACGTTTGGTAATTGATGAGCTTTGTTTTAGGTTGACTGCAGGCCAAGCAGTTTGACTGAATTGTGTTCCTCAAATTCCCGCGGAGATAGTTCACGTTTGTCTTCCGGCAAGCTTAAAAGCAATGGGCAGCAATTAGTCGTCCACTTTCGGGGATTGAAACCGCCTGAGTGGAGAAGGCTAACTAGCTCTGAACGAAGAGAAGTTATTTCCTGAAAGGAATCTGCCCCAGTCATCACATCGTCAACATAAAAGTCGTTGAGCAATACATTTGATGCACGCGGGTAAGCTTCGATGGAATTTTGTGCCAATTGGCGTAAAGTACGAACAGCTAAGAAGGGTGCACAAGCTGTGCCATATGTAACAGTTAATAATCGATAGTGTTTTAGAGGTAGATCAATCGATTTTCTCCAAAGAATGCGTTGGACTTCAGCATGCGGTGAAATTATCCTTATCTGCCGAAACATTTTCTCGATATCTCCAGAAATTGTATACAGATGTTGGCGGAATGCAATACAAATTGACAAAAGGTCTCGCTAATATGTATGACCTACCAGAAGCGTATCATTAAGAGAAGGGTTCCCATCCGACTTAGTAGACCCATCAAAAACCACCCTCACTTTCGTCGTACTACTGTCAGTTTTGAAAACGGCATGATGGGGTAAATAGTAACACCTTGTAGAACACAGATCAAGCTCGTTTTCTGGTACCTCCTCCATATGACCTAGCTGCAAATATTCCTACATAAAACTAACATGCTTCTGCTTCAAATATGGGTCCGTTCAATGGAGAGAAAACGTTTAAGGGCAACATGATAACTCCCTTTAAAATCCACTTCCCTTATATATCTACCGAGATTGTGTTTTGCAAAATATATCTTCAGCGCGTTGATCATCAGGTGACAAACTAGGTTCTTGGTAAATTTCCTCAAGACGCCAAAAATTCTCAAGATCAAACGAATGCGTTGTGCCTAAATGAGTACACAATGAGTTGACAGATTGAATTTTAGTGAGGTTATCCATTTTACCGATCACGACACTCCCAAATATAGTTGGAATAAGATCGGGTCTTCCTTGCTAACTTCGAACAGGAGCACCGTTAATTATGCTAAAATTCTTATCTGCACCTACTAGAATGTCGATATGTCCTGGAACACTAAATTTGGGGTCTGCCAATTCAGACTTGGAAAAAGAATTCGGTTTGTAATCGTCAATTCAGAAGCAGGAACCAGGGATGTAAGTTTCGAAACGATATAGCAAGATATATATACAAAATTATTGAAAAAACGAGAATATAATCTGAGAGCTGTTATCCCATTTGTAAAACCAGCCGACGTTGATCGAACACCTACGACAGGTATACGAGCAGGTTTCCGAATAAGACCCAACCGTTGCACAGTTTGCTCGGTAATAAAAGACACTTGCGATCCTGAGTCTAAAAACAAGCGAACACTTTGAAGAATACCTTGCTTATCATGACTTTGGGCTATAGCAGTAGGCAATATTGTCTGACGGGAACGAGACGATGTACACGAATTACATTCTGCGACGATTGATGAGAAGAGCGAGATTGGAGGTGTTGTTTCGAGTGCTGAATCAGAGACTACTGGAGCATTAGATGAATTAGTTGAAGAAGCTTTATTTTCGGAATTAGACGACGAAGGTTGAAGATGCACAAGTGAGTTATGGCGAGAATTACAAATTCTGCAGCGGAAATTAGAGCGGCACTTATTCGAATTGTGTCCGGACCGGAGACAGTTAAAGCAGAGTGTATGTTTCTTTACGAAAGATCGGCGATTTGTTTCGTCAAGCGATAGAAAAGTTGGGCATTTACTCAGGATGTGATCAGAACTACAACTTGAATGAATGAGAATGAATAGGTTTTGATGCCTTCGCACGCGACTGATTAGAACGAGAAAGAGATTGACATGCTTCTAAAGCATCACAACAATCTTGCAAAAATGTAAGTAGTTCATTGATAGTACAGTTATCACGAGAACCACTTTCTTGTGCCCATGCTTGTCTCGTATCTTGATCCAACTTTTGCAGCAAAATAAAAATGATCCAAGAGTCTCGACTAGTATTTTTCAACGCGTTTAATCCCCTTATTGTCTCATCAGCACCATCGGTAATTTTGCGTAAGCATTGCACGTTCGCTGAATTCATAGAGGGCATCGATAAAAACGATTGGATATGAGATTGGATGATTAAATTAGACCGGTTATACCGTTATTCTAAACGCTCCCACGCGTCCATGTAATTAGCGTCCGTAACAGTTATATGACGAATTAAACCAGCTGCTTCGTCGCGAAGAAAAGATATTAGGTTATGAAATTTTTGTATCGCAGTTAAATTGGACTTAGAATCTTCTGAGCCGATAAAAAGATCACGGAAGCATGGCCACTGTTCATAGTCACCGGAAAATGTGGGAATGTTTATTTTTCGCAACGCAATAGAACCCGATGGTTGCAATGTAACAAGAAAAACTACATTTTGAATGGCTGACTTTTCTACCTGCTGTAACAGCAGGATTATTAGCTTTCTGCCGCTCGCGAATGGCCTTAGTAAGATTCGAATGAGTCAATAAATACTTGGACTCATAATCGTTTTCCGTATCTAAATCACCATCCGCAATAAGTTCTAATAATTGATTTTGCAATAACACGAATTCCGACCACATTTCGCCTAGTCTGTTACGACGTATTTCAAGGAGTTCAAGGGATATACTTTGATCTATAGTGTTTGCAAATGTTTCAGCCCTAGTTGTTAGCGCTAAAAACATCTCGATGCACCCATCAGACGTGATGACGTGCACATCAAATTGACAATCAACCTAGGCGCGCGATAAGAAAAAAGAGAAAAAAGAAGAACAACGTGGGCGAGCCATACTAATAAGGACATACTAAAATAATTTTTTAATACCCCAATATATTTTGAATTAAAGTTTATTAAAAAATCTGATTTGTTTTAATTTGGCCGCCACAACTTAAAAAATTCTTTTATTGCAACGAGTACGATGGATCCCAACCCATTTGCTGCATCTTCAAAGGTAATAAGATCCCCAAAGAGTACTAGGTCGTCACGAAAGCCGGTTAAGCCAAGTTGCCAGTTGTGCACAACAGCCGATAATAAACATATGGTTATGTGCGACGACTGCGACAAATGATTTCATTTTTCCTGCGTTGGAGTAACCAATGACGTCGAAAAATACGACTGGAGTTGCGAAAGCTAAGCGCCCCAATCAAGTCGAAGACACTGCAACGAATGCGGCCACTACAAGTGTGAGTGTAAGTAAACTTGCCAACAAAGTGCCCGCCCCCAACGCAGTACCTTCGATAGCTTCTTCTCGTCCCAGGTCTTCATCGTCAAAAGCTTCGTCTACTCGCCGACTTCAAATCGAACTTCAACGACTGGAGGAAGAACGTGCTCTACAAGACAAACGCAACAGAGAAGAACAGCAGCAGCAAGAGAAACGTCAAGAAAAGCGGAAGCAGTTTGACCAGCAGTACCTTGAGAGAAAGTATTCATTGCTACAACAACAAGCAGAAGAAAAAACCTCCTCTGTCGACGGCGACGAAGCAGAAGTCGAAGGCGTTCAAGAAAACGCAGTTGTGCGTACTTGGTTGGAGGAGACATGCAACTCAGCACAAAAACACTTAACCGCATGTATTCAGAGTTCGTCGAATGCTGTTTTAACTCACGTTAACCTACAACCTTCTTTGCAGAGCAAACAGGACCAAACACAAAATGATGACAAGTTGAAGCTCGTTGAAACTGTTTCTGGAACCCTATCACAACAGATGCAACAAATGGCGCTGCAACAACAGCTACAAACACAGCATCGGCAACCGATAGAGTTACACAAGCGTCCATAGGATCACGCTAGGCAAAATTTACAATCGAAGTCTATGTGGATGCCGCCAACGCAATCTACACGGAGTACAATGCGAACCCTGCCAGCCCAACAGACAACAGTAGAAATGCAGCCCCAAAACCTGCGATTGCAAATGCATCCACAGCCGCCGCAAGCCCAATCCATACCGCCGAGATGCTCATACCCTTTTCAACAACACCTGTTTGAGCAACCATTGGAACACAATAACACATTCACACGGCTCAAGCCACGAGATGCAGCTTTACCAACAGGACCTGAACAAGGTTTCGACATCACACCGCAGTTTCACACGTCTACTCTACTCAGCAGAAGCCAACTGGCTGCTCGTCATAGTATTTCACGAGATCTTCATCCTTTCAGTGGTAACCCAGCAGAATGGCCGAGTTTCATATGCGACTACGAGCGGACAAACGAACTATGTGGTTTCTCCCGAGATTGTCGGACAGTTGCAGATGGCCGTGCGTTTTCAGAGTTAAGTTACAGCTCCAGATGGGCGACGGTAAAGGAATATCGTCTTTGTCACAAATGTCTTAAGCCACATTCCAATCGTGGTTGTCGATCGAAGACATATTGTGGGATTAATGGATGTAGCTTCAAGCATCATAAACTGCTGCACAATATATCGAAACCGTCACCTCTTACGAAACCAGAGCCGCATATATCGGAAGTCGTACACTATCATAACCAGGTCAGTAATCCAACTGTTCTATATCGCTACGTTCCAGTCGTACTTCATGGGAAGAACGTAGCAGTGCATACTTACGCGTTCCTCGATGACGGATCGTCGCTGACGCTGATCGACCAGCAAGTTGCCGATGAGCTTAATCTGGACAGTGTACCCCATCCTTTATGCTTGAAGTGGACAGCTAACACCCACCGTTTTGAAGATAACTCCAAACAGCTCGATGTTAACATATCTGGGATTGGTAATCAGGCAAAAAAATACTGTTTAAACAACGTTCGAACTGTGGAATCTCTTGAGCTACCAACGCAGTCATTGATGATGGACGAGATGATAAAATTATATCCACATTTGAAGAATATTCCAGCGACGTCCTATGACGCAGTCCGACCCCGGATTCTAATTGGGCTTGACAACATGAGGCTCGGATTTGCCACGAAATCTATTGAGGGACCTAATAACCAGCCGTTTGCATCAAAGACTCGTTTAGGATGGGTCGTATATGGCCCCCATGGTGCAAGTTCGTCAGTTGCTGCTATCAATCCTGTAGCTCACCACAGCATTCACATGTGCGACTATAATAACAAAGCTGATAATGATCTACAACAAATGGTAAAAGATTTCTTTGCCTTAGAAAGTCTTGGTACTGCTCAACCGCAAAACGTCCTCGTTTCCCGTGATGATCAACGTGCTCAGGATCTACTTCATCTTACAACTGAGCGTAAACAAAATCGCTTTGACACAGGTCTTCTCTGGCGGTTCGATGACATCCAATTACCTGACAGCCGGGAGATGGCTATGCGACGATTAGTGTGCATCGAAAAAAGAATGATGCGCGATTCAGGATTGAGGTCTATACTTGATGCAAAAATTGGCTACTACCTGTCCAGTGGCTACATCCGAAAATTGTCAGCTAATGAGGTAAGACGACGCAGCCCGCGTACCTGGTATCTCCCAGTATTTCCTGTCATAAACTCCAACAAACCAGGGAAGGTGAGAATAGTATGGGATGCTGCAGCGCAATCGCACTGAGTTTCTTTAAACTCTTTCCTACTTAAAGGACCCGACCAACTGACATCACTTACGTCAGTGCTTGCTAGATTTCGGGAAAGAAAGGTTGCCATTTGCGGGGACATTCGTGAGATGTTTCACCAGGTCTTGATCCGTGAAGCCGATCAGGACTCTCAGCGGTTTCTCTGGCGCAAAGAGCCATCACGAGAACCAGATGAATATGTGATGACTGTGATGACATTTGGTGCCACATGCTCTCCCAGTAGTGCTCAGTACGTTAAAAATTTGAACGCTGGACAATTCGCTGGAAAATTCCCTAGAGCAGCGGTCGCTATCACCCAAAGCCATTACGTCGATGATTTCCTGGACAGCGTTGAAACCGAAGATGAAGCAATCCAACTAGCAAAGGAGGTCAAAGAGATTCACTCAAGAGCTGGATTCGAAATACGAAACTGGATGTCCAACTCAAGGGCCGTTATCAGCGCTACGGAGGAGAACACCAAGGACGAGGTTAATTTGAACATCGGTGCAGAATCTGAGGCTGAGAAGGTACTGGGTATGTGGTGGTGCACATCCACCGACAAATTTACATACAAAATAAAGGTGAACGCTCAAAATAAGGATTTGCTGTCCGGAGGTAGACGTCCAACGAAGCGAGAACTACTTCGTACACTGATGACAATTTTTGACCCCCTGGGACTACTCGCGAACTTCTTCATCTACGTGAAAATTATACTACAAGACGTGTGGCGATCAGGTGTAAACTGGGACGACGGTATTGGCGACGCGGAGTTCCAGAAATGGCTTACTTGGCTGAAGGTTCTTCCAAATATAGAAACTGTCCAGATACCGAGGTGTTACCTAAGGATGACGTCCGTCGGAGATTCCAGTGAGGTTGAACTGCATACGTTTGTCGATGCGAGTGAGAGTAGCTATGCTGCAGTTGCGTACTTCCGAGTCGTAAATGGAAGCAAAATCGACTGTGCCCTGGTAGCCGCTAAAACCCGTGTAGCGCCTCTGAAGCAGCTCTCTATACCGCGAATGGAGCTACAAGCCGCCGTTCTTGGGACAAGGCTGGCTAACTGTATTCTAAAGGAACACTCGATTAAGGTCAACGAGCGCTTCTTCTGGACCGACTCAAAAAACGTACTTTGCTGGATTCGGTCTGATCACCGGAAGTATAGTCAATTCGTCGCATTTCGCGTCAGCGAAATTCTGAAAACGACTGAAATTTTAGAATGGAAATGGATTCCATCAAAATCTAATGTAGTCGACGAGGGAACAAAGTGGCATCCGCGTCCTGATTTTTCCACCACCAGTCGATGGCTGAACGGACCAGCGTTCCTGCAAGAAAGACAAGAGAATTGGCCAAAATTCGAAGACCCATATCTCGGAAAAAATACTTCAGAGGAGATCAAGGTAAACCATTCTTGTCACCACACCGAAATGCGCTCTGAAGAGGAAACGCGTCGAGGGCAAATACTACATCCAGAGCACTATTCAGATTGGATACGGCTAGTTCGGACTACAGCTTGGATTTTGAGGTATGTTAACAATCTTAAGGCTAAAGCGACAGGCGGGCCGTTTCAGACGGGACCCATAAATCAGCGCGATATTGACCGGGCTCAAAACTACTTATATCGTCAAGCACAACAGGACGCATACCCCGATGAGTTAGCCGCCATTGAAGCGAATCAACAACGCATAAAAAGGAGCAGCCCTCTTTACAAACTCTCACCGTATATTGATGTAAACCGAGTCCTACGACTCAAAGGCAGAATCGACGCTTGCAAAGCACTTTGCCAATCGGATGTGAAACGACCAGTCATTCTGCCAAGAAACCATCATATCACGTCATTTGTAATCCGAGACGTACACACCAGGTACCATCACTGTCATCACGACTACGAGCAACGCTTAAGGAAGAGCTTAAGAAATGCCTGCAGTGCAAGAATCAACGGACTCAACCGCAACCTCCAATAATGGGAGAACTCCCGGTCGCTCGACTCGCTGCATATTCTCGACCCTTCTCGTTGCTGTTGGAAGACGCGCTGAAAAAAGATGGGGTGTTTTAATCACCTGCCTGACTGTTCGCGCAGTTCACATCGAAGTGGCCCACACGCTTACCGCCGACTCGTGTATAATGGCTATTCGCAACTTCATCGCCCGACGAGGCATTCCGATTGAGATATTCAGCGATCAAGGAACGAACTTCAAGGGAGCAAGTAAAGAGCTCAGCGAAATGCTTCAGAGTATGGACCAAAATAAAATCGCCAAGGAGTTTACTAGTGCCGATACCAAATGGACATTTATACCACCACTGTCTCCACACATGGGCGGTAGCTGGGAGAGATTGGTTCAATCTGTGAAGAAGGTCCTCGCTCAAATCTCGTTACCCAGGAATCCCACGGATGAAGTTCTCCGAAATATGCTGACGGAGGTTGAATACGTGCTAAACTGTAGACCGTTAACCTACGTTCCAGACAGTGATGACAACTGTGAAGCGATTACTCCGAATCATATACTCCTTGGATCTTCAAATGGGTCGAAGACACCTACGCCATTTAACGACGATGTAGCAACGATTCGGCGAAATTGGCTTGTTTCGCAGATGTATGCTGATGTCTTCTGGAAGCGATGGGTGCAGGAGTACCTTCCAACTCTGACCAAACGTACTAAGTGGTTTGAACCAAGGAAGCCGATCAAAGTGGGAGATGTCGTCGTCATCGTGGACCCAGGTAATCCCCGTAACTGCTGGCCTAAAGGGAAGGTGATAGCAACAAATGTCGCGAAAGATGGACAGGTTCGATGGGCTACTGTAAGGACATCTCATGGTGTATATGAGCGACCTACGGTCAAACTGGCCGTGCTAGATGTTGGAGCGCCAGAAGAAGTAGGTAGAACCAAGACTGGATATACCGGGGGGAGTGTTAGCGCTAAAAACATCTGGATGCACCCATCAGACGTGATGACGTGCACATCAAATTGACAATCAACCTAGGCGTGCGATAAGAAAAAACAGAAAAAAGAAGAACAACGTGGGCGAGCCATACTAATAAGGACGTACTAAAAGAATTTTTTAATACCCCAATATATTTTGAATTAAAGTTTATTAAAAAATCTGATTTGTTTTAATTTGGCCGCCACACTAGTCGAGCACCCTTTTAAATGACCACAAATGTACGGTATGTATTTTGTATAGAGTCCGAACCAGAGGGAAAAAACGAAATCGGCACGATTATTCTCGAGCGCTTACTTAGTACCAACTACCAACTAATGTGATCACGTGTATTACATGCACATACATGTGTATATTTCATCTCTATATCAAACCGCTTGTTTCACAAAATTATTTTCACATGCAATCAAAATTGTTCAATAGGAATAGATAATAATTAATGATCTTATTATGCACTATTTCTGTTCAAAATCCAGGCTAGAAGGACCAACAAATGTTTGTTAACCAAAGAAAAAAACTTACGCGAAAAACAAATTTCTTGCTTGAAAGAAAACGTTACAAATTATATTTTATTAAATGTATACAACCTGTTCCTTTGGGGTTTCAACAGCGAAAGAGAGCGATGTTATCAAAAAATTCGAGATTAGTACTTTAAGAATATGAAGATCAAAGAAGAAGAAAATATCTGATAATCTAATACATTGTATGTGTATGTACATTATGTGCTACTGCAATAATGAAAATTCATGTTACTTGTAATTGATTAATTATAAATAGTGTGATGTATACATGTTTGGCAATGAAAACAATAAGAGCAAATCTCAAATAATAGTTAAAGAAGTTATTAAATGTTTTACACAATATAAAGTTGAGTAAATTCAGTAGAAGTACCAAACAAAAACTACTCGTATATCAATATGTTTGTCATGTTACACTTAACATCATGTTTCTGCTGATGTTTTACGGCGATATTTTGTCTCTGTATGTTTTTTTTTTTTTTTTTTTTAAGAACTTAACACTCAAGTGGGTAAGAATATACTTAAAGCGCCTGGGCACGTGTTAAGTTTTTTGGAAAATGGGATAGAGAGAGAGAAAGAAAGATGTTTGGGCTCAGTGGTTATTTCGCTCCATGGCACAGTGGTTCAGCCGTAGGTCATAGGGCCGTACTACCGATGATGCAAATATTATGTTATTTTACCGTTAGAAGAAACATAAAAAACCCTTCTATTCACAGGTATAAAAATTTTGTTAGTTTTGTGCACCGGAAGTGGTAACATTTGATTAGTGATCATTAGTTTATTTGTTCACACAAATTGGTGTTGTTTTTAATTTAATAAATGGAAAATACAACTAAACGAGCACAAGCTACAAGCAATCTTTTTTACTAGGAAAATAAAAGCCTGTTTTCTACCTAGTGGACAATTGCATGTGAATGGGGCTAATATAAATTGGGAACCCTCAGTAAGGTATTTAGGAATTCACTTGAATTCCAAATTAACATTTAATACGCACATCACAAATACCTTAAACAAAATCTCTGTTGCGACCAAGATGTTATACCCCTTTATAAACTGAAAGTCAAGGCTGTCAAATGCCAATAAAATAACGATACTTAAAGTTATTTTTCAAGCAATACTGCTTTGTGGTTGCCGAGTGTGGGGTAATTGCGCAAAAAGCCATCTTAAGAAACTGCAGGTTTCTCAAAATAAACTTTTGAAAATGATGCTTACTTTACATTGGTATCACTCAACGCGCGATATTCATCAAAAGGCGAATGTTGAATTAGTCCTTGATAGAATACTAAAATTGAATCAACGTTTTCTTGTTCGATGTGATTTTGTTGATAATCCTTTAGTTAATAACCTGAATGATAATAACTTTCCAACTTGATACTCTTAATTTAATTTATTTACCTATTCTCTATTTATTATTTTTGTTAATTGTTTAACTGTTTATATTTACTGAACTATTTTTCATGTATAAGTTATTTATTTATTTTTATTTTTATTTATTTATTTATTTTATTTAAGGGTTTTTTCCGCTTTCCCTTCGTAGAGATAATTAACGTCCATTTAATTTCAAATTATATATTCATAATAATATTATAGGTGAAAGATAAATTATATACATATCATATCTCTGAACTGTAAAACGTGTGGTAGCGAAACGTTGGAAGTTTTATGCGAAATAAAAACTCTTTCTCTCTCTTTTTAAAGTGTGGTTTTTCCGCGAAATTTATTGTTTGTGATATAATTGTGCAATGGATATTCAAACTGAAGGTATGTACGATATTTTTAAACACACCTTCCACTTTTTTTGTTTTCAACCATTTTCCATATTCAACTAAGCTTTTACTTATGAAGGTACGAATCGCCATAAATGAGTCATATATCAATATAATCTCTTATTTTCCCATATAATATTATTATAATAACCGCAAAGTCTAGGTGCTCCTAGGTGCTCTGAGGGTTGTTACAGGTCATTGAGGAGACTAGGTCCAGTACTAGAAAAATTTTTTTTCTAATTTTTTGTGTTTTTCTTTTGCAGGTAAAGCCATTACGTGTTCTTTTACCCGAATGCTTGTTTTAAATAAGTGGATAGTTTCAAAAAATAAAAAAAATGAAGCAGAAAGGTTTCGGAAAGCGTTTGGATCCCTTGCGAATTCTTTACCGGATGCTGAAAATATCCAGACTGATTGCTTGAGAAATCACCTTTTGAATCTCTGTAAACGGTTTGCCGCATGTTGGAAGCAATCTAGGAGATCAAAAGCTAAGCTAGTGGCCAAATACGAAAGCTGGTTAAATGAGACCAAAGTTTGCATACATAAAGTATCTGATGGAGAAGTATGTGGAAACTACAACGACGACCAAAAGGAATCTCTTCAATCTACAAGTGGAACGCGATACAGGAAGGAGTTTCGCAGATTAGCAGTTTTATCACAGATGGACGATTCTGCTGTAACTACTTTACTTAGCAGTTGAAATCAATCTGAAAGTTCTTTGGAATTTAGCACGGATGAAGTTGTTTCATTTATTAATGAAGCTAAGCTTACTAAAACCCTGTTGAAAAAATCATTCTTACATGTTTATAACTTCATATTGCATTAACATTACAATGATATACAGTAACTTGAATTTTCTCTATGTTTTCTCTCTTAAAGTATTCACTAAATAACTGTTAACCAAAATGTATATATTTCGCTTTTGGAATAGATCAGTTGCCAGTCATGTTTCTTACTTCAACCATAACGTGTCATTTATAAACTTTATCTTTTCGTAAAATAATAAATCGCCAATTAAATTATTTCGTCTGCCTGTTATTGGTTGGAATGATTAGAATCGAAGTAATCGTAGTACCCGAAATATGTGCCGATGTGCTTAGCGCACCAGAGCCGTCGTGTAAATCTTTTTGTGGTCTAAAATTGGCTGATTGTGTAGTCACTAATCTCGAAGTTGAAGACGGAATTAGTGTTTTGAATGGTGCTGATTACTGGTCTATTGTGACGGGGAAACAGCGGCGTCTGTCCGACCGCTTGAGGGCGGTGGATACGCTGTTTGGTTAGACGCTGCAGGGAATTCATCTGAATAAAGTAGGGGCTGAAAGAGGTGACATCATACAGCCACTATTTATTTACAATATTTGCAACACCAGTGAGCAAGATTTTTCCGCTATTTGGGCGTTAGAATTCATCGGTATCCGAGGGGAAGAGTCTGAAAAGCAACGCTTAACTCAAAGATGACGAACCGAGTATATTAGACGAGTCGGCTGCCGCTATGAAGCTAGCTTGCCTTGGAAGGAGCCCAGTGTTGTTTTTGGCTGTAAAAAAAGTTTTGCGGTAAGTCGCCTAAATAGTTTGTTTCGTCGTCTCTCTAGGGACCCCAAGAAGTTGCAAGAGTACAACACCGGCATTCAACAGATGGTCGTCGATGGAATAGCTGAACGTGTCCAACCATCGTCATCAGCAAAACGGACAATATATCTGCCGCACCGCCCTGTGTACAAAGAGGACAGCACCACTACAAAGATGCGAATAGTTTTCGACGCTTCCAGTCAAACAGAAGACCGCCCCTATCTCAACGATCAGCTACTGACAGGTACGAATTTGTTGCCTGATGTTTTGAAAACACTTCTGAATTTTCGGTTGGGGAAAGTCGGTCTTGTGGCAGATATAGAGCGAGGCCGACCGAGATGCCCATAAGTTCATATGGTGCGCATGTGACTAGAGTCACATTTGGCGTCTGTAGCAGTCCATTTCTTTTAACAGGGGAAAAGAAAAGGTTTCCAGAAACTTGTCAAATGCTGGAAAACAGTTTTTACATGGACGACCTAGTCATCAGCGTGAATTCCGATGCAGAAGGTGAACGTGTTTGGCGGGAGGCTACCGAGGTGATGAGTACACCGTCAATGAATCTTAGGAAATGGCACTCAAATAGTTCCAATGTTCGAATTTCAGTCACATCAGAAGATTTACCAGCACAGCAAAAAGTTTTGGGCCTTGTCTGGATGGTTTTTAGCGACGAGTTGTCTGTGCCCTTACAATCGGTACAGGATTTCATCAAGCTTAATTTGTCTAGAGGAAGCAAGCGAAATATTTTGTCGACAATAGCTCGTATTTACAATCCGTTGGGAATAATTGCTTCAACGGTCATCAAACTGAAAATATTATTCCAAACAACGTGGAAAAAAAATGGGACAATAGTTTGCCAGACGATTTGATGTGCGAGTGGAAAGACTGCATCAGGAATATATTGCAATTGAAGCAGATGACCATACCCAGGTCAGCTTTAGCATCAACATCAATTAATGGTGTCCAGTGTCACATTTTTGCGGATGCCAGCCTGAAAGCCTACGGTGCAGTTGCATATTTACGAGCTATTGATCCCGAACGACATGTAACAGTTTCCCTTTTGTGCTCCAAAAGCCGAGTAGCACCTATTAAGATGAACGGGATCGAGGAGCTAACCCTCCCCAAATTGGAGCTCACAGCGGCGTTGATCGCTGCCAGATTATGTGCATATCTCAAACACGCACTCAAAATTCCCATCAAGAAGTACATGCTATGGACCGATTCGAAAATCGCATTAAATTGGATATACGGGCAGTTGCAGAAATGGAAACCATATGTGCAGAGCAGAGTTGAAGAAATTCGTCGTCATGCTTCAGTTGCTGATTGGGGTCATTGTTCCGGCAAGGACAACCTGGCTGATTTAATAACTAGAAGAATAGCTGGAGACAAGCTGCAGTCGTCATCAATGCTACTGTTCTCAATACGATCCTGCAGATGAAAAATGTCAAATGAGTCTGCTAACTGAAGCTCAAGGACATTGCCATGACAAAAAGCAGAAGGAACCAATGGAGGCCGTCATTAGGTGCGACAATTTTAGCACTTGGTTTAAGTTGCTGAGGGTGACTAGCTGCGTTTTGCGGTTTGTTCAGCGCTGCCGAAAGAAACAACCTTTTGAGAAATTCCTGACAAAGGGGGAGTTGGAGGATGCCGAGCTTTACTGGCTAAGGTATGTACACCGAACAAGTTTTACTAATGAGTATTTTTCTTTGAAGCAAAATGGCGCTTTGGAACCATCATCCAATATCAGGAAGCTTGGCCCATTCCTGAACGATAACAAGCTTCTCAGAGTAGGAGGCAGACTTCAGCTGCTTGAGGAAAGTTATGATCTGAAACACCCCATCATCTTGCCGTCAAGTCATCGTACAACGATGCTTATTATTGATGACTATCATCATACAACGCTACATGGAGGAGTCAACACCGTCCTAGCGAAGATGAGAGAGCGTTTTTGGGTTATCAAGGGGCGCCAGGTCCAAACGTCGCAGATTAGCAGTTTTATCACAGATGGACGATTCTGCTGTAACTACTTTACTTAGCAGTTGAAATCAATCAGAAAGTTCTTTGGAATTTAGCACGGATGAAGTTGTTTCATTTATTAATGAAGCTAAGCTTACTAAAAACCTGTTGGAAAAATCATTCTTACATGTTTATAACTTCATATTGCATTAACATTACAATGATATACAGTAACTTGAATTTTCTCTATGTTTTCTCTCTTAAAGTATTCACTAAATAACTGTTAACCAAAATGTATATATTTCGCTTTTGGAATAGATCAGTTGCCAGTCATGTTTCTTACTTCAACCATAACGTGTCATTTATAAACTTTATCCTTTCGTAAAATAATAAATCGCCAATTAAATTATTTCGTCTGCATGTTATTGGTTGGTAAAGTGTTTTTTTTTACAAAACCAATATTTATTATTAAGAGAAGTGATTCATTCTAAAATACCAAATGTCTTTCCGTCCTATCATAAAGTGTTGAAAGCCAAAAAAACGTTGCTATCCAACTGATATTCGCGTGACAGAATCTTCTGCTGAAATCAATTTGCAGTCATTGTTAGACCACACATCAAGTCATTGTTGAATCTCAAAAAGCTGTGTTTGAAAGTCTTCACGAACCTAAGGATGACTTAGTTTTAATTGGTAATTGGGATTTTGATGGTAGCACAGGCCATAGTGAATATAAGCAGAAATTTTCAGATTCAAATACCGAAGATTCGAGTTTATTTGTCACATCTTATGTACCTCTTCAACTTGTTTATAAATCAAATACCTATGATGAATCAATCATTTGGAAAAACCCACCTAGGTGGTGCAGACCAATTCGTTTTAAATTTACTAAAGTAACAAAGGAAGTCACCTTGCAACAATAAGTTTATTTCAAATGCCAAATTAACCAGTTAGTCCCTACTTCAGTGCTTATTAATGGTAACGAAATTAAAATCACCCATTCCTTACAATTGACGATGGTAGATGTTAAAGTTTGTTCTGCACTTAGCGACTTATCTACGAGTAGGTGTTACATTTGTGGTGCAACACCAAAAGAGATGAAAGATTTAAATATATGCTTAAAAGAGGTCCCTGATACTAGTAAACTTGAGTTTGGCTTATCTCCTCTGCATTCATATATTAGATTTTTCGATTGTTTTATTTACGTTTCTTATCGAATTAATATTAAGGAGTGGCAAGCGCGTTCTACAGAAAATAAAGCTAGTCTTGCTTAGAGAAAAGAGCTAGTTCAACTGCAGTTTAGGGAAAAATTAGGTTTAATTGTAGATAAAGATCGAAGTGGAGGAAGTGGCACATCCAATGATGGAAACACAGCACGTACATTTTTCCATAACTCTGATATTTCATCTGAAATAACGGGTATTTGAAAAGATCTTATTGACAGATGTAGTCACCTTCTGCAGAGCCTTTCTTCTGGTTATAAAATAAATTCAGAAAAATGTAAGAGTTATACTTTTGATACTGCCAAGGTGCTTGTGAAGGAATACCCTTGGTATAACTTAGCTTCATCAATACATAAAGTATTGATTCACGGAGCAGAAGTGATAGATAGTTTTTTTTATTAACTATTGATGAATTATCTGAGGAGGCCTCTGAGTCTTGTAATAAATTAGTCAAACTATTCAGACGCGAATAGGATCTCTTGCACAGGCTTCTTCTTACTTCAGATCCACTTATTTCTAGTTTAAGAAAGTTGCAGTATAAAAAGAAGTCTGCGGTAGTAAAAGAAGTGTTGGATTTATTAAGTTTTTGAGCTTTATTGTAACTTTATTATATTATATTACTTAACATTTTTAATACTATGAAAATAGCACTTGTTTCATGTAAAATACTACGTTTTGTTAAAAAAAACTATTCTTATTGTTATTATAACCCGATTTTTTTTGTGAGATTATGTTTTTTATATATGATGAATATTTCATGCATGAATATACTCTGTTAAAAAAATAGCTCTCACCTTCTAGTAATCATACGAGTAACAACCATTTTCCAGGCCAAAATGATATGATTTCATTGTAAATCTGCCCAAAAACCCCTATCACCGCCTTTCTTTGGAACCTGAACCACTGTGCATATGGGTGGCATCCAACATTTAATGGGGAGACTGAATTCTGAGTGGAGGTTGGCTTGTTGTTGATTTCTAGTCAACTACTCATTATTTATTGATTTTTATTGACTGGAAAAATGAATATGTCTTTCGGGCGAGGCTGGGATTCCAACACCGAACCCTCCGATTTTCATTCATTTCATTTTTTATTTTTTATTTTCTTTTTTTCTTTTACATTTGAATAAAATTATAATAAAGTAACTTAAGAAAAGCTTACATCAATTTAACAATAAATAATAATTACAATATACACATTAACCTTTTTTAAGTGTTTTTCATTTGATAAAAAGTAAAAGAGAGAAGAAAAAAAAGAAAAAAAAAAGGCACGATCTGTTGTCTTACGACAAGTGTCGAAAGTACCAAAATATATAATTTTACAATAATATTTAAATAGATATTTAATCAACAAGTGTTGTGGGGTAATAAATGTCGAGTAAACAATTATTTTTTTTTTTAGTTGATGGAAATGATTCAATACTACAAACTTAAACCAATATTTTGATAATATTACCGATTTCTTCAAAATCGTAGTTAAAAAGCCATTTTTTTATTTTTATATTGAATGAATGAGTTGAACGAATACTCCGTATATCAAGTGGTAATTTATTGAATAGTCTAGGTGCTACTGATGAATAAAAGTTAAGAAAGCTATTAGAATTGTGCACAGGAATGAAAGCAAGATTTCTATCGATGCTGCGTAATGAGTAAGCAGGCATATTGTGGCTTAAGAGATATCCACTTCTACAGAAAAATATTTTTAGTACTTTATAAAAATAAAGGTGCTTAAGTGGGAGAATACCTGAGCTGACAAACAACGAAAAACTATGTTCAAATCTTTTCTTCCTCCAGATGGTCCTTAAGATATGCTTTTGAGTAACTAAAAGAGGCTGTAAATAGTTTTTGTAAGTACCACCCCAGCATATTATTCCATATTGTATTTTGGATTGAACAAGTCCATAGTAAATGGTCTCCATAAGTTTCCTGCAACAAAGCTTTCTCAAGTGAAACATGACATAGGTGGTTGACAACAAATACTTTTTTAACGCTAATGTATATATTTTCCAGTTCATTTTGTTGTCAATTATTAGGCCAAGATATTTATACTCAGTTACAGGTTCGATTCGAAAACACTTAGGAGAACAATCAAAGTCAACAACATTTGTAGGGGCACTATTGGCGGTGCAGCAAGAAACGCTACTTAGCGAGAGTTTTCTACAGTCAATGCTGTGTTGAACAAGAAGTGGAGGATTCAAATCTAAAGCAACCAGATTAAAGAACATAACTCTTGTTTTTTCACTTATAACAAGCTTATGAACGCCGAACCAATGTCTGAATAACTCCAAGTCAAAATTGATATCCGAAATTAGATCTAACATTGTGGGACTAGAATAAACACATGCTAGGTCATCAGCAAAACCACTTATTTTTCCTTTTAACTTAAGATTAAAAACACTGTTGATATATATGAGGAACAAAATAGGACCTAAAACTGAACCTTGAGGAACTCCTATGTTAATGTTTTCGGTTTCGCTGAATTTATCGCCTATTTTAACTCTTTGCTTCCTGTTTTTAAGGTAGGAAGAAAACCAATCAAGCATAAAACCTCTGAAGCCAGATTTTTCTAATTTTCTCAATAAAATGACATGATCTACAGTATCGAATGCTTTCTTTATATCAATATAAAGAGCAGCAGTATACCTTTTTTGATCTATACTTTCGTAGATATGACTGCAGTGAGCTAAAAGTGCATCTTCAGTTGATTTACCAGCTCTAAATCCGTACTGATTTGAGCTGAAAAAAGAAATTTTCTCAAGATAGTTGACTACTCTACATTTGATGGTTTTTTCGAAAATTTTTGAGAAAACTGATAGCAATGATATAGGCCTATAGTTGTTTATACATTTCTTATCACCTCTTTTAAATATAGGAATTACTTCAGCTACTTTCAAACAATGCGGGAATTCACCTTGGGCAATACTTTTGTTAAATAAATGTGTCAAAATGTCAACCACATTATGGCCAACTTTTTTGACAAAGTTGTTGGAAAAACTGTTTGACGTAGTGGAAAACGAGTTATCCAAAGCTTGTATAACCTTAAAAACTTCAAATGAAGATAACGTGTTAAATAAAAAACTATTCGGTTGAAATTCTTCATTAAAACAAAATTCTGAGCAATTAACAGAAGAGAGATTTATGCCTGCATCAGTAATAGTATTAACGGCTATTTGAGTAAAGTAGTCATTAAATATTTTGGCCATTACAGAATGATCAACAATGTTCATAGATCCAAAAGTAAGATTAGAAGGAAAATCAAAAGAGGTGTTCCTGTTGAATAATTCATTTACTATTGACCATTCTTTTTTTAAATCCCCTTTGGCCTCATGAAACTTGTTCATATAAAAATTTTCTTTGCAAATTGGAATTTCAAGACTAATCTCTTTACACAAAGTTTTGTAATTTTTACATAATAAAACGCTATCTGGGTGTTTTTTACACTTAAGTCTTAATTTATTTTTATGATGGATTTTATTTAATAAATAGTTGGACATCCAAGGCTTGAGTCTTTTAAATTTTCCTTCCCTGCTCACAACTACTTTTGTACTTTGATCGACATAACTTTTTAAAACTAACACAAAATTATCAAAAGCAATTGAAGGTTCATGAATAGTTAAAACTCTTGCCCAGTCTTCAAAAACCAAATTAGAATTAAGCAGTTCAAAATTAGTTCTGAAAGATTGCTTATGGAATATCTGTTTTCTCTTTTCAATATGACTAATTTTTTTAAAATTAAAACACAAGCACGTCATACAATGATCTGAAATTTTAAAATCCGATATTGAACTAGTTAGACTTAAGTTAGTTTTCATATCAATTCTAGCTAATATATGATCAATACATGTTTTGGATATTGGAGTTATTCTTGTTGGTTCATTGATACAAGATTTTAGACCAAATGCTGAGAATAACGACCTGTATTTTTCAACTATTAAAGCATCAGATAACAGATCTATATTTATATCACCAACTATAAACAAGTGGTTAGAATTGTTGTTAATCAGCAGTGAGTTGAGCTCCTCAATAAAAACCTCTTCATTTATATTATGAAATCTGTAAAAACACATAAAAACAATTTTAATAGAATTTAAAACTAAAGAAATCTCAAGCATATCAGAGCTTATTAGATTCTTGCTAACAAAATCACAATTCAAGCTTTCATCAATAAAAACAGCAATACCACCTGACGCATAATTGCTATTGCAGTTTGCATAAAAATTAAAACCGGGAATCTTAAAATAATCCTTTTCATTCTCATAAATCCAAATTTCAGTCAGAAAAATTATGGAAGGCTTATTAACAAACGATTCTAAATGGGCCAAGAACAAATCAAAATTTTTTCGAAGACTTCTAATATTTTGTTGGACAATAAAAAAACTATTTTTGTTATAATCGGAAAGAAAAACACTTTTACAAAATTCTCTATCAAAAAAACAAAAAGGAGTAACCAATGACGCATCATTTAAATCTGTTAAAAACAAATTGGCCATAATTAAATTATTTTATTAAGATCATCAAAAGATGAAATGCGATACGTGGCTTCTCCTTCCTGCTTCTTCATTAAAATTACTCCGTTTTTTATCCAAAGAAATTGATATTTTTTTTCATTTTTAAATTGTTTGGCCTTGTTAAATAAAATTCTATTAAAAGTTGTTAGGCTTTCATTTATAAAAATAGGTTTTTTTCCATAATTATTACTGAATAAACTTGTGTTAATTTGTTTCTTTTTCTTATTTAAAATTAGATTCTTCTTACATTCAGTTGACTTGAATTTAACGCAGACGATATCCATTGGTTTAGTTGTTGTATTTGAATCGGCAATGTTGTTGTTATTTTTTGCAGGCATCTTGGTGTTTATAGTTTTAACATAACAATGTTTGATGTCGTCAGCTGTGATGGTTTCATCGATAACTCTCAGCAGCTTCAGTGTCGAGGTCAATGCACTGTCTTTGTTTACGAGCGGCATACCCACAATGTCAATGCATTTATGCAGTGTTTGTTGTTGCATTACATTTACTCTGTGCTGAAGCATATCCACCTTCTTTATTAAGCTGTTTTTATCTTCTTCGAGTGTGCAAATGAGAGACAGAACATTACGGTTAATCTCCTTTAATGAAATTAATTCTTTATTTAGAGACAAAATCTCTTTGTGCACAACTTCGAGTGTGATAAGATTTGTGCTGCTGTTATCAGTGGAGTCAAGAACAGGTTGTTGCGATTGAGGTGGAGGTGTGACGGAAGACGATGGCTGAAGTTGAGAAAGATTAAGCTGCTGTTGATGTTGTTGTTGTGTGCATGAAAATTGTTGAGATGATTGCTGCAATGATATTGATGGAGGCGGGTGTGATAGAGACGGTTGTGACGGTGGCGGTAGGGATGGTGACGGTGGCAATGTTGAAGGTGGTGTTGGTGATGGTTGTTTAGGTGACTGAGGTGTTGGTGGTGTTGATGACGGTAGTGTTGGTGATAGTTGTTTTGATGAAGATGGCGGTGTTGGTGTTGGAGCAGTTTGGAGCAGAGGTGTTTGTTTATTTTGTTGTTGTATTTTGATTTGCATACCAGAGAAAGAAGCAAGTTCAGGTGTTTTTTGAGGGTTCTTCACTGGAGGTGGGGAGAAACGTAGTGAATCTCTTCTTTGTTTTGAACACAATGGGCAACGATATTCTAAATGATTTTTTTTCATATAGTCTTTATCACAAGGCTTTAGATTTACACATTTTAAGTGAAAGTGACTACTACAATGACCACATTGAATTTTCGCAACATTGCGCTCTACTTTTAATCCACATATGCAAGACATTCTAGTACTTTAATCAAAGAAAAAAGAAGAACAAAATTCTCGACACAAGTGTACCCCACGACACTTCCGTACTCGGAATGAAGCCAGTCCACTACCACTTGAGCCACGACCACCTATAGAATCTCGAAGTAATGTCTAGCAGTAATCAGCAAGCATAGTAGGACTTCATTTGCCTTGGAGTCGCTTTTCCAATGTTGCAACGTCCTGGTGGAAGCTTTCTCCATGTTCGTTACAATTACAGTTACAAGATCTCTGTAATTTTCGGCTTTAACATTTCCTAGAAAATCTGTCACAACAATTCTAAAAGCATGTTGTCAAATTCAGTATTTTTCAAAAGTTTCCGTGTTTGTGGTACAACAAAATGCCATCTTTAATTTTTGCCTCACTAAATTTCGGAAATTTCTCTTTCAGATACAAGAACCCTCTACCGTTTCCGATCTAGAGCTTTAACGAAATTTTTCATTAAGCCCAATTTTTTATGGAGCGGGGGTAGAAATACGTGTTTAATATCAACCAGGGGTACGTTAGTAATATTTTTTACACCCAGAGTTAGTGACGTAGTTAGACGTAGTGGCCATTCTTTCTGTATGCGCGTACGGCTTCGTATACGGCTGTCCCATTCACACAGAAAACAGCAGTGTTTCGTATACCCCAGCTTCAGTCCAACAAGAAGCGCTATAACCTTTAAATCTCCACAGATTGACCACTTGTAGTCTTTATACTGAACGTGTTGTAGGAGATATCGCATATTCTCGTATGATTCCTTCTTATGAACAGCGTGAGCTGTTGTGAACTAAAACTGCTTTTAAGGTAAGTTTACTGTAATCAATAAATAGGCGCCAATTGCCTGGTTCATGTATCTGTCCAAACGCATCAAATAACTTGTCAACATTCATGCAGTATTCCAAAGTCCCTTCTTGAGCGAAACAATGTGCAAGTCCTTTTTCACTTTTTCGGAAGGCACTTACCAGGTGTATGCATAAGTCTTTTCCGGTTTAACTAAAAGATGGCGGCAGCGAAAAGCACGCAGCGTATTAATTTGACACACAGCATTGCCTCGATGCGCTTTAAGCTGTCATATAAACTAGGTAACAACGTCATTTTGCTCGTCTAACATTTAACTACAAACACACATAAGTTGAGTCCGCCAAAAACTAGCGCCTTTGTTTTATCGTTCAGTGATCATGTCAAGTGTTGTGCCTGAAAAATAACTTTCTTATTTATTCAAAAGAAAAAGGCTGTTGAAAGTCATGGTTTGCTGGTAGAAACACATGAAAACATGTGAGACATGATTTCGACAATTTAAATGTGAAAGACAGTGAGCGCTCTGGTAGACCACAAAAATGCGAAGACGAGCAATTGCAGGAGTTATTGGATGATGACCCGACTTAAACTTAGCAGAAGCATTACATGTGTCAATCAGCAGACGTTTACGAGCAATGGGGAAGATCAGTAAACTCGGTAAATGGGTCCTATACGATTTGAATGAAGGTGAAATAAAAAATCGCAAAGTCACGTGTGAAATGCTATTTCAATGCCACGAAAGGAAATCATTTTTGCATTGAATTATGACGGGTGACGAAAAATGGATTCATTTTTTATTTATTTTTCGTACTCCCCAGACTTGGCGCCATCTGAATATCACCTCTTGGCATAAATGGGGCACGCGCTCGCACAGCAGCACTTCAGCGATTTGGAGGGGGTTGGAAAATGGAGCGACGAATGGTTTGCCGCAAAATACAAGCAATATTTCTGGCATGCTATTCATAAATTACCTGAAATATGGGCGAAATGTGTAAAAGCCGATGGCCAATATTTTGAATAAAAAAAAATTAATTTCCCTAGAAAATAACGTATTTTTTTTTACTAAAACCAGAAATAACTCATAGATACAATAACTCATGCATACTCATACCTGGTCACCTTCAAGGAGATTCCATTCATTTAATCTGGATGCTAGGAGTTCTGACTGTTTCAAATCTCTAACCAAATCATTCAGTTCAGCGTTTGAAATTATTTGCAGTTTGTTGAACATTCTGGTGTTTGAAAGTCTGGATCATTGTCGATTTCCTATGCGAATTGCATATCATTACTAGTTGAATAGCTCCCCAAAAAGGGGAAGGATATATCCAATCCGGTCGATAAGTCTCCTTCCGAATATCAGTAAGGTTTTTGAAAAGGTAATCAATAGAGCTCTCTCTGAATATTTCTCTTGGAAATGACTTCTGTTGGAATATTTCAAATTAAAAATGGTCTTCAGCAAGGCGCGGTCAATTCGCCGATCCTATTCAACATTTATACAAGCGACTTGATAAGTTCACTTCCTCATACTATTGCGTACGCAGACGATTTGATAGCGTACAGAACAGGTCCAAAAATCGAGGTCATTAATACTCTTTTGCAGCGTGACTTCGAAAAGATAAGACGATTTTGCGATGACTGGAAGTTGAAAATCAACTTTCAGAAGTCAGAAACCATTCCCTTTAGGACGCCGTTGTCTGGAGCCTCTACGGATACCAGAAAAAATTGGCGAAAGTTCTCTATCATTGGACAGCACGGACAACCTCTTGCCTGTCGAAATGTAGTCAGATACCTTGGAATCTGGCTAGATCAGTTTCTGTATTTTGGCAAAAATGTAGATGCTGCTCTGGCCAGAGCTAAAGGTGCTTTTGCCCTTACAAAGAGACTGTTTTATAGCATTCAACTCGATGCGAGGGTAAAGGTTATCTGCTACATGGCCCTTATCAGGCCCATGCTGGTATTTGGTTGTCCCGTGTGGTTCAATGTACGAGCAAGCTTAATGGAAAAGATTCGGGTGTTTGAGAGGGCTTGCCTTAGGGCTTGTCTTCGCTTGTACAGAACACCAGAGTCGGAGTACAAAAAATGTTATCCTAATGAGGTCCTTTACAACAGAGTGAACCTAATACGAGTGGACAACTTCGTAATTAAGCTGACTCGAAGGCACATTGCAAGGCAATGACCTCGACGAATAACCTAATATCTGGGGCTTACTACCCCAATTACCTTTACCACGAGAGTGTGTGCTGTGACGGCTTCGTTCTACCGGAAGCATTCCTCTACCTTGATCAGATAGGGTTGATCCAGGATAGATCAGCGGTCCCGTTAATCTTCCATGTCGCTCGGACAGCTGGGGACAGGCGACTCAACTACAACAGAGACGTCGCACATGGCAGTGTGGATCGTCTCAGGTTCAGTAGGGCGATGGGGAATCGCGATAAATGTCAAAAATGTCAATGTTTCCGTCAATTACGGACCAGCCTCACTCATGAGGCAGAGCTGACCAATATATTTGCTTTGTTAATAGCGGTGCCCAGCTTAAATAGGTTTAGGTTTGCATTTAAGAAATATATACATATACTAGTATATATAAAGGTATATACTAATGTATGTATATTATTGTGCATAATGTATTTGTGTCTGTATGTATTTATTGTGTATATAGGTTAAGTAGACTAAGTTTTATTTTAAGTTAGATATTAAGTTTTTATAAAAAATGAAAAAATGTCCATATTCTAAGTTTTTTGTTTAAAAATTGATTTTTCTTAGCCGTAAGTATACGAATATAAAATAAGTAGTAATATGTAAATAAAGTCGAAAGACATACATATAAGAATTTAGAGTAGCTTAGAGTGCCTGCGTGGGGCCAGTAAGTTAGCATAAGATTGTTAAGTAATTGTAAGCTAGCATTTAAGCATTTTTTGTTAGTATGTAAGAGTTAGTGATTAAGGAAATAAAATGCTTTAAAACTGAAAAACTAGTTGAATAGCTAGCTCATTCAGGTTCTTCATCCAAACTTCATAATTCTGGTGGTTTTGGAATAGGATATTCTTCACTATATTTGACAGGCCGTAAAGCTGATGGTAAACTTTGATACTGCACAGTACGCTTGGACTTCGGGGCGATGCCCTGTACGTTAGTGAAGACAATGGTATCAATCTGTGGCATGGTCTCTCGGTTCTCTCCACACCATAGGTACTGCAAAGCGCCTATCACGTTTTGTACCTTTCAACCAACTTGTTAATAATGTTATACCAGTTTTGAAACATATTTATATGAGGAGCCCATGCTTGATCTTGATCTCCTACTTTAACTCCAAAATAAAGTTCGTAAGCTTTTCGGACAATTATTTCCTATTTTTTATTTATATTTATTTCCTAGCCATTGTACTTAATTGTTAATGCACGCTAATAAACAAACATGAAGATGTGGAACACAAATACGATAGTAACGACTTTTCACGGCACAAGATAGAAAATACACAAGTCCGTACACTGTTGAATGCCTACTAATGCACACTATTGAGTTAGATGCGTATTTATTGCAACAAACAGGCAGGAATGAACTTGTTTGAACACGATATGTTTGCCAAATCACGCAGAGTGGTGCAATGTTTATTCCTTTACAAAAACAACTCCATCCAACATGCGTTGCATACGTATAAATAAAAAAATGTTTTTTACTAAAAACATATGGGCGATAAGCTTATTCTTTATAATATTTGAAAAGCATACAGTTATTTTAGAACTAGAATTTTGAGCAAACCTATGATTTTATATAGTTCAGACTATGTTATAGGACGAAAAAAAAACCTCTGAGATGGCGACACAATATTTTCTAAGCTATCGCAATTGAAAAAATCAGCGCAATTATCTCATACTATTTATGTACCAACAGAGACAAAAAAAATCATTGAATTTATCTGGTAAATCACTGGGATTAATTATGACAATCTTTTAACTTTTGAATTCGAATGCTCTCAGTTGGTTGGTTCAGTATTTCTTCTACCCGTTTCCATTATTTTTTTTGCATCTCTCTTTGGAAATATTTTTACATAATTGTTCATACACAATAATGATATTGGCATTATTCGAGTGTTTAGCTTTTTTCTTGTAAAGTTTGTTTTTATTTTTGATTTTGTGGATTAACTCAAAAGTTAGCCACGGTTTTAACTTTTTGAATCTTTTGTTGCTTATCTCTACTGTTCTCGAATATTAATTTAAATAAAAAATGAAGTACCCTCTAGAATTCAAAACGAAGTAGATTATTTGGTGCAACCAGTTTTGTTGAAAGAAGAACCGGAGGGTAAGTTTTTTGAACGTGAACCCAAAATATTTTATAGGCTCAAACATGTTATGCAATTATCAGAAATCTATTTAGAATATAGATTGGAATAGGCTCACCATGACATGGTCAATGCAAGTACTAGAAGAGTCAGAAATGCGTGTTGATTTGTTAATGCATGACTCCAAGCCATACGATCATAGCAAAAACAAATAGTTGCCAACTGGACACAATAGTATTATATGATTAGATTTTCTAATTCCTCTTAAGACACTGTAACTGAAATACTTCGAAATCGAATCGTTAATGTGAAATTTAAACACCCAGCTACTCGTATTATCCATGAATGGCACTTACATTGAAAAAACCCCAAAAACTTTCCATTCTCGGTATACATTGTGTGTATTAAATATCTGGAAATTTTAAATGAAACAAAAAAAAATACTTTCTTCATCGAAATGTATTTCACCGTCTTCAAAGTAGACCTCATTGCTTGCAATACAACTACGCAAGCGCTTCACTCAGTCTTCCATACATTTTTTTTCGTAGGCTGATTGAGGTATGACTCAAAACTCTTTCCTCGAAGTGGTAATTTTAGCTTCGGAAACAGGAAAAAGTCAAGCGAAACCATATCAGGTGAGTATGGTGCT
The DNA here is from genome assembly GCA_949129095.1 of Volucella bombylans. Lineage (NCBI taxonomy): Eukaryota > Metazoa > Arthropoda > Insecta > Diptera > Syrphidae > Volucella > Volucella bombylans. Next base: position 117,693,095 of record OX422142.1, on the reverse strand, counting down.
TGATCGATGACATTTGTCGAGTGTTTCGCTAAGAATTCTTGGACTATAATGACTTTGTGAGAAGGTGCATTATCATGGTGCAAAATCCATGAATTGCCATTCCACAAATGTGGAGGTTTTCGGCAGATACTCTCACGCAAACGCTTCATGGTGCCTAAATAATATTCCTTATTCAACGTTTGTCATTCGGCAAGAAATTCGGAGTGAACTACATAGCGGTAATCGAAGAAAACTGTCAGCATAACCTTAATTTTTGAGCGACCTTGTCGCGGTTTCTTGGGTTTCGCCTCATTTTCGAAACGCCATTCCTAAGACTGTTGGCTAGATTGCATATCATACTCGTAAACAAATGTCTCGTCGCCAGTTATTTTACGTTTCATGAAAGTGAGGTCCATGCAATCTCGGAAAATCATGCCTTTGGTGACCTGCTTTCGATTCGCTTTTTAAACAAAATTAAGCTCTTTTGGGACCAGTCGTACATTTGGAAGTTTCATGCCCAAAATATCAGTGAGAACGCTATGAACGAACTTAGAAGATATGTTCATCTCTGGAGCGAACTGTCTAAGAATCCTACTACGATTTTCGAGCACCGGCTTCTTGATTCTGTCGATGTTTTGGTCGTTTGTAGCCGTTAAAAGTCGTCCAGAATGAGGCAAATCAACTACTACCTCTCGGCCTTCGTTGAATGCTTGATATCATTCATTTGACTGTGTTTTTGACATTCGCCGTATTGCGCAACATTTTCAACGATTCAGCCCACGCAATTTGATTTAATACTTAAAACTGTATCTTTTATGTGTGCATTTGAATAATAAAGAACTTAATACTCAAGTGGGTATTACTACACTTAAAATGCCTGAGAACGTTTAAATTTTTGGGAAAATGGGACAGAGAAAGGAAAAAAGATGTTGGGCTCAGTTATTTCGCTCCATGGGTGACATCCAATATTTAATGGGGAGGCTAAATTATTAGTGGAATTGGATTTATTGTATTCCAGGTCGCTCATCTTCCGTGAATTTAGTTGCCTGAAAAAATGGACGCCTTTCAGGCGTGGGTGGTATTGAACCCCAAACCATCCGATTCAGAAGCCAGTACACTACCACTTTTTACACAGAATAGTATGTATCAAGAACAATCTACGAGCACATTAGAATGACTATATATTCGATGTCACCAATCAATTCGCACCCTCGTACACCGACGTTATGTACTTTCCTTTACTTCGTTATACTACTATTTCCGCCAATATTGCCCGAAAAAATTGCGAGCAGCCCCTTAAGCTTTTAACCGTAACACCCGTCTGGAAATGAATGCTTAAGAGTTAGGTCTTCAGTCCGCTTTCAGATGTATTCTGAATTATCGCGGTTCTTTCCTTAACTCCACTACTCCAAATTAGTTTTTATATTTTTCACCACTGAAAACAATTTATCATTTGAATACCCAGACTGGTCAAGGATAAATCTAACACTTAATTCAGCTATCCTTCCTCTGTCCCAATAGTCCGTTTTTTCGTTCATGCCTCGCCTTTTATCGTTAATAATGGAAGTTAGATACATGCACACTTTATGGCTAAACAATCAAAGAATGGATTATCTCATTCAAGGCATCATCACCTGTAAGATATTAAGTAATATAGTACTATCGAAAAACTTTACAAAAATATCTCGTTGTCACAGCATACGCTCAGTCACGACTAGGCAGTCATACAGTTGATCCGTCCAGCATTACTTCGTTCGCTATCGGTGAGAAAAAATGGATGACCACTTAAACTTCTCCATCTGCTCAAATGAGACTCCATGGGATTTTATACCACACAGAGCAAGCTTCTTGAGATTGATTTACTTTAGCTTTTTAACATTTAATCATATGCCAGCATATTCTCCATTGAAAGTAAAGCATCGTTTTCAGTTAACAAAAGTAGAGTAGTGCCATCTGTGGAAAAGCAAAGGAATAAGTAATGCCATTATCCTATTTGTCCCGCAAATCCAATCCAAACAAGAAGCATGACATAGTGCAAACTTCACTGTCAAAACTAGTGATTAATTGTTATTTACCCAGCCACAGCTTATATAGGTTATTTGCATATAAAGATGAAATGGCCAGTAACAAAAGAAAGTTATAAAATACATCAGAATTTGAAAGACTCGACCGTTTTTTTTATTTATGATGGAAAAGTTGCACCTGACAAAGGTTTTGACAACAGGCCTACCCAAACTAACATCAAAAGCAGAGTTTAACTGGAGCGTAAAGCTTACCCGTTAATTTAGAGTGGGATTCACAGTACGGCCTCGAGCAAGCGTACTGCAGGCCAACTATCTGCACAAATCGGCACGGTTTCATGAAAGCTAAATCAACCACCACTAACTTAATAGAGTTCGTCTCTAGGACACTTCATGCTTTAGAAGACGGTGATGAAGTCGATTCAATTTCCACTGATTTCAGCAAGGCATTCGATAAAATTTCTCCCCAACTTATCATTTTTAAACTATAAAAACTTGGCTTTTCCCCTCATTTTGTGGCAATAATCAAATCCTATTTAGAAAGCCGAAAATACAGACTCACCTTCAGATCTTCAATATCAGGATAGTCACCTTGGACCAATCATCTTTATTCTAATGATTAACGATATAAATCTCATTCTAATCTTTCAATTTTCGCTGATGACATGAGAATGTCCAAAGTCATTTCATTGCCTTATGACACCCATTGCTTGCAAGATGACTTAAATAAGTTTTCGGAATGGTGCAAGCAAAGCTTTTTGGAGTTTAATGTCAGTAAATGCCAAGCGATAACTTATTCCCGCAAACGTCGTGAAGTCGCTGATGTAATTTTTATACACCAGTTGTTGACTGGAAACAATAAAAACCTCACTAGGGTAGGGACTTAATCCCAAAATGACACTATGGATGTACAAGGCAATAACAAGACTTATCATAACGTATGCAGCCGCCGTTTGGTGGCACAAGGCAGCGCAGAGGTTAACACAAGAAAAATTCAACAAACTACAGAGACTGGCCTGTGTCTGCGCAATTGGTGCTATGAAAACCACAGCAACACAGCGCTTGAAGTTATTCTAAACATCCCACCACTTCATCTGGAACTCATGACAGAAGCAATGGTAAATGCCTAGTTCATGCCGCAATTCTACATGAATTCAAAACAAACGAACTATTTGGAATACACCTAATAGACAAATGTCTACCAAGATATAACTTCCGGAACAACTTTAAGATTACACTTCCAGTTCGTTTAATTGGGAACAGGAAAAACCAACATTTGCCAAGGACTCACATGTCTGGTAGATAGATGAATCCAAGACAAATAAAGGAGTTGGAGCCGGAGTATGCGGTTCTTGCACTAAGACATCCATATGCCCCAGTATGGATACAATGAGCTCTGTATTTCAGGCTGAAATACATGCAATAGAACTATGCATTCATATATATAACAAATAAGACATATAACAAATAAATACATTTATATTCTCTCTGACAAGTAGTGCACTTGCAATTAAAGCCTTTGAAATAAAATCAAAACTAGTCTGGGACTGACTGTCTTCAACTCCTACATATATTGCCCACCACAAATAAAGTCCATCTGATTTGGGTGCCAGGACATAGCGGACATGAAGGCAACGAAAAAGCAGACGAACTAACCAAGAAAGGAACCGCATCTCAATTCATGATGCCAAGACCATTCTGTGGGCTACCAATTAATACAGTAAAAATAAGTATTGAAATCTGGATAGAGGAAAAAAAAAGCTTCATTTCTGCAGACAAGCCAAAAACTGTATGCCAAACTGTTGGCATAAGAAAACAAATCAACTACTACAACTAAGTAGAAGTCAGATTCGAGTGAACACAGGCTTTCTCATGTGACACTGGCGTGTGAAAAAACACCTGATGACCATGGGCATAGCTCAAGACAACATATGCCGACTGTGCAACGAAGATGTGGAAACAGCAGAACACATACTAGGTAACTGCAATGTTTTAACCAAAACACGTCAAAGTTACCTAGGTAAATTCTACCTTGAAGCAGTGGATATAGCTACCAGATCACCCAAAGACGTAGCCGCCTTCCTAGCCAATTGCGGCATCATGGATGAGCTCTAAATGGAGGATATCACAATAGGCCCAGTTGTGGCCTATTAACGCAAAATATTTCATTCACTTCCAATCCCCGTAATCTATAATAATATCCGTCCCACTTCTCCTGATCCGAACTCACCGCACCAATTAGTCACTTTGAACAAATATCTAGAATTTTGCAAATAACGAACAACTACATCGAAGTCTTTGACCTAAATAGCAGCAAATATGAAATCAAAAAAGCACTACTCAATATGCCTACCCCGACTACTATTTCTCCCCCCCCCCCCACATTACGTTAGGAATGTCTTTTTAGTTTTTAAGCCTAGCTTTACATTTCTGCTTGGAAATAAGCTTAATAAAGTTGTCTGGGGTAGACCCACGACAATAATAATAATAAAGAAAAGCGGAGAGTCATACCTTCTAAGCCAATCTATAAAAATGGAGCCTCTCTTAAAGAGGCGTGAAAGGTCAGGCTGTACCCCACTTTGGGAAGCAAGTCTTAAATCGACATGGCCAAAATATCACTTATTAGGGCAGCCTTCCACAGCAGCGATGAGGAAGACAAAATTACTTTTGGCAGGTTAAATAAAGTATAATCTCTTACTCGTAGATTAGCTTTGAAACAGACGCGCTGGTCGGGCATAGGACTCAACGGGACCTATCACTGCGGACTTACTAGAGACAATTATTGCTGAACAGGAAGCTAATCACACGGAACTCATCTTAGGACGTGATGCATGTGACACTACGGACGGACAGTAATAACATCGGTGGGTTACTGTGATAATCAGTAGAAACCTTAGCGTTTGCAGTAAAAGGCGAGAGTCCACCTTTTTTTTTAACTTAAAATCGATGCCATTGACATCAATCTGCCACAATTCAAGATAAAAATATGGTTACGAACTGGAAGTTATCTTTGGATAACACTCTTTCAGACCACATATATCTGCTTTTTTGTCTAAATGATCATCCTCTCAGCCACCCATTCTCTAGAAACCGTTGGAAGATAGATTGGAACAGATAAAGCGATGCCTTTGAAAGTTATATAACTTACGTAATATCGACTTCACCTACCTGTGAAAATGATCTCTACCGGTCTGGGCCGATCTGGTTAAATCGCTGACACCAGCATATAACAATGCAATCGAAAAAGTGTGCCGGGTTAACGCCAATAGAGGCAAGCCGAAATTACCATGAAGGAATTTTACGATTCAGGATCTTAGAAAAGAAGTGGGACTAAGTCCTATGAGGAATTCCTCAAAAAATTAAAAACTAAACTTTGGAAACCTCACAGAAATTCTTAGTAAATCTTTCGTGAAAACATGAAGAAGTCAAGACTTCGTAAAGTTCTCACAACCAACCCAGCTACTGCTATACCCAGCTGCTCTTGAAAAATTCTAGTAACGTAACGTATAATCTTCTACTGGAGCATCATTTTATGGTGTGCCAATATCGGAGGTATCTAATCTAAAAACCACTGACATGGCTTTACGATGGCGACATTCCAACTGGTTGTGTTCACTTGATTATGAACGGAGGTTAATGTAATTTTCATACTTAGGGCAGAAAGATGTGTCCTTTCATTCTGAAAATATCGGAAGGACTGATTGAGACACTTCTTCGCCAGAGCAGAGTATACGAGTAAATTATATCGTGCTGTCGAATACTACCAGAACAAGGAATAATCTGTAGAAACCATTCTGCATCAAAATATCCATAACTAGGAGAAATTTCAGTATGCTATGTCGGCCTTCCCCGACATCGAGTGTACTACCAACTATCTCAAAACAAAGAGGATAACTGCAGCACTGTCAAGTCTGGTAGTTACGGGTCCTTTAAGCGTGTTGTTAAATCAATTTCTCATAGAAAAAATTACAGCACAAGGGTTGAAGAATCCTCATTTCAGAGACAATTCAGTGGAGTCACACCACAAGGTGGAACATGGTAGTCAATGAACTAAGTACTTAAACTTCTGGAAGAGAAAGGCTGTTAGATATTCCCTTATGCAAATGAAATTGCTTTAGCAAGCACCTGCACTTTTAAAGAAATGAAATACAAAAAATCCTGAACAGACCTTACTAGGACATAAGCCCGTGTAAAACCGAATGCGTATATGTACATATGCATGTACAAGGTGGCGCTAGACTATCGGAAGACGGTATAATTTTTGAAAATGGCGTCGTAGGTTAATCATATTTGGCTTTCGTGAATTAAACAGACAAGCAATGGAGCGCTATACTCCACAAGAGCGTGGAATAATTGTGTTCATGTTTTTGACCAACAATTGGTCAGTGATGTTAGCGTAGCGCGAATAACGACGTCGATTTCCAAATAGCGTCGCGCCAACTGGGCAAAAATTCCGACGCTTAACTACTCGAGTCGAAAAGAGTGGAACCACAGGAGACCATGCAGGTCGTGGCCGCCACCGGACTGGTTGTTCGGCTGAAAATATCGCGGCTGTGGCTGCCGATGTCTCAGTCGCATGTAAATTACTGTAAAGCTATCCTCAATTTCAACAAGGAAGAGGACGATTTTGTGTCGAAAATCATCATGAGCGACGAGGTGCATTTGCGCTTAAGCGGTTACGTCAATAAGCAAAATCTTCCTTTCTGGGGCACTGAAAATCCGAGTGTAATGCACGAAGTGCCATCACATTCACTCAAAGCGACTGTATGGTGCGGCGTTCACGCGGGAGGAGTGATTGTGCCGTATTTTTTTGAGTACGCCATCGGCAATGCAGTCACTGTTATTGGCGAACGCTACAGTGCCATGATAAACGACTTCTTACTGCCAGAATTGGATGAGCGGAGATTGGAGAACATGTGGTTTCAACAAGACTGTGCAACCGCACACACAGCACGAGCCACAATGGATATTGTGAAGAAAGCGTTTCCTTGTCGCGTAATCTCCCGTTTTGGCGATTTGGGATGGCCACCAGGATCGCCCGATTTAAATCCAATGTCCGAGTGAATAGAAGTGTCATTTGATCCGCCCGGCAAAACATTATATTTTAAGTATATTTTTCACTTCTTTACTCACATAATCTTCAATTAAAATCATTCCTTAATCGTGAAAAATATGGAAGGCAACTTTGCTTAAATGACATCGGCCTAGAATCCTCATCAGTGTTTTATATCAACGAAAGTCTCACCAACAAAAATTGCATCTTACTACAAGAACCAACACGGCTGAAACATCAAAAGCAACTTTTCTCTGTTCCTATCAGCAAATTATGGTGAGAAAGGAGAGGAACCAACAAAGCATCTTAGTCAGCGATGCAGATGCTCTCGCAACCATTGCTGCACGACATCACGCAGTCACCTTACAACGTCAACAACGAACTCTTCTTCGACGCCTAAAAAAACGATGTAATTTTTCCTGTTTTTCTCCTCTTCTTTTCTTTTCTTTTTATATTTCTTTTTCAACTCTCTCACTGCAGATCTATTAAGAACTATATTTTTTACTATTTTCCATGGCATACACTCTAAAGGCGCTTGTGTCTCTTGTTGTTATAATTGTTGTTTCTGTTGCACTTCTAAGTCTAAAAAATAAAATTGATGAGTTATTTGTTATTTGTTTAGTGATAGTATAGTCGATGTTGTTTGTGTACCTGAGACATGGTTTGACTCGGAGTTAAAATCAAATCTAATAAACTTAAATAATATGCAGTTTTTTCCAGGTCACAGATGCCACAAAGGAAGAGGTGGTGTTGGTGTCTATTTAAAAAAGTGTCATAAGTGTCATATTATTAAAAAAATCATCACCAACCGACTTATTGGAGTACGTATTCATTGAAGTTAGGACTATTTACGAAATTTTCCTTCTGGGGTGCATATATATGGCTCCGGATGTTGCACACCATACATTAATAAGAGATGTGCTCGAGGAATTATCTCCTTTATATTCCAAAATCGTTATATGTGGTGACTTAAACCTAAACATCTCAGAAAATAATGCTTTTAAAGAATTGATTGAGTCCCTTCGTCTCAGTTTCGTAAATAGTACCCATCCTACTCATTTTGAACCCAACAAAATACCCCTTTAATTGATATTGCGTTAGTGTCTGAAGAAAATTTCGTGCTTCGGTACGATCAACTTCCTGTTCCAGCATGTTCGCATCACAATATTATTCTGTTAACAGTCAACATACTTTCAGAAGTAACGAATAATGATTTCTTCGAGTCGTTTGATTATACAAAACTTAATCTAGTAGTACTCTTTCATGACTGCCAGACGATAAATTGGCAGCCGATATATGCAACAAATGATACCAGCTTTCAAATATTAAATATTTCAATGAGAACATTTTATACCTTTTTAAAAAGCATGCGCCAGTGGTAAAAAGAAGGTCAAAGAAATGCACATTACCTTGGTTTACAAAAGAAGTGTTTGATCTCATGAAAGCCCGGGATATCCTATACAGACTATGGAGACGGTACAAATGTCCTGAAATACACACAGAGTTCAAAGTTGTACGTAATGCAGTAACATCATTAATCAGATCTAATAAAAGGTCATTTTATGCAAACAAGTTCAATGCAGTTAGCTCAAACACCGACTTTTGGAAGACTGTGCGCCCACTCGATTTGTCTTCTGAAAAGCCAGCCCTTCCAAGCCTCATCAATTTAGACGAATTTAATGCTAAATTTGTTTCTGCATATGATATACATAATCCGACAAATATACATATCTGAACCATAATGCAGTAGCGACGACACTTTCTCCCTACAATGTACCGACGAAATCAGTGTTGGTAAAATGATCCTTGACATTACATGTTACGCAGTTGGATGGGATAATAACGTTCCCAAGTTCATAAAAATCCTCCTTCCAGTCATTCTCACTCATATAACCCATATTTTTAATTTTTAAGATTGAAGTTGTGAGTATTGACAACTTCAATCTTCCCTGAAAATTGGAAAATTGCTATAGTGGTGCCAATTTCGAAATCTCCACTGCGCGACCCATTGCCATACTTCCATTTCTAAACAATTCAAACATTATTTAAGGGGTTACATATGTTTCTCCGCTCAAAAACGGAGGGTTTTTCAAGATTTTTTTTCGCTACAATTACAAATTAATATAAAAAAAGTAAAATATACATTGTGTAAAGTATTCCTTGACGAATACAAAACTTTATTAACAATTGAAGAAAAACGATTTTAAGGTATACATTTCGCCCATCTCCGGAAGCCTCTTTTCAAAAACGTGCTGGGCGGTACCAGGAATATCTGTGGTAGGTTTCATCTGAAACAAAAAAAAAAACCTGTTGAAGTAGATAGATAAAACTAGTCTCATTCATAGCCGTTCTCAAATATCTTCATTTTTAACAAAATGACAGCTTTTTGAACGTACGAGGCTATTTTTCACTAAAAAACGAGTCACATTTTTATTTATGGCAAATCTAAAAATTAAGATATCAAAAAAATCCTACGTAGGAGACTAGATAATGGTATTAAGAATATCCGTGCGAAATGGCATGCAAATCAGTCGAGTGGTTCAAGTGATATTTCTGGTACCGGCTCGGAAAACACTGTTTCGAGAAAAACGCGTTCAAAGTTTTGCTACTCGGTTGTAGGTCGAAAAAGACGTATATAAATAGAATATGATTTCTTTTGGTAACTTACATATCATCATCGATGCCTGGGCCATATAATGCGTCATTTCCAGATGATGTGACTTCATATAATTTGGCTTTTGCGGCTTCGGTCATGAGTGGGCGCCTTGCTTTCGTTGCGCCAAATGCCGCGCGTTCAGAGAGATCGAGTCGCCGCGAGTCCTCTAAGGCGACCCAGCGATGAGCATTGGGTCCACTGAAAATCCCCATAATATGCATGATCTTTAACAAAGTTGTTGCTCCTTCATTAAACAAACAGGCAGCAACATTAGCAGCAATCTCAGCTACTGTCAAGCCTGAGTGCAGCGTCTTTGGCGATATTTTGAAGATTAAGTTGTTGAGACTCTCATTATTATTCTGTGTGTAGCCTACTACACAACGCTCTAATAACTCGACCTTACTGAGGTTCTCGTATATGGGCCTATTAGCATGGAGAACTTCCACTGGTAGTGGTTTATAGTCGTGGGTATATTCTGTCGATTTTCCGCTGGCTTTTGCCTTTTGCCATGAACACCATGACTCGGAACCCGGTGATTGTGATGATGCGGTTCGTTATCCGTTGAGCACTTTTAAATTTTTTTGCGGACGCACTTCTCTCGACACCTTTTTGCGCGATAGCGACATGATTTTTCCACTTTATTTCTTTTCGAAATGCAAAATCTCCAGTGTGTCTTGCCTGCGTGGCTTCGAAAGCAAAACTAACAATGTGCAAAACTGAAAAGACGCCCGGTCCGACGTCTAATGGTCATAACTTTCTTAATTATTGGAATTTTTGAAAAATTCTTGCGGCATTTGAATTGCAAAAGAATATAGAATTTTTTCATGTAAAAAAAAATCGATTTTTTTCTAAGCGGAGAAACATATGTAACCCCTTAAACGATAAATAGGTTATTACAAACTGTCAGTCGGGTTTCAGTGCTATGCATAATTGCACCACAGCTTTACTTAAGGTTTGCGAAGATATGCGTGAGGGCTTAGACCACAAAATGTAGCACTAATTGTGTTTTTAGACTTTTCTAAGGCATTTGATTGTATAGATCATAAAATACTAGTCATGAAACTTCGAAACCAATTCTTGTTCGACCGGTCTCTATGTATTTTGGTGTCGTCATATCTAAGTAATCGGTCACAGCATGTGTGTCATGGATCCCCAAGGATCCGTTTTCAGGACCCCTACTCTTTATATGTTATATACACGACTTAGCCGTGCGTCTTGTGAATTGTAAACGTCGTATATATGCAGATGATGTGCAGATATATTCTGTTTTTCCCAAATCCCAAATTAAGCAAGCGATAATTAATCTAAACGACCAATTAGCAACAATTTGTAAGTGGTCATTTGAAAATAAACTCAGTTTGAATCCAACAAAGACTAAAGCAATGATCATTAATGCTAGCCGAGCTAAAGTCAACAATTTACCTGGAGGACTCATATTACAAAAACTGCATCGAAAGTTTACGGAGCCCTTAGAGGACTTAGTCCAACCTCCAACTGTCTTCCCTCCAAAGTTAAGTTAAAGCTTGTAAAATCATACATCCTGCCTATTCTATTATATGGATGTGAAATATACTCCGACATGGATTATGAATCTCGGCGAAAGCTGAATGTTGCCCATAATAGCTGTGAGAGATACATATTCAGCATAGGAACATATCTCTTTCCACTCCCATCAGATTGTAGGTTTGTCAATCGATGAATTGATGAATTATCGAGCTGTGCTATCACTACACAAAATTTTAACAACAAAACAACCGGAATATCTATTTGAAAAAATTATCCGTGTAATGTTAGAATGTTGCAAGTGATCATTCCAAGATGCAAATATGTTAATATGGCCATTTTCGAAAACGTCATCTGCATCATATTGCTTTTGCAAAATGTTCTTAAACGCAAGCTGCGAAAGTTCGAAATTTGTTCGAAAACAACATCACACTACATTTGCAGCATGTTCGATAATGCAGTCTTTGCAGGGCAGATGTTCATAAACGTCAACTGCGCTGCAAAAAAGCAGCCACAAATCCGCGCTGTGCATTAATAAAATTGGAAAAAAAATTAGTGAATCCGAATATTCAGGGGAATCTCAGTCTCGTGAACAGTAAGTACATAAAATCGGCTAATTTATTTGTTTTAACTAAGTATTATGCTTGTTAGAACCCCATCCCCTACTCCTACTCAGGTATGCGACGATTCTATGGAACAATAGACGCGAGGGAACATAAAATTACTTATAACAGCAAGATTAGGATGTGAATCCTCGTTCCAAAGTGGTAAAAAATCCAAGAGGATGTTATGGAGTTATGTCCACAGAGACATCCTAACGCAGGACCAAGGATTCCCCTTCAGTTGTACTCTCATTAAGATTTTCCAACACAATTTTCTCAATAAATTTTGTTAAGGGTTCCATTTTGCTCTGTTCGAAAACGTCAAATGCTCTTGCAAGAAAAAAATCATGTAGATGACACAGATCAACGATGCCAAATGACGTTTGCAGTTTGATGTTCGAAACCCTTAAGTATTGCAAATGACGATCAATTTGACGATCAAATGACGTTTTCGAAAACGGCCTACATCTAGACAATTTTTTGTTAAATCGATTCGCCTTTGGAATAGTTTACCCGTAGATATAAAGCGCATGACGAACAGAACAGCCTTTAAGAAAAAATTGTTTCTTCATTATGCTAATAATTCCTAATAGAGTTGCCTACTTTCCTACCTTTTCTTTTCCTTATGTTTCTTTTTCTTGGTACTTTCTTTTCCTTATCTCTTTCTTTTATTTAAACTTAACTCCTTAAACTAAACTCAAATTAAAGTAATATACAAAAGCTTGTTCTATTTTTTTAAAAGATGTGTTTTGTACACAAGTCTTATGTGAACAATGAATTCAATATTAATAACAAACTAACTAACCATCCCAGACTTCTTTCTTTGGGGCTACTTGAAGTCGCGGGTTTATGCCAACAAGCCTCTGATAATCGCAGCCCTTAAAGAGAATATTCGACACGAATGCTTAGTCTTGCGAAAAGTCATGGAAAATGCGATAAAACGGGCACGAATGTGTATTAACAGTGGCGGCAGCTACTTGGCGGATATCATCTTTTCCACTCAACAGAAACAATTGTAAAGGTCCAAATAAAGATTTCCATCACACAAAATCAGTTTTTTTTTATTTAGTAAATAGTTGTTCATCTTCTTCCTCTGGACATCTATGACCAGTGCCCTGCACTGCCAGTTGCCTTAAAGCTGCCTTTCAGTTGACCAGTTTTCCAACAGGCCACATATGCATTTTAAAATTAAAAAAAAGTATGTCATCCTCTTGTTTGAAAGAGAATCCAATCACAAGTAGGGAAGACTAGATCTATAATATTTTGCAATCTATGTATAGGTATACACTTCCTCTTCTACTTTTAGTAACCTTTGAAATATTTGACGCATATAATTACACATAACGCGGCACATCTCTTCCACGTATCTGTGCTGCTCTTGCGCAGCGTCTGCGAGTAGAACTTTGTAGTACCTAAACTTGGTAGTAGCTAAAAGCTGCAGCCTATGTCTCAGGGATATGGTCAAATAGCCTAAAAACCACATTTTCTGGGTGCCTGTATAGCCGATGAACTTGCAAAAAGTCTCACAACCCTAGATAATTAGTCAACCCCTTGGGATACCATATAGCAACTCGCTGTGACTAAACTTATGCTCAAACTCAATATGATACATGAAGAAAATCTCAAGTCATCAAAAGCTAGAAGCTGCCTCTGAAAAGAAAGCTGGATCAAAGACGTACTAAGAGTCTGTCATCAGCGGTTTTCATAGGCTGCTGCTTGCACTTGGTCTACCTTTCAAAGATTTTCACAAGAAGTGTGCAGAAAGAGGAAAACCCCGTGTGGCTGATTTCTTTTTCTTTGATAATCTTAGAGATCTGTCCGAAATATCTGGGTAATATCTGGATAATTTTGACAGTTTTAGATCCTTGTAACCTTCTGGTCGCAGATTTTTAAGGGTGAGGGCAAAGTGCCCTTTCTGTCCTAAGTGAGAGTCACTCGATGAATGCTGCCAATGAAACACCTCCATAAAAGTAAAACAAGTAAAGTGCTTATAACAATTCAATAAATTTAAGGACACATCCATTCGGCTAGATTATCAGAATATATATTTCCAATGGAATACCACTCTCAGGATTGTACGTGTCAATGGTCGTTTGCTGGTCTATATCATTTCAGTCTCATTTCTGTTACACACAGCCATTTGCACATAACAATAAAATCAGAGTTAAATTCTGGAGCATAATAATTTATCATTGACATTTCGAATTCACATTTCAGACGGAGGCAGGACCTTTATATCGATTTATCGTGCATTCATGATGTTTTATTCAAATCGCCTCTAGTCCATTGTCCTTGGTAGCTCATTCAATTACAAATTGACAAGGAGATGGAGAGAAATTGTTTCGTTTTAACGACTAAAATCGTTTCTTCAGACTTAGAGGATACAATTTCGAAACTGTCGATTATGAAATACTGAAATTTTGAGATACAACGAATCGCAAACCTATTGGGTAAAATTGCTCTTGCTATGTACTCCAATCAAGAATATATCTTAGAGACGAAGTGGATAAAAACGAACGAGTTTTAAGTGAATTGTTAAGATACTTTATGGCAATTTTATTCAAGGTTAGGGACTTGAGTGAATTTGTAAATTTTAAGGCATAGACGGCAAGCTCACATTGTTATCCAACGATGAACGTGTAGAAAGTTTGATGACACAAGTCCAGTGGAATACTTAGGCCCATCTAAGAACAATTAATTTAAAGTTAAACAATTGTCTATAATTAAAGGAAATACCACTACAAGCCAGGTCAACTACATAAACAGTTTCGGAAGTCAGCGGTCTTAAATAAAACGAAATCACTAACACATATTGATCGCTGGCAGACACCTACTCATCATCAGTAGTTACAATATAAATGCGCATTTAGAGAACGTCACCAGCCTTAATAGATACTTGCTCGTAAGAAAGGATTGACATTCGGTGACTAATATCCCAAGGGGCGGCTAGAAACTACATAAATCATCAGGTCAAATGGTTAGTCTCCATTCTTGAAAGCTTAAACCGAGAATCTCGACTTCCTTGAACTATAATTACAAACCGGTCTATGAATGTGGTTTATGGGAAAGTACAAAATTATGGATGACGTAGGTGGAAACGCTAAAATGGCATTTCCGCTTGAGTGCTCTAAGATGGTTGACGTTGTCGAGAGGTTTCCACTTTTTTGACCAGTCCGATTTTGCTGTGCAGCTCATAGAGCTTGCAGTTCCAAAGATTGTCAACTAAACCGGGACCAAAAAATCATTCGAAGAATCTAGCATCCAAAACGGCCAATAATATCTTTATCTGCCTTCTTGAGCCATGGCGTGGGATGATGAAGTTCGTTTGATTTCGGACGACATATCATTGTGGGTATTAGTAGAGGTGATGGGGTAGACAAAGTTCCCAACTACCTCATAGTCATAGCTGGCTTTGTTGAAATTCAGTTCGAATCGTCGATGTTGTGAGTTTCTTGTTATTATTGATAGCATACACTCTGTTCGATGTCATTCACAGGGAAACCGATTTTTGCCGATTCTATCCCAATACTTGCAAATTCACCAGTGACAACTCGCTACATTTTATTCTGCTACTAATGTCAGTGTCATTATCGTGTGAAAGTATCATAGTTAAACAAATTTCTAGTGTTTGCTGGCGAATATGCTGTTGGGGATGCCACGTTTTTATAGTTTTGCGGCACAATATGACAAGTTTAGTAGATTAATTAAGACTAATCAAAGTTCTCTAGAGGTGCTATGCTGATACTCCTCAGATAAATAAGGGGAAGATAAGTATTGATCCGAATTTCTTGAGATTTCTCTAGGATGTGCTGTGTTGTGAATATTTGACGCAGCTTAAAGGATGTCTTTTCTTTATGACTGCACAAATGATGCTGGACTTCCTTGCCTCGTGTTTACTTTCTTCCAAAAAAGTCTTAGGAATGTGTTGATGCATGCTTTCCATCAAGTCATCTCCGACTGTTTTAAATAGCTTGACAGGTAGGCTGTCCGACCCGGAAAAATTGGCTTTCATTTGAAAGGTAGAATGAGTTGCTCAGCCTGACAACGGATTTTTGGCCCGCCTTGCCGTTCAACAGTCTACGGAACTTGTTTTTCTATATCCTCCGCATTGATTGTGATGCAATTTCTAAGTTTTGTTGCTCGTTTCTGTTCGGCTGTCCTGCTACTGTTTTCTTTACACGTTCCTTTTACCTTTTGGTAAAACTTCCGCATATTGTTTCTGGTTTCCGAATTTCTGCTATTTGCTTCCGGACAATTGGATGTTCCTCCTTCTTGTAGGTCTTTCAATAAGGCCGCTCAAAATTATAGCAACATCTGTCAAATTTATTGAGAGTTATTAAGTAGTATGTGCAAAGTTATAGCGTTGAACAACCTCTGCAAATCATCAACAAAGCAAACTGTCCCGCCAAGTCGACTATTCGACGTTTGGTTGACAAATTCAAGTCAAACAGTCCGCCAGATAATCAGCCAACACCCGAACTGCTGCAAATATCGCTCCTGTGCGTGAGAAGCTACGGGAAAACCAGAGGCAGCCAATTTCTCATCGTCCACAAGAACTTGGGCTTTTGGCGACTTTAATTTCTCGAATTTTGCATCGGGACTTTTGTTTGCACCCGCATAAAATCCGACTGACCCAGTAACTTAATGTAAACGACCATAGGCAACGCCGTGTGTTCGCTAATTCTGCTCTGGAGCAGTTTGAAGCTGACCCAAATTTAACGAAAAAAAATCATCTTAGCGACAAGGCCCACATTTTTTGATTTTGTGATGAATGGAGGTGTGAACGAATACAATTGTCAAACTTGGAACGACACCAATCTACACAAGATACACCAGCGCAAAATGCATCCCGAGAAAATTACTGTTTGGTGCGCATTTTGGTCTGGCGGAATCATCTATCCGTACTTCTTTCAAAACGATGCTGGCACTACAATAACCGTCAATTGGCCACCGAGATCGTCCGATTAAACGCCTTTAGACTTCTTCCTTTTGCGGCTATCTTAAATCGCAGGCAATTGATGCACTCAAAGTCAGCATAATGAACGCCATTCAGCAAATTCAGTCAGATTTTTGCGACAAAGTCATCGAAAATTCGACCTCCTGAATATGTGCCACCAAGCAAAGTCGCGGTGGCCATTTGAACGATGCCTTAAAATGTTCTATCAAATAATAAAACAATTAGTCCTTATTGAAAGACCCTATACCTTCTGGCAAATCGATCATCTGCAGATAAGCCGTTGTTTCAAAAATGTTACCTTTTGAACCAAGCCACAGGTGGGTAATACCAAGTAACAGAGTTTTTCCGCTCGTCTTGAATGAGGACCGAATCAGCATCATTAGGTGGATAGGCGTATCTTCAATTCTTGACCTATCATTCACCAGCGAATTTCAATGAAATCCGATGAGCCACCTAAAGGTTTTTGCCCGGTTTTTCGCACCATTTCTACCAGTTAAGACGAGATCCCTACCGTAACAAAAGCACTGACGAACAGAAGGGTAGTAGGACTTGATAGTCTTTTAGCAGCACCAAACCGAGTCTAGTAACCTAGAGTAGAAAAGAGAGTTTTTGCCAATCATTGTCAGCGACTGCCTTAAAAGCAGTTGTTAAGTCAGTAAATGGAAGAAAAGTCACCGCACATGACTATCAATGAGCCTATCAAGTTTCGGATTGTCATTCCACCAGTAGAGAGAACTAAACTAGAAAACCGAAATATCGCACAAAAAAGAAGGAGAAGTAGACATCGAGAGACCTGTTACATAGGCAGAAGTAGGTGCGACCGTCATTGCTGGTCGAAACTCCTAAGAATACCCAAGGAAGTGTTTAGATGGAGACTCTCTGATTTCGGATCTGACCGACCTAGATGTGCGTTGTAGAATTGGAATACAAAAAACTGCGTTCGGACTGCTGTCTAAAGTCTAGAAAAGCACTGTTCCCAGCGCAAGAAGCAGCCTGCAATGTAAAATCAGTACTGCTATGAGGGATACCACTAACACATGCAAATTTGCACAATATTATTTTCATACATACTCGTAGATGTCTAAGAATTATCTTGTGGATTTGTTGGCCCAATCATATCTTCAGTGAACAATTTTATCAGAGGGCAATCCAAGACACTATACACACTACTATGCGAAGTAGAAAGTGGTAGTTAATTTAACCCAATCTGCCACCCAAAGGCAAGTCTATCTGGATGTAAGTGGAACTACAGACTTTTGTAGATCTTAATCTCAACCGACAAACCTCTGCAGACAGCCCTTGTTTGCCAGCTGTTTCCAATTTCGCACGACTAGCTTGTTAAGTTTCTTCTTTATTTGTGAGCCATCTGAGGTGAGTCTTCCTCTTCTCCATTTTCACTCGGATATATATTCCACGACTCTCCGAACTAGAGCGCTACTGTTTATCCGACGTACTGTTCTAGCCATTTATGGCGGTTAAATCTCTTCCTCCATTCTTAGGTGATGCAGACAGGGCCCTTGGCCACTCGAAATACGTTTCTCTCTAATTCCATGCCTCTGCGTCTTATATTGTATATAGCACTACTTTGGTTTTCCAAAAGACTGTTCTGCTTCTCAATTACCTTCTAAACGCCAAAAAAAGCAATTGTCAGGAGTTAATATTCCAACTATCTCGAAGGAGTATCGTTAATATCAACTATGGAACCCAGGTAGACAAAGTCCTAGATTTCCTCGAAGTCTAAGTCTTTGAAGCTGTGTATCCTGTCTTGATGGTGGCGTGTACATATTTCGTTTCTCACTCGCTTACCGCTAGGCGCATCTTCACCGGTTTCGCTTAAATACCTGCCAATACCGCACAAACAGCTCACTGTGTTCTGCCGATAATGTCTATGCCATCCGCAAGTAGTTATACAGTCTTTACAGATTGTACTTTTGATTTTGGCTCGCCTTGTAGGAAGCCTTTTCGCTCCCAAAAGTCTTGATAACACATAGCAGCGAGGTTTTTCCACGGTTATTCTCTAAAATCAGATAAGTTAATGAAAGATATGGCTCGTATGATTTTAGTGCCGATATGGAATTGATGCATCTTTTCAAGATCTGCCGTAATATTAAAATCTAGCCAATGGTAGATTTGTAAGGCCTAAAACCACACTGATAAGGAAGAATCAGTTGCTCAAAAAAAAGATTTTTTGTTATTACACAGTGCAAAAAGAAAGATGTTAAATGCGAGATTGAGGAGACTGAGGGCTTAATATCATACATTCCGTAGACTAGGGGGTCTGCTTTGTTCCGAATCTAACATACGAGTACAATGCTGATGTGACATTCACTTGGCATGATTTGTTAAAATGACTGAATGCATGCTACTGTAGCTTTATTGCCTCTTTCTTGAACGATCTGAGATCCAGATACTTAGCTGTATCGGAAAATACTAAGCTGCTACTATTGACTGAGGGAGTGCCTGTAATTGGAATTTTGTACATATTTCTTGGAAAAGAGTACAAAATCTGTTTTATGAGGGTTTACTTCCAATCCACAGCGTGTGTATCTGTCGGCAAACGTGTTAACCTGTTAGGAGTTAAGCTGTAGGAGTTCTTTTGTGGTATTCAGATGCTTACCTGAGACGACTATAGTAACGTCATTCACATAGGCAATCACCCTACTACCACCCGCTTCTAGTGGTTCTAGAGAAGGGATGAAAGGACACTGCCTTGAGGGAACTCTTAGCAGAAGCCCCACCCAGTTTTAGATCGTATATGGACCTATGCAGTAGCAAGTTGAGTGATTCACCACTTGAGGTCGTCCAAGAGCCATTGGTTTTTGCAAACGGTTAGGCGTTTTAGGATTTGTAGAGATGATTTTTTTTAGCCGCGATACCTCAAAGATTCAGTTATTTTGTCAAGGATTGTCGCTTTGCCTTCCTCAGTTCTTTGTTTATAAATATATTTTGAGGGATTCTTTGTAAGGGTCACAGTTAGTTGCTTTTCTTGTGCTTTTTGCTTGGTTGAAAATTTTCCTGCAGACGTTTCTAATCAGTCCTAGTACTGATGGCCATTTCTGCTACTTTTTCTTGCCTCTAGACTGAATATGAGGACCTGGTTGAGAGCCAAGGTGAAATCCTTCAGAAACGTTCATATTAAGGACGTTGGTGTTGCCCAGGAGACTTAAGAGTTCAGAGGAGAGTATTTTTAAAAGGGAAGAGCTTCGTTCAGACTGAATTGGATATACATTTCTGTGATCTGAAAAATAGTGTTCAGACGATGCCATCCAGTTTGCTATCATTTGACTGATGTTGTCGGAGACAAGAGTGGTATCTAGCACTTATTTTCGGTTTTTAGTTATGAAAGTGGGCTTATTGCTAATGTTGCAAGCAATGAGGTTTGCACTTATAGTATAATCAAAAAGTGACTCGCCTCTATCGTTAGTGTTGGTACATGGTACATACCGTGTCATGTGAGTTAACATCGCACCCGAAGGTGAGGCCAGTTTTTTGTCTTCCAGCTTCCAAGATCACCTTTTTTAGGTTGGAGGCCCACATAGTCGTGGCCAAGATATGCCGATGCCAGCCAGTAGGGGCCCACAGTCTACCAATGGTTATGTCGGGGTGGCTGGGATTGGAGAGCAGGACAAAAACATTAAGGCTACGTTTCGCTAATACACATGTTCTGATCTTACCTTTGTTTTTTGTATAGAGCGGAGCGTATACATGTGTCCCCTGTCCACAAACCACTCTTTCTACAATCCATGGTTCCTGGATTAGGATGACATCTTCTGCGTGTTTCACACATTTCTTGTCGATATGTCTTCTTTCTTCTTCTTTGAGGAGTACACGTATATAAAGCTGATGTTCACAAAATTAGCGTTATCATAAAACGCTAATTCACATACATCACATTCAAAACTTCTTCACTAAGTCTATTTCTAATGACAAGTCTGCATCCAAATTGCTCCTGCTAATCTTTTGGTAGCAATCATCGTAATATGTATATGTCACAGACTTTCATCCTTCTTACGAGTCCATCCACGTGTTTTTCGGCTGGAAATGGATCTAACATGTGGCACCAAAAATCGATTGTTTTTTCAAAGCCGCATGGGTTCTCAACAGGGCCTGACGCTTTTGGTTGTTTCTTAACCGTATATTTTTCACATACTGGTTGTGAGTTGAACCGAAGATTAACCTCCAATCTGGAAGGCCAGGTCGTCTACACCGGTGTCAATAGCCCTGTTCTTGACATTCTTGTGGGGTAGTTTAAAAAACAACCCTTTTTCTGATCTTTTAGGCAAGATGCAATAAGTAAATTCTTTGTCTAAACACTCTATTCTAAAAAAAATGAAACAATTCTAATAAATGTAAGCTATTGTGGAACGTGTGCAGTATTTTAAACGGATTTTTATAGCACGCGACTCTCAACTCCTCAACTTAAAACAAGAAATGTAATTGATTTCAAGACTACAATATACTCGTAATATATTTAAAAGATTGTATAAAATCTTAAACCACCACTTTGTAAGTTGCAATTTACGAGTATGCACTGGGACTATTAGACCATTCCGGTCTTTTAAAGAAATGAAGTATGCAAGAGTTTTTAATTTAATCGTCAAAATGTATGCGGCTAAATGGTATTTCAAGGATGACAGGGTAGAGATCTTGGAAAGGAGAGCAATAGAAAGCCCACAAATACTCAATTGCAGGTACATTTACGAGGATTCATTAAGTCTCCATAAGATCTCCTTCTTCGACAACGCAGTACTTTTCCCAATTTCGCCCTCTTCAGTTCTAGTACTGGTATTATATTCTTATATCAACCAGCAACTAAAACTAGGGTCAGAACTCATTAATTTAGCTGTCGCAACAAATGGCTTCAGTGTCTCATTCTCCAGACAACATTACTTTCAGGGCTTTCAGAGCCTATTATTGTCACGCTTTTCTATTACCGTGACGCCGCACATAACCACCAGTACTGACACCTTTAACATCAACCCCTTTCCATACCATTCGACCAGTCTCACCCACACTCTTCCTTCATTTCTTTGTTTTTCTTGGTTTCTTGAAATCAGCTCCACCACATCCTGCTGAGCACAGAAAGTCAGGAGACTATTTGCTGCTTTAAATTGTATTCCCTTGGCAGAACCGTACCAACCCCCTCCGGTTACGGAATGCGGTTGGCTACACAACAATGCCTGGATTTCCAGGGTTGTAGTGAAGCTAGTAGTGGCAGTAGTTTAAGTGATGGTGGTAAGGGTGGAAGTGGAAAGTAGCGAGAAAAGTCAGCAACAATTGCTGAGTGATTCCTTACATTTCATCCCCTTTAGACTATATGTTCCTGAGTTTGTCTTATTTTTTGTGTTTCGGATTTATTTCTTTCTTTCTATCTTCTTCCCACTCTTCCGATTGCTTGAGCAAATTAAAGAAAAGAAAATCAGCAGGAAAATCTTCAGGCTTGTGTCGCACTATTTTCCCCAAACTACGAGAGGCAAAGTCAGAAACTTTCATAAATCACTCGACAGCGCTTTGTTTATGGACCTGACATAAGACTCAACGGAACACCATGACTAGCTCTGGCCTGTCATTCAGTGAGAATCTCTATTCTCTTTTGGCATGGAAGTGGAACAATGGCCAATGGTTGGTTGTTGGAGCGTGTGTACCCCTCGAAAGACAAAACGACGAAAATCTGTTTGTCACTACACTCTGATGCGCTAATACAATGGACCAACCGATGGCGTCGCCGACAGCTGGTTCTCTAAAATCTACTAATTCCTTGCAAACTTGCACACGCACACACAGAAGCATCATCAATAATTTCGATAAAAATTTATCCCAAAACTTTATTACTTGGAGGCCGTATTTTGGTATTTTATTCAGGCATCGCATTCGGGCTTTTACTCAGGATTTGGTTGGTCTTTAATGCCATTAAGAACGCATTTTGGATTCCATGAGGAGAACGAAAGAGAGTAGGCATTAGTTGGTGGAATGAGCTCTAGACTTGAAAGCAGTGGGACGAATGAACGCGTTCCCAAAGGGTTGCTACTAATTAGAGACGCTTCATAAATTCGGGAATGCCATTTATTGCGAGATATCATTGCGCAAATCCCTTTCTCTTTGCTTTTGTAGTCAGCGGAGCTGTGATGCCTGTCCGTTCCAGAAGGAAAGCACTCGCCCATTTAGCACTTACAGTGGGATGGAAAAACTTTCGTTTTCTTTTCTTGTTTTTTTTTATTTTGTTTTTTTTTTTGGGGAAAAAACTGTTCATGACCAGGAGAACAAAATCTTGAATAGTCAAAAAAAATTAAGCCTCCTATGCGCAACAGTGCCAACCTCAGTTCTTAAACTTCTTTAATCAGACTGCTGTGCATTTTCGATGATTTTAGACCAAGATATCTTGGTCTTCCAAAGTCGTCCGGATTAGTGTGTCTAGGGCTCTGGCAGTCTAGGTTGAAGGAGATTCTTAAGATTGTTGGTGACCACATTCATGTTGAGGTCACCGCCAGAACATAAAGCAAATGTCGTGGCCTAAGTAAGCATAGGGTTGGTATGGACGGGCGGTTATATATGCATGCGTATAAGAGAAGGGAACATAGTAGATAAGCACACAAAGTTGTTTCAGAGTGTTTATGGATGAGACCGAGGAAGAAACTGGGGTTGGTCGCATCAGTGGCTATGCTGAAAACTTCAGAGAACAAACATTATCAAATATGCGAATGCAAAAAGATGTGGCCATTATATAGGCAGTGGCATTAGTCGTCGAAATCCTGTGATTGTTTATACGCATATCACATTGCATATTGTGAATGGGAATGCGCTATTCGTCATCACGTTTCCAAATTTTACTCAATACCAGGCACTCATATCGTTGTATAACTGAATCAGAAGTGGATAAAAATAGAAACAGTCAGAACTCGGATCCTCCAATGATCCCAGTAACGAGTACAACGAGATACCTGGGGACTGAAAGATGAACCTTGTTTGCCTGCATTGCGACGTCTTCCAAGGTAGGAAAACGTGACAAATCCGCAGATCTTATAACCAGCAAACAAGGTGCAGGAGAGAATTTGAAGCGTCTGAAAAAATCCAATGACCGGAGTGCCTTCTATGTTCTTTCTAGAAGAGAAGTTATTCTCACGCAGAGTCGCCGTTGAATGAAGCACGTTCTACAAGTTAAAAGGCTACAAGTCTGATGTCAGATGTTAAATATCGAAATGAAGAAAAGTATATGATTGCCGTATTAGAAAATTGCAGTCGCAATCGGCAATGCTTCCAATAACAACAACATTCGAAACGACACCGAAAGAAGAATGAAATCCTCACTAATCGAAGGATGCAAAATACAAAAAGCTTATTCGTATACTCATTTGGAAGCCCAGATGTGATTTCACTGAGACTAAACGTTGGGCTGCTAAGGGTGGCTCACTTCATAAACGCATACGCCGAACTCCACGGTAGATGAAATTTTCACATAACGGCAGATCTTTAAAAATACCCAAAAGTTCGACATCGGTATTCACCACCTCTTCATTGATTTCGATATAGGGCCTAAGTATACAGAGCCATGTCTAGTTTTGGCAAGCTCATTCGACTACGTACGAGTAGAAGAGAGCACGCTGTTCAGCCAAGGTCGGTAATGATCAAATTGAGAAATCCAATGATGAATAGCACTCAAAGAAGACGATGCCCTGTCATGTGACTCTTTCAACATACTCGTAGTTTTTGAAAAAATTGTGCGAAATCCGCAAGCCAACAGGCAACATCTTTCGAAAGTCTGTTCGCCTACTTGCATACGCAGATGATATTGATATAATGGGACGACATGGACAGTGAGCTGTCAGTTGAGCGTTTGCGACTATAGAAGCACAAGCAGCAAAAATGGGTTTAGCGGTCAACAAAGGGAAACAAAGCATTTTCTGTCAAAAAAAAAGAGTCACTCAACATTGATGCCTGGAACAAAACGTCACAAAAGGCAGCTACAATTTTGAGAAAGTAAATTGCTTTGTCTATTTTAGCTGCGCTATCAACTCCGACAACGACACCAGTGCGGAAATCATGCAAGGAATCACTCTTCCTTGAGTTTAGAAGTCAATTGAGTAGAAACCTTTTTGGAGCAATCGAAAAGAATTTGCACAGGACACTGATAATTCCATTCCTGTTTTACCGCGTAGAACCTTCAACATGTCAAGGCCACGGTGGATTGTAAACTTTTTTCGTCAAAACTTCCAAATAGTTGTCGTCCTTCTACCCACCTAGACGTGAAGCTTATAATGATACAAATCTAATGTGTTTCCTAGACTAAAAAATTCATTTCTCTCATTTGATGGATCACAAATCCTAACATCCTAACGAGGACGGTATATTTAGGATAGATTGCTGTGAGTGCTAAATGTACCGTATTTTTGACGCCATTGAGAGGAAAAAATTGTTCAGTTCCTACATGATGAACATACATTTTTCGTAAAAAAACAGGATGTAGTTGTAACACAACGATGCTCGATGCTCACCTCAGGTTTGGTGAGCTTCTATGAATCTATGTCTTAGTTTTATCGTATCTCTTAGCAAGTTCATGGGATTCATTAAGACAGCGGAACTGGCTCCAATCCACCTCTTGTGACGTTTATACTACATTGTAAGTGAAGATTTTCCCAATCTTAATGGCCATATAATAAACTTTAAAGACTAGAAGGAAGTTAAGCCTTTGCGTAATTCCTCGGATTTTTCTGAGCCTAGTCAGTTGTCATTATTTATTCAATTTTGTTCAGAGAATCTCCAGTAATCAGATTTGCCTATAACTGTAAATAGAAGTTGAGGATTGTCAAGACTTTCACCTACCCGATCAAGATAAAAGAATAAAAGCAATAAAAAGGCAAATGGCAACTGGAGATGACTTTGTAGAAAGAATACACAAACTCATCTCAAAGATTTGGTTGGATGAATGTATATTATGACCAATAAGAAGCAATTGAATACATATTCCGACTATGGGAGATCAGTCAGAAACTCAAAAATTACAGATTGATGCTCACTACGTCTTTAAAGGTTTTTAATGCGGGACACTACAGCATCTATAGAGACTAGCTATACAGTGTTTTGTCCAGTTCTGACTGATTATGCAAAATGAAGATGGAAACGCTTACTGCTTCGTAAAACTTAAAGGCGATTTCTTTAACACCATACTTGAGCAAATTGTGCGAAAGTGGCAGGCTAACACTAGAGGCGCAATTGTCCCAAAGTACGTGCAACAACATACATACACTGATGACACTGATATCATTAGCATAATAGAGCCAGTTGTTACTGCTGCATTTGCCAGTATTGAATCAGAAGCGGTAAAGTTGTGTTTGACTGTAAATTAAAACAAAATCGACTTTTTGCTGTCAACAGAAAAGCACCTAAAACATAGACGAATCGAAAAGAAGCTCCGGCCATGGCACTTTATTAACTCTGAAAACGATATCTCATCTGAAATCAATTTGAGTTTAAATAAGACCACTAACGCTTCAGTGCTGCTTTTTGTGGCAGAAGCATAGTCGTTAGTGAAGTCAGATGAAAATAACTTTAGTCGCTTGGACCGCAGAATTCTTCGAACGATTTTTAGTCCCGTTTGCGTTGACAGATCTTAGAGGATATAAAAGTAAACTTTACGAAGTATACAGGTACATCAACCTGATCAGAACACACTAGTCGCTTGAGCTGGCTTAGACATAGAGTGGCATATCAATTGATCCTTTTCAAATTGTCTTCCCTCGGGTTTGAACCCATATTACTCGTATTAAAATAGTTATTTTCTTTTGTGGAAAACCGTTGTTACAGTGTTAGGTTTAGGTCAGCCCTCTAAACCTCGTTTATATGCACTTCTGGTGTTCCGCAAGGCAGCCATTTAGGTCACCTTTTTTTCATCTTAACTCTAAACGATATAGTGTTAGGTTTAGGTCAGCCCTCTGAGCCTCGTTTATATCCACTTCTGGTGTCCCACAAGGTAGCCGTCTAGGTCCCCTTCTTTTCATCTTAACTCTAAACGATTTTGAGAGAATTATTAACAACCGCTTTCTAAACAAGTTCTTGAAAACTATTTCTTCACATGAGCACACTTTTCTACTTCGAGAAGAATGGACAAAAATTATTTAGAGCTTAATGCCTCCAAAAGTCAATCGATGACTCTGTCACGTAAGCGCAATCAATCTCCTCGTCGATTTTATTTCCTGCATGGCCAGCCTATACCCAAGGTTCAATACCTTCGCAACCTTGGAATATTGTACGATAGAAAGATAATCCTTAAATCCATCTCTTCACTTGGTTTTACATTCGATGGTCCAACGAATTTTCCAACTTCTAAGCGAACAGGCCATTATACATTACCTTTATCCGGCCCCTTCTCGAATATGTCAACCAAGTGTGGTCCATCTTTCAGCGAGCTTATATATCCAAAATCGAGAATGTTCAACGCCGTTCTACTCGAAGTGGCTTTTTGCTACTAATTGCTAGTTCGAAACATCTGACTTATAAACAGAAACCTCACAGCAAGTTGATGGCGAGAACATCTAAGAAACTAACCACGCAATACCAGTATAAATTTTCAAAGCCATCGAGAATCTTATAAACTTCCGATTTCTGTAATGTCTCACAACAGTCATCCACCACTGTATGCTCACTGCAATGACCAACCAGCAACTCAACGCTAAAACCAAATAGCCCTAAACCACCAAAAGGATTAGATTAGGAGGCGAAACAATAACGATGGCATCGAACCGTCCCTAACTCGAACGAGGCAATCGTATCTGATTGTAGATTGCATAGAGCCAGATACTGAACGCACACAAACGCACAAAACCAAACACATCCTTTGCTATGTGCTCAAAAACGACGTCCACAATCCGATAAAGTGTTGTTTGTCCGGTCACAGTTTTGTGTGTTGAATGGAACGTCTAGCGCGGGACAGGCTCTGGGGTTTTGAATTAAGCAATTCTCTGCCATTCTTCTACCACCCGGCCATTGTTATTCACCACCACATCATCATGAACGGAATGGGTACTATAGGTACGACTACGAATATACCTCTCCAAAATGGGGCTAAGCAGGCAACTCAAAATCATCGCATCATATCGCAATGAAATTTTTGGCCTAACAATTTTACTGTCATCCTTTGCTCCTACCATCCAATGAGCGATGTTCAGAATCTCACCTTATCATCCCTTTTGTGTTCTACGTGAACAGTGCGCTCGGTTACCATTCCCAACCCAAGACCATCATCAGCAACAGATATCGGTCGTAGTCGCTCCCGTTGGGAATAATAATGAAACTTTCAGGACGTGGAAATAATTCCGTTATGAAAGGGTTCGTTCAAAATTTATTCTTTATCGTGTCAAACGAAACACAAAATAAATCCAAAAAATCGCAGAGACAAAGTGCCAGATAACAAGAGCGGCCTAGAAGAAGGGTTGACTCTAGGATGTTAGACCGGTCGAGCTGGAGTTATCCTTGTATTTATGGCAGACAGAGAATGAAAGGGTTTTTTTATTCATTTTGTTTTTTTTTTTTGATTTTTGTTCTTTGGAGATCATGTCGCGCTGTAATTTTAAAATCACCGAAAACAAGGATACGCATCAAACAATGGCGCGCATATCCGTTGCTCGTATTGTATAAGCAAATGAAGTGCAAGCACGTGACACTGTGTGATGGTAGATGTTTTTCGTTTTTCGTGGACCCCCTCAGACGTGGCAGGATGTTGGAAGAAATTAATGGTCCGAGATAATTCGCTGCGATTATTTCATTTTCATTTTGGTGAATTATGATTTCAATTATGACAGAAGTCACCGCCAAATTGAGTGATTCAAAATGAATGAGGCGTAGTCGTTGTTGAAAGGGGGAAGAAATTTCTAGAGGAGATACACAGGCTGTGTCATTTTGTATGCAAATTGGATGAGTGGTATATGAACTATTATGTAACCCTCCTATCAAAATGAAGGCTAAGTTTTTCCTTTCCGCTAATCTGCAAACAAAATTAAAACACAAACTTTCGAAAATCGAATTGGTAAGCCATTGTACTGCAAGTATTGTAGGCAAAACAAATTATTGACTACCATGGGTAGGCCTTGGAAAGCGTTTAAAAAACAGTCTTGATGGCGAGAACATCTAAGAAACTAACCACGCAATACCAGTATAAATTTTCAAAGCTTTGCTCTTTTTTATGGTAAAGGTTATTATACTTTTCTCTATTGCTATATACATATATCATCAGATAGAACGGATCTGCGCTCCGATTGATCGGAAAACTACTGACTTCTTTATAATCTTAATTGGGCTAGAAGCGCAACTGTAAAGTTCGTGCAATCTTGATCAAGATTGCAATCTTGTAATCCCTGGTAAATCCCTACTCATGCTGGCTCAAATCAGAAGTACATGCTAATACCCTCGGATAGTGACAGATCCACTGTTGATGAGCCCGGCAAACGATTAAAAGACAATGATCTTCGGATCTGCGCAAGTTATATGTTATTCGGACAGATTCTGGATTGCTACAAATCAGATAAAACCGCTAACCTAAAAGTGCGATGGATTGGACTGGACAAAAACAGGATGCAAAATTATGATACTTACTAAGGATAATGTTACAAACAATCGGCAGTCGCAGCGTTAACGCCGTCACAGAAAAATTGAGGCAGCTAGTCTTGAGCCTCAGGCCTGTAGGCGAACACCTGAAAATGGTTAGCATAACAACTAAATTTGCTCCTAAAGACGACGCACAAATGCCCACACCCCGACAGAGGAGAAGAATGATCGTCCTTGACGATTTTAATGCCAAGCTAGGTAATACCGTCAGAAGGTACAACAGCACCTCTGAAGACGGATCAAGCTTTTTAATTTTGCCTTGGGATGCAGGGTAACTATAGCCATCACATGGTTTCCACACCATTATATACATAAAGGATCCCAGCTGACTCTTGATCAAGAAGTCGTCAACCAAATTGATATATTGATATACCACCTTGATCAAAATGTTCCCGGTATAACCACCGTGAGGCGCTCCCATTGTTCCGATTTGAGTTTTGTTTTTGCTTAGTTGATACACCTGTTGTTGATATTCCCTCTAAATCTTAGCGTCATAGCTTGACATGTGCAAAAGTTACGTAGCCAAGAGTACATCTATCTATGTGTATGTTGGCGATTTTTTACAATTTTAGAAATGGATTTCAATTTGCAACAACGAACTTGTATTAAATTTTACGTAGAAAATGGCCCGCCAACGTTGGAAATGTTGGAAAAGTGTTTCGGCAACGATTCTCTAAAGAAAACGGTCATTTACCAATGGCACGAGCGCGAGCGGTTCAAAAGTGGTCGTAAGTCAATCGAAGATAATCAACGCAGTGGCAGACCAGCGACATCGAAAACCGACAAAAAGATTGATGGAGTAACAAAAATGTTGGTCAATAACCGCAAATTAACCATCAGAGAGATAGCGGAGGACTTGAGCATTGCCTCTGGATCCGTCCAAGACATTGTGGTTAATGATTTAGCTTACCGTCGTTTAGCAGCAAAGTTGGTGATGATTTGCGAGGCTGAATCCGATCCCACATTCCCACATCATTACTGAAGACGAGACGTGGGTTTATGAGTACGACACGCACACCAGACATCAGGTAAGTGAATGGCGTTCATCAAATGAGCCGAGACGAAAAAAAACACGTCGTTTTCAGTCAAAAAAGAAGGCAATGCTCACGGTTTTCATGGATTACAACGGTGTAGTGCATCATGAATTTTTGCCAGAAGGTCAGACAGTAAACAAAGAGTATTATTTGAGAGAGAGACGTTTGCGTGAAGCAATTCGCCGAAAGAGACCAGAATTGTGGGCAGAAAACTCGTGGATTTTGCACCATGATAACGCACCGTCGCACAGTGCCATTATTATTCGTAATTTTTTGACGAAAAATGCAACAAATACGAGTGCCATCCAAAAGCCACCGAATTCACTTGATTTGGCTCCCTGTGAGGTCTTTCTATTCAATCGATTTAAAAAAAAACCACTACGGGGAACGCGTTTCAGCAGCCGAGAGGAAGTCATGGAAAAATCGCAGGAAGCACTGATGGACATACCGAAAACCGAATATAAAAAATGTTTCGCTAAAGTCGACTCGGACTATTACCTTTCTGTAGTTTAGATACGATATCTGAGGCAGCGCAATTGCAACGGCTGCAATTGCAAGCGACTGGCAGGACCTTTTCCAACCACAAACATCGAATGAATATGACTAGTGGCATTACTGCCAAAGAACAATCAGAGGGGCCTCCTCTAATGTGTTGGGTGTCAGCCCTGGTTCGATGACGATTGTAGACAACAAATCTAGCCTTAGAGACTGTCGAGGCCTTAGAGAGGTGCTACCAGAAGAATTATGTTCGGAAGTTTTACTAAAAATTAAAACGAACAGTAAAGGTCTAACAGAAATCTGCAAGGATGAAAGAAGAAACCTTATAGTAGAATCACAGTCGATGCAGAGAATCTGAAAAGATTATTTCTGCACACTGTCAAAAGGTGAGGACGAACTATATCACACTGTCAGGCAGAATGAACCATTCAACCAAGCTTAGCTGCCAAATGGTTTAAATCAGCAGGTGGTGATTGGATACGGACCATACATCAAATCATTTCTAAAATCTGGATCGATGAAAGTATGTCCGAAAAATTGATTCTCAGCATTTTTAATCTTATCATAAAGAAGGGGGGTTCTCTTAGCTGCGCCAACTGCAGGGGAATAAGTCTTCTTCATATCGCATATAAAATCCTGTCTGCCGTATCATATGGACGCTTAGGACCCTTCGTCAACGGTCTGATCGGCCCCTATCAGATCTTGAAAAACAAAACAAGAGTTCTAAATGGATACACAACCTCTTCATTGATTTAAAAGTCGCAAATAACGGTGGCTATATAGATAAACTATGCAGGGTTATGCCTAATTTTAGCATCCCTGTCAATCTCGACTGTGCAGGATGATCTTCAGAATGAATGTGTTTTCGTTAAGATCGGTAATGACAAAACTGAGCACTTCGATGTCGGGAAAGGACTTAAAGCAGGCGATGCGCTGTCTTTTCTGTAGCCAGCTTCATGGGCACCATCTCCCAAAAGTATTTTCAGTTACTGGCATACGCATACGACAAAGACATAATGGGAATAACATAGCGAGCTCTTAATGGAATGTGTGCGACTATTGAAGCAGAAGCGTCATCGATGCTCCAACAACTACACCAGCACCGTAATTATGAGAAGAATCACTCTTGTTTATCGCTCTTTCTTTGGGTTTAGAAGCCAAAATTTATCGAGCAACCAAAATGACATCAAAGACACTGATCATTCCAGTCCTGCTTTACGGCGCCGAAGCTTGGACTTTAACGAAAGCGCGTGAAAATTCCAAGCTTGGATAGCCTGCCTTATTTGGTAATGTCATCTTGAGCGCATAGACACCAACGTCCCGGCTCAGAAGGTTTTCGATTCCACCCCCGAGGGACGACGTCATTTAAGGCGACACAAACAAGTTCTTCCTCCTCAGCCAACTTCGTGAGCGCAGCTGGTAAAGAATCGCGCTAGGTGAGACCCTGGTCAACTCCGAACTGCTGTGGAAGAGTCCTAATTTCTGATCATCATCTTTTCTATAATCTGGATGAGCCAAAGTAATCTCCGCTCTAAGACCAGCTTAAAAAAAAAGAGAGAAATCGCTGAGGATAACCACCATGAACGTACTGCAGGAAAGTGAGTCTGACTATGCAAATGTAATTAAGCACTTGCACCTTCGCAAATACAGCGGAGTGAACTTGAGTTCTTATGCATGTTCCATGTTTTGGCGGATGAACTGCCAAGATGAAGTCAACGGTGACATCATAGGCAGATGCCGCGACTTTGTTTAAGCTACTCGTACTTTGAATTTTTTGGGGCTCAGGTCATAGAAATAAAGGTGGTGACGGGGGAATTTCAAGCAAATCGACGTTGGGGTAGAAACTCTCATAGTGGATATTTGGCGCTAACTTCTGACCAATGGGGTCCTCCAGGTGGGGAGCTACTTCCCGAACACGAAAAATACTATATACTGCGGAGCTATAAACAGCCTCGCCTATGCACGTGGAATAATCGGACCCTTGACAGTCCGTATGCAGCCAAGGAGTCTAGAAAACTGTGACTATGATAATTACTAAAGAGATTATATACAGCGTCTATTTGAATGCAGATTTATCATCAGAGGAATACGAAGGCAAGAGGGCTTCAGCTGCGGACATGTGCCCACAAAGGAGAAGCAGGGCTTAGTGCACTATTGCCTTTAAGAAGTTCTCAATCCGATAAACGCGCAATGTCCTCAGAAAATTAGGAAGGAATAGCAACCACGACTCCAGCTCCAAAACATCATTCAGAAATGGTTCTGCCTGTCACCTGATCAAAAACCATGAGTGATCATAACAGCCTGCTTGAGCTCTCTCTGAACGAGTGACCTAAAAACCCTCGATAAGTCCTGTTCTGTAACACCAAGTCATTGTGTTGTGATAATTTTCACCTGACCATCACAACGAAACTCCTGAACCATCTTGTCTTAATGTACTGAATACAGCTCAGCACTTATGCTTGAGCAATTCTGCAACTAAGATTTAGTTGCTACAGTCATTAGCTGTTGAACGGAGAATGGAAAGAGGTATAAGTTCGTCACGGTGTCAGCTTACTTTAAACGTCAACATCGACGGCAGTAGCCGAACTCATTAAATATCCTGACACCAGGACAATGGGTCTTTTCTTATAATGCGACAATAGGATTTAGAATACATTTTGGTGCAATAGCATGGGCAACGTGAGTGACAATCATATCCCGGACTTGGGTTCCAGCCACCATCTGTTACGAAGGTAGGCAGGAGATTATCGGCAGGAAAGTTAAATTGGATTCCAAGTTGTTTAACCCAAATTAACCAAAGTTGTTGGTGATTGGATTTCTGTCACGTGAGGCTTGGAAAATATAGGCCCAGTCACTGAGTGGACCTCTGGATCTACATGACATTGATAAGACCAACACATTTCAATGTTTCGTGAAATAAGTTTTAATGCAAAAATTTCACTGCTGCTTCCATTCAGGGAGCGTCTCCTGAAATGCCGATAAATCTCACTCTCCTTGAAATTCGTATCATGGACTGCACTCAATAAGCAATCTTAGTTTTAAAAGATGTGGTTTCTTGCACACACTGGAATGTCTTCGACCTGGAGTGTCAATTGTGATTCCGCTCCTACCTTATGGATATGTCGTCCGACGAAATGGCGTTGGAATACCAGTCGCTGCTAGAATACGAAGTCAACTTTAACTGTATTCAAGATTGTCCTCATCCTAAATCTAAACGAAGAGAGTAGTGAACGACCTTCACAATAGATCCAAGCCGATCTATAATGTGGAGCTGGTGTTTTGTTGGCGATCCTGATGACAATTATTTATATTGTGAGAAATAGGTGGAGAGGGAAAATCATTTGCACTTATAGCGACATTTAAGATGTATTCAAGACCTGTTTCCTCTGTTTTGACTTTCATTAACAAATGGATCTCTTATGAGAACAACCTTAGGTGGCACGACTCTCTAATTAAACGAATACGTTCGGACGTCTCAAAAACTCAACATCTGTTCTCCTGTTTTTGGGAAAGAAATGCCTTTTTGTTAAGCACCTTAATGTGACAGGCTTAAGTAAAACCACATCCGGCGACGTTTAATGAGAGATGACTTGTGATGACGTGAAGCACTTTCTTCGGCTGCGTTTAATTTACACAAACATTGGACTGATAGTACTGGGCTCTGATGTAGTGGATACTATTGTACAATGGTATTGTAAGCACTTCGTCAATGGAACTTATCTTTTTTCGTGGAATTGGTTACATGGAAATTAATAAGGATACAATGAACTGACCAAACAAATCAATGGAGAATCTTTAAGGAACGGAAACTGTCTTACATTGTCCAGCATTACATTGGATATACGAGTATCATTCAAGTCAGATCAGATTTTGACACAATGGCAACAGAGCAAAAAGGAGGATCGACACCAGATTCGATACAGAAAGTACATATATTCACTCCATATGAACTAAATGATTCCACAATTATTATACCCCAAAAGTGTAGACAATTTTTCTTCTCCTTGCATATTAGAAGATAAACTTTACGGCCATCTCATCGCAGTCTTCCACCAAGGACATCAAGTTACAGACCCACCATGGAAAGTACCGCTCTAAAATCTCAGTCGCTTAATCAAAACTCAAAGTTTACAACAATTTGATTTCCATTAAATTAAATGAATCTCTGTAACCTAACAAAGTCGGTGGCCCCATAGGACGACCGCCAACGACGGCGCAAGAAACGAGATCCCTGCACTTAATTTGTTGTTTTTTATTTCGGGCTTAGCGATCCTTTAATTTCCCATGGAGGACTTCAAAAGTCCGACAGATTGTAATGAAACGGCCAAATCACACACTCCACCTTAAGTTGGTCTATATCAAGAATGCTCAAGCACAGTTGGAGGAGTATCTATAGCAAACCATTATCTGAGGCATCCTGGGAGCAACAATGAAGCAACGACGCAATATACGAGTACACCTTCACCAGAAACCAGTTCCATGGCTGCTTTGTGTGAGGCAAAAAAGAAACAAAAAGAAAATAAAATAAAAAGATACTACAGAAAAAGTGCGGTGCAGATAATTACATTCTCAAAGATACTTAGAAGGGGGATTTATCTGCAATCTTCAAGTGCACGGCAGATACATTTATTTTGATTTTATTTCTCTTTCTCCGGAGCTCTGGCGCTCCGGTACTCCATGTTCAAAGAGTACTCTTGTACGAATCCTGAATCCGGAGTCCTTAAGACTGCTGCGGCTGCTGATGCGATTCTGGTTTTTGCAACGACCCAAGGCTGCTGTATGTACGATATCTTCTAATTAAAACGAAGGTTAAGTGTGAGTCATGCGAAGGAAATAAAAAAAAGGATTCACCAGTTTCATGGCAGAGGTTGAAACAGAATAATCAGATTCAATTCGGGAGCGGAGTAAATTAAAATGTTGCAAGTATTTCGTTGCAGTCTTGCGGCATAAAATTAACTCATTGGCAACTTCTTTTGCTGCAGTTGCAGTAGAAGACGAACAGTATCTAATTGAATAGTTAATCCTGAGTTGGGCTTACGAACGACATCGGAGTCGTAAATCAAGAGAGCAACCGAATGTTGAGAGGTTTTTTTTTTCTTTAATTCTTTCGTCAACTATGTATTGTGTGTAGGTGGAACGATTTTAATGAACGAATAAATACAATGTTGAAAGATTAACTTCCCACTTGCCACTTGCAAGAGGCAAACACCAGGCAACCGTACACATGTTGTTCTCCTGTTAAGTGACTTACGACTTTCCGTACCGAAAGCTACATACACAGATAATGTTTAAAGAGAACTCACTTAATCTTGGTAATTTTACTTTACCTTTCTAACTCAACTCGTGCAATCCAGTTAGAAAGACAGTAAACTAGAAAAGAAAAAAAAACAAAATTTGAAGAAAAGTCAATTACTGAGTATTGGCGAACGAACTGTAAGCCTCGAGTCTTGAAAGACTGTGTCTCTCTTCCAGAAAAGAGAATACCGGCCATAGTACTCCCACTGACGAACAACCGTCCAAAATCCTATACATCACATTAACATCAAAAATATCAAACAAAAGTCTCCAAAAGTCAGCTATGTGACAAAACCCGCGTCCAAGAACAGATGTCTCTTGTTTTTTAACGTAAGTACCTGCCGTGTGGGCTTAAACCTACGGGATGCCCATACATCCATGGGAGCAAGGATACGCCTTGCCATCGCTCACCGTCAATCCATTGATACCAATTCGGAACTGTGTTGCCGGCACAAGTTCCACCCTTGGTATGAGTCGAGGCCGACCTAAAACCTCTTACTGTTCTTAGGGTCACAGCACCCAGCACTTATTGCAACTCCACATTGAGTCAACCAAAGGAAAACCAAGGAAAACCAAGGAAAACCATAGGAAGACTCTTACCCGCGATTTTGGGTTTAAACCACAGCCACCATGACGCTCCCACAAGGGGGCCTACCTCTAACAAGTCAGGCCCGGACCGAGATCCGGGGGGCTCCTGACTCCCATGGTACCGTGATTTAAGTCCTGGTAGGGACTACCGGTGGTCCAGCCGCCAACAAGACCTATGACCGGCAGCTTGTGACTGATCAAATCGTAGCAACCTTCGGTAGCGTCATCTGAAGATGTTTACGATAAGACCAGTAATTTGCTCTGCCCCCGTTCATTATTAGACAACGTCATTAAAGGGCGAAGCCTTGATAATTGGGCGGGGGCCCGCGTCCAAGAACAAGCAAATACCATTAAACAGCAAACTAATGGGCAGAGATCACCCGGTATTAAGAATTAAGCCGTCAGTAGCATTCACATATACCGAGCGGGACGATGCGAAAAAAAATAGTACTCAAGTCGAGAACTCTCTCCCCAAAATTGTGGTATCCACTGAACCATAACAGCCAAAAGTCTAGATTCATCTCTATTCAACTTAACTCGCATCTCTTCCGAGATATACGACCATTTGCAAGTTGCGTCATTATAGACGAGCTGTTTTCGAAAGACGATGAACCTATGAAACACCACGTAATCTATCTGAGATGGTAGCGGAGCATATGCTTGACAATCAAGGTGTCCATGCCCCTCGTTTCAGTTCCATGGAGATTGAACTAGGACACAGAGTAATCAAATATATGGATCAATGCTCCAAGGATGTCCTTGGATTACTTGGATTGCTAGTGAAGGCCGAAAGAGTTTAACAGAAAGTATCGTTCAGGGAGTCTTTTGAAGTGTCTCTGACTTCAAATCAATCAAAAATCAATCCTGAAGGTTGATGACTGAACATCGGGCACAATTAAAGTTGCCTTTTCCTGCTTTTACTCCACGGGGTCCCTAAAAGCACTTCACGAAGCTGAGTGGCATGGTTTGGCATGAGATATGCAAGACCTCAAATATTCCGAACGACGTCGAGGGCGACACAGATGAAATTCTCTCAGCCAGCAAGCTGTTGGAGGACTTGGCTGTTGAAGATGAAAGCAAATATTCTCAAATATTTTGGCAAGTTTAAAATCAGGTATGATGATCAAAACAATGAGTCCACAGCAATTAAAATCTGCTTCGAACAATCGTTTCCTTTTCAAGAGAGGAAGGCATCAACACCAACATTAGAAAGGAGTAATGGGTCAGGAAACCAACATGCATTCCAAACAGTAAACACTTTAATGTCTTCCTATCTCTCAACTTTAAATCTGATAATTAAACAGCCGTTAAATTAGAAGAGATTTGAGAGCCAACCGTCTAGTGTCTACAATAAGTAATCTCTACCATAAGAACTGTAGAATAGGTACCCTGATCGTAGGTTGCGATGCTAATATGAGACACGATCTCTGCGGCAGCTCAGAAATCAACCAACGAGTCTCTATTTGTTTTCATGCAAACGGCCAGTTTCTACGTATGCAATGTTGGTAAACAGCTGGGTATTGTACAATTAATGTAGGTACTGAGCGCTTCAACTTTGCGAATATCCGATTTCAGAAAGAGCCCAGCCCTCATAGTTGGGGACTGTGAGTGGGTTTAACTACCCGGCTTCATCAATCACCTTGGATACTTAAAGATTTACTGTTGACGACCTCGTGAAACGAGAAAGGGACAGCAACGCCCGGGTATGCACATGAAATGTTCGTCTCTGGAATTAGTGGGGATCGTCAATTGTTATAATGCAGATATCAATGCCATCAATGCAGATATCAATGTGTGGAGGAAGTTGCCATAAAAAAAAATGTGACCACTACAGAGAACGGAAACAAAGACTATTTAAGTGCAGATTCTTTATAAGCGGCAGACTAAAGCAAATAGTCTTGATCTTCTGGCAAGTGAGCTTTGTAACAATTCGCAACAAATCTTATGTAATTCGCCAATATCAGCCTATTATGCGCGTATGTCTCCACACATGAAATAGGCGATGCTACAAAGAGTGCACTGCACAGCAATGGTATTGATGTCCAGAAGCCATTAGGCCGCAGAGGTCAGTCGAGTATGAGTGAGTTGCGTAAGGGTTTCCAGACACGTAAGTGCTAACCGACTTGCACATTCACATAGGGAAGAGGCAGCCAGCAACTTTAGTGGAGGTGTCTTTAGCTGGTAATTTTTGAAACCTCTTTATCTCTCACAATTATTTGACGTAATAAACAAATAAAAATTTCAAGTATATGTACATATATTCCCTCTCGGTCTTTGTCTTGCTCTTTTTAAAGACCCTTCGGGGGGTTGTGCATAGTCCCATTTCCCGTGCCGCTTAAAAATTAATTTTTTTTAACTTTAACCTCAACTGTCACTAGATGGGAAAAGCTGACCAAGGGTCGTAAGTTGCTGAAATAAAAATTATTTAATTAATATCATTTAATAAAAAACTGTGTCTAATAAATACTTTATGATATACATACACATATTGGTTAAATATTTAATTTTACAAATAAAAACCTTTAAAAAATGTCGAAATTGTCATCGGATACATATCGGAAAGGTGTTCTGGGGCAGATTCTTCAAGACCACTCCAACTTTAAAAAGAGTGGGGCACCATGTCGTGCAGCCAGCTATCTTTCGGAACTTCAAGAAGGCGCTTGGTCTTCAAGCGAGGATTCGACGAGGAGAAGTAGAAGAAGGTCTGGAAGAAGGAAGATTATGATGACATTTTTGATAGGTTGCAAGAGACGCATTGCACTTACCGTGGTGAATTAGTTGATGCTTTCGACAATCCCAAGTCAGCATCTAAAGAGAAGATTATGGAAAGTTAATCCACAGGTGGTGCTGTAATGCGCTTTCATTATCCCAAATTCAAATTCCGCATAGCCGCTTCGTACACAAATGCCGGGTTTTCCATGATGTCTTTTTGTCTATAGTCCACACAAACAAGCTCGGTGCAATTCAAAAACTTCGCCACTTAAAATCTTCTCTTGAAGCTGCTCGTTTGTTGCGGCATTTACGGCTGTATTCTGGAAATTATGACAAATCATGGGAACTATTTGTCGCTAGATACGACCACAAGCGAGTGTTGGTAAATGCTCACTTCCAACTTTGTTTTTGAACAGCAGCAGTTGCCAAATATGACGGCAACTAATATAAAGTCTCTATTGGACTTGACTCAAGAATGTTTCAATGCACTGGAAAATTTAGGATTGCCGCTTAGTTCTTGGGATGGCATGTTAATTTACATATTGGTACAAAAATTACCTAGCTTTACTCAGTGTTTGTGGGAGGAGATGTTAGGTAGTTCGAACGAGTTGTCCATACTAATACAATTCACGGACTTCCTGGAAACGCGTTTTCGGACCTTGGAAAGAGTACCTCTAGCGATTGGTCTTTTATGCCAGCGGTTCTTCTATACACCAAGCTCTTTCTGTATAGAAAAAAACAGTGTTGCACGTCGGGAAGAAGCAGTTTTCATGGTGAAGGTCAACATTCCCTTCGGACTTGTCAAGAGTTTATTGACATAGAGATCTGCGAACGATCAAAGGCAGTGGACAGAATCGTTGTTTGTCGGAACTGTGTGACGTACAGTCATAAGATGAGCCAATGTCAAAGCAGTGTACGTTGCTATTATTGCAAGCAGAAATACCATTCTCTCCTGCATTTTAATAATATCAGCTCCAAACTTACAAGGGATTATACAAACGTTTTACAGAAAATTAAATACCAACCAACCTAAAGTTTATCAATCAAGTGTTCTTCTTGCGACAGCAGTTGTTAGAGTCCGGTCTTCAAATGGAAACTATTTTCATCTTAAGGCATTAGTCGATCCTGAATCTGAAGCTACGATTATTACCGAATTAGCTGTACAATTGCTAGGACTTCATCAACGGCGAACCTTCATTGAGGTATCTGGATTGAGAAAAATCAGTAGTAGTTCATGTCAGCAGTATGTAAGTCTTACCTTTGGGTCGCTGGTAAAATCATACGAAACAAATGTCAAGTCGCTGACTGGTATGTTGCCTTCCAAGCCTTTAGCTCTGCAAAATTGGTAGCACATCCAATGCTTCTACGAGTAGTTAGCTGATCCACAATTCGATAAGCCTGCGGCTGTTGATATTCTCCTGGGAAGCGATGTTTACTCTGGATCCATTATCTGCAGTGATGATGAATGATCGCCAATTGCACAGGAGTCAGAGTTAGGCTGGCCTCTCCTTGGGAAGATAATTTGGCAAAATAAAGAACTTATCCATAGCTTATTACAGGTTTTCGATAACGACAGTCAGCTAGGAAGGTCCTGGGAGCTGGAGGAGTTTCTTTTTAATACTAAGGAAACAGCTGAAGACAAAACTTGTGAAGAGTATGATATCAACACAAGAAGACCAGATGTAAGCTTGGGTTTGGTGTCTCGAAGTTAGGAGCTTTACGCAAGTCAACTGGAAAGAAGGTTCCAGGAAAACCCCACACAGCATAAGGAGCATTCCAAGCGTTTAAAGGAATACAAGAAACTTCGTCAGATGTCAGAAGTTGATGGAAAGAATACCATACTGGATACACCAGACCATTTCTTTATTCCTCACAATGCAATATTCAAGGAGTCAAGCAGAACTACGAAGCTTCGTCGCAGTCTTGCGTACTGTATACGGTTTGTACGAAATTTCCTGGCAAAAATTGGGAAAAGAGACAGAAGTCCATTAAAGGTAGATATAATCGGCAAGAGAATACTCGAAATTCCTCAATGACACACTGCCCTGGAGAAGGTAAGCTACCTTGAACGATGGAAGCGATCTAAATTGGTGACTAACTACTTCGTGCACAATTGAAGTGAAGAATATCTGTCCAGGATGAAACAGTGCCCGAAGTGGAC
Source organism: Volucella bombylans (assembly GCA_949129095.1). Lineage (NCBI taxonomy): Eukaryota > Metazoa > Arthropoda > Insecta > Diptera > Syrphidae > Volucella > Volucella bombylans. The sequence goes on along the minus strand of OX422142.1, from coordinate 117,651,442 downwards.
AAGACGGGAGCCGGGACCAAAACGCGGAGACTTAGTTCTCATCATGAATGAGAGACTACCATTGCCATTGCAATGGCGACTCGGTCGGATCATCGACACACATCCCGGGAAAGACGGACTTGTTCGAGTGGCCACGTTAAGAACCGAAACCGGAGAACTTAAGCCGTCACTTGGGAAAATTCCTTTTTTGCCATCAAACATTGGAAACGAAAACCAAGCACTTCCTTTTCTTATAAGAATGATTTATTAGTTTAATTAAATAAAATAATTACAAATTCTGTCACCCAAGATTTCCTTACACAACACAACACACATACAGTCCACTCAATCTCACAAAACCATTCATTCCGGAGAACATTTCGGAGTTCCGACATTTCAAAATGCCAAAGGAAATTGGTGAATCAAAACCCCGACGGCATTCGAAGGTTCAGTAACACTATCAACGTTATCCACTCGAAACACAACACAAGACTTTAACCCATCAATAGGTATCAATTTTTAAAACATTTGAAACAAAGACAACATCACTTAAAATATAATAATAAATAGTAATATAAGAATCTTAAACTAATTTAAAAAAATCTTTAATACTTACAGCAGATAACTTGTTTACTTTAAGCAAATTGCAACAACAATTTTAAGGAAGGTGGATTCACGGTCTTTGCTTAAAAACGTAAACACCACACATACTCTGATAGTCAATTCGGCCAAAATTAAAACAACAAATCATTCGCGCAAGACGTGTTTTATTTTAAACAACATTTTTTTATCCTACACCTATCTAACAGAAAGTGCCAAACCCTACACACTCCAGAAGTTACTGGTTATTCCGTTTTAGTTGACTGCGACATTACTAACTCTGTGTTGTCTATCAACTAAACCGACAAATTACAACAGATGCCGAAAGAACGGTAATGCTGGAGCTCGATCGACCTGCGGCTGTATATCCTTGGGCGACGTCTCATCGATGAGATATATACGAAAATCTCCTCGCCAGGTGCACTTATTTCCATAGACTACACCGTTGTGGACTCTAATGGTGATGATTATCCGGAACTTCAACAGCTCACTTTCGTTTTCATTCGACTGTGTCGTTTCTCACAACGTACGACACCATTTGGAAACCCCAGGCTCTGGCGAAAATGGAATTTCAACGCATGCAGAATGTGGGTATCTGACGGTTGTAATAAAGCTCGCTTCACATTGTAAATAAAAACAGCGTAGACAACCGACAGTGTGGCGTCTACCGCAGCGCCGCCTCATCCCCGGCATACCACCGGACCAATATTCACTGCCACGCTTAACGAATTTTTTAATTGTTATACCCAATAGGACCACATCCAATGGGATGGACCATAAAACCCCAATGGTACCGGAGGTAGGATATTCAAGTTTACATGAATGGCAATCGATTTTGCGAAACCCAGCATAACATCAAGAACCCTTCAAGAACATAGGAGTATATCGACGCCATTCTCAACGCTTCGAACTCCCAAGCATAACATCACAGAAGTTTCTAGTCGTCGTTATGTCAACGGCATCACATTTAACCTGGAAAAGTGCAAGTTCGGAAAAACACCATCTGTATAACACAGTACAACATAGTACAATTTATACCAAACAAGCTTTCCTAACATCTGTTACCATCCGATCGTTTTTTTTTTATAAAGTAGAACGCGCTCAAGGGGTTAAATTACCCTTAAAATGTTTGTACAAATTAAATTAAATGTTAAAAATTTTGTTTAAAAAAAATGAATTTATTTACTGAAGATACAATAAAGACTAAAAACTAAATATTACAAAAGCTAACTTACGAGTATAACCTACTACGACAAGGTGGAAACGGTGGATAGTAGAGGATCAGATAATCTGTTCGCATTGTCAGCATTACCTGTTGGGTTTCGGGTTTACTGCATTTTTATGGCAATTTGCATTTCTGTGGGATTTGATGATTTGCACTTGATCCATTTGTTTGTTGCATTATCGAGGGAATGGAATGTTGAATTGGAATTTGACCGGATGCAAGGGTGATTGACTGCACGTGTGTGACTTATGATATTTTATGATATTTTGTGGAAGTGTGGTTTAACTTACACAGCGCAGCTGAAGACAAATTTGTGAGGGAAGAAAGATAGGTACCGATATACGTTGGTTTTAAATGTCTAAATATTATAATGACTAGGAAATAGAGAGCTCGGCAGGGCAGTCCTCCAGCGAGTTGATCGGCTTAGGAATGAGTCACGATATTTCAGAGTACATCCGAAAGTGGGGTTGAGGGTTAGTTAGTTTTAGTTTTTTATGCATTTTATTTCTATAACTTAAATTACTCTTATATGCTAAACAAAAAACGCTTAAAAACTAGCTTAATTAACTTAAAAAATAAAAAAATAAATGCGGGCACTCTAAATTAAACACAATACTTAATCTATGTCTTTCGACGTAACTTACAGTCTAATTTTATTTTTAATTTAACATTTATTAGAACTAAGAAAATGAAAGAAAAACTTAGTGTCTGGACTTTTTTTTTTTTTTTCTATAAAAACTTAAAACTAAAACCTTATAGACTACCTAAAAATAAATCTTAAACTACTTAACCTACTTACGTCTAATACATACACATACATACATATATATATATATATATATATATATATATATATATATATAATACCTATATACGTAATATATAAGCATATGTATATATATATATATATTTTTTTTTGTGTTTTTGTATATTTTTTTTTCTTAACACCTAACTTAAACCTACCTAGAACTATGTAAGCCGGCCATGGCTAAAAAAAAAAAAATTTGGCTGGCCCACCTTGCTTCACATGAAGCTAATTATCACTGGAGGAGTTCGAAGACGAAGCATCCTCCCCTTCAACAAGCCACCAAAATTGTTGGTGCTGCTGAGCAACATCCCTCATGTCGCGACTCCCTACCACCCTACTGAACCGGAGACGCTCCGCACTGCCATGTGCGACGTCTCTGTCGTATTTGAGTCGCCTGTCCGCAGCTGTTCGAGCGACGTGGAAGAATAGCGGAACCGCCAATCTGTCCTGGACCAGACCTTTACTATCTAGATAGAGGAACGCTTCTGGAAGAATAAAGCAGTCAAAGCGAACTCTCTCGTGATACATATAATTGGGGTAGTAAGCCCCGGAGATCAGGTTGTTCGATGAGGCCATTGCTCTCGCAATGTGCCCTCGAGTTGACTTAATGACGAAATTGTCCACTCTTATTAGATTCGCCCTATTGTATAAGACCTCATTGGGATAGAATTTTATGTACTGAGACTCTGGTGTTCTGTATAAGCGAAGACAAGTCCTAAGACAAGCCCTCTCAAACACCTGAATCTTTTCCAATAAACTTGCTCTCACGTTGAACCACACGGGACATCCAAATACAAGCATGGGCCTGATAAGGGCCATGTAGCAAATTACCTTCACCCTCGCATCGAGTTGGCTGTTATAAAACAGTCTCTTTGTAAGGGCAAAAGCACCTTTGACTCTGGCCAGAGCAACATCTATATGTTTGTTAAAATACAGAAATTGATCTAGCCAGATCCCAAGGTATCTGACTACATATCGACAAGCAAGTGGCTGCACTTGCTGTCCCACGATCGAGAACTTTCGCCAATTCTTTCTGGTATCCGTAGAGGCCCCAGACAAAGGCGTCCTAAACAGAATGGTTTCCGACTTCTGAAAGTTGATTTTCAACTTCCAGTCATCGCAATATCGCTTAATTTTGTCGAAGTCACGCTGCAAAAGCATATTAATGACCTCAATCTTTGGACCTGATCTGTACGCGATTAAGTCGTCTGTGTACGCTATGGCATGGTGAAGTGAACCTATCAGATCACTTGTGTAAATGTTGAACAGGATCGGCGAATTTACCGCACCTTGTTGCAGATCGTTTTTAATGTTAAAAGTTCCAGCAGAAGTCGCATCGCCATTCTTCACGATGAACTGTCTACTGGAGAGCATATCGAAGAGAATATACAGAAGTGGTTTACTAATGCCCAACCTGTCCAGCTTGAAAAAGAGTCCATCTAACCATACGGTATCGAAGGCCTTCTCCAAGTCAATCAGGCAGGCACCAGTACACTGGTTCTTGCTTTTGTTTCATTGGATATCAGAAACCAGTTTCGACGCAGCATGAATGATATCATGCCCCGCCTTGAAACCGAATTGATTATCCGGAACTATATGTTTGTCCTCGACCCACTTAGTCAGGACTCTATTGATAACCTTTTCGAACACCTTACTGATGTTTGGAAGAAGACTGATCGAGCGGAGATTCGCCGGATTGGAAGTGTCTTTATCCCTTTTGGGGATGGGATGTACCACCGCAGTTTTCCAATGCGCAGGATAATGTGCATTATTCATTGCATTATTAAACAGGGTGGTATAAATGATCACCGCTTCTAGATTGAGATGTCGAAGCACAATGTTCGGTATTTCATCGGTTCCCACTGATTTCTTACTTCTAAGTGATTCGAAGATCGTTTGGAGCTCTTCCTTCGAAATGAACGGGGGTAGTACCCTATCGCTGGTGATGACATTATTTGCCATATTCTCGTCACTGAACTGGGTGAAACCCGAGCTCTCGAATCGGCAATTTACAATTTCATTTCGAAGGTAGAAATTGTGCACAAGGACTCGATTTTCCAGATCGTGGTTTGGACCAAAAATTGCATTCGGCTTGTACACTTCCTGGATCCTCGATCACAAAGAAGTTGTCATCATCAACAGCCTCATTTGGATCTATGGCTGCTGCAAAAAGTATTTGTTCGTTGTTCGTCGTTCGTGCGATTTTAAGACATGGAACGTCGTTCTGATTATTTCTCCGAAATATTTTATTTATTTGCGGGAACATATTCGAGTTGCTGGTGTTTATAGCCCGAATTTTACTGTTCCAATACAAATTTACAGATGCTCTGTAATTTTCTTTTATTAATGTTTGGAGGTTTTTAATCGACGACTTCAGTACCATGATCTCCGGGTTATGTCTGTCAGTAAACTGTCTGTACAAGGTTTTTAGTCTTGACAGCAGTCTACTTTTATGTCGGTGCAGTGCGTCAATAGTTGCGTTGCGGAATAAGTCTTCTTCGTAAGAGTGTTGGTACCGAGATATAGTTTTGTCCATTGTTCGTTTGATTCTCTCCTCCATTAGTCTTAGATAGGTACCTGTCAATCTCCTCGTTTGACAGATTTCTGTTGGACGGTGGGTAGAGCGAATTCGAGGAGAGTGCTCTAGTCAGTGTTCTGGTGAAGTGTGTCCAACGCACCCTACTATAATTGTAGGAATGCCTTTGGACAAACTCATCCAATTCCGCAATTTCGTTGGGAACAGTTATTTCGGTGCTGAGACCGCAATGGTCACTGTCATATACGAAAGTGCGTAGACAGTTTGTAGTTTGTTGGTTAGTGCATGTCAGTTGTATTCGTGAGTCGAACAGCAGAAGATCCAAATAGGACCCGTGTCTGGGAAACGACGGACAATCCGTCGCCTTAAGCCCGAGTCGATACATTATACTGTGCTGACCCCACCAATTAAATAGTAGGTTCCCTCTAGTATTTGATGTATTATTTCCCCAATCACTATGTTTGGCGTTGAAATCTCCGCCGATAATAAAATAGTTGTCTTCCAATTCCAGCCTCAGAAATCGAGCTCTGAGGTAAATAAGGTGGATTGAGTAGCCTTAGGTGCATAGACAGACACAATATACAACCGCTTTCCACTACGGAGAGGGATATACACGATGCATGCTTCCAGCACCTGGAACCTACGTACTATACGACTGCATAATCTTTTAATATAATCTTTTCGTACGAAAATTGCAACGCTACCTCCCTGAATTGAGTTGAGTCGGTTTCTCTGTACTATTTTGTATCTTCTGTGCCTCATTTTGTGTCTCTTGGTAAGCTTAGTTTCGCTAACCAAAAGCACATCAGGGGCTTCGTCTTTAAGCAACTTAAATAGTGCGGCTCGTCGTTCGAGCCTAATCAGTGAATTCACACTCACAGCAAGGAATTTCAGGGTTTGCTCCGCCACGTACGTACCCATTACGGCAAAAGGTGCGTTAGGCCAGCCAGCAGTGCGTATACTTGATCCGCCTGCGCGGTCTGTTCAGTTAAATGACGTTGTAGCTGAGCCATCTGCCCCTGTATAGAGAGCAAGATAGCTAGCATGTCAGGTACTGGTTCCGGTGCTCTGGGCGCTGGGGCCTGAGAAGCAACCTTCGCTTGCTGTACCGTATTTCCCGTGCCTGCCGCCATTTGGGCGTAGGTAATATGGGGAGTAACGGCTGGAGTTTGCAAATGCACGGCTGGACGTTTAACTTTCACTTTCTGCTGCCGGGCCAGGTTTATTCTTTTGATGTACTGGAATTTGGGACAATCCCGATAATTTGCGGTGTGTCCCGTGTTCCTACATAAAGCACAAGAGAGTTGGCTTTTTTCAGACGTTCCGTCCTTACCCAGAGCGCATTCCTCGGACTTGTGGTTCTTTCCGCACTTCACGCATCGAGGCTGCAATTCGCAGTTCGATGCGACGTGCCCGAACCTTTGGCAGCGAACACATTGTGAAATGTTTTCGCTCCTCTTTAATTTCTCCCAGTGGACAACCTGGTAGTTTAGGACCTTAATACTCCTTAGACCATCCAGATTGCTGGTGGGACTTAGCTGGACTAGGAATTGGAGCCCTTTGCACTTCTTCTCTTTCAGCAGTGCAAGGAGCTCCTCCGGATCAGTCGACGGTTCAAATCCCCTAAGCAGCATTGTTTGCTGCTTGTCCCCCTTCGGGGTGTAGGAGATGAACTCCGTCGTCGAATCCTTCAGTAATTTTTTTATTTTATAATAGCGCTCCACTGTGTTACAGTGGATCGCATGCCTATCTAGTGACAATCGTTTTATAAAAAAGTTGTTGCCTATGGCCGACTTACACAGATCAATAGTGTCCTTTAACTCCAGTTTAAAAGTGTTGATTGGTGGCACTTTTTGCTTGGTGGCTTTCTGCTCTTGCTGTTCTTGTCCCTGCTGCTGTTGTTGTCTCTGCTGCTGTTGCTTTTGCTGATGTAGTTGTTGTTGTTGCTTCTGTTTCAGATTCTGTTGTTGTTGTGGCAGCTGCGTATGCTTTTCTTGTTGATGTGCTTGTGTCTTCTGTTTTGGCTGATGTTTTTGTTTTATTTTGTCCGTTTGTAATTTTAACTGTTGCTGGCTTGCAACCTTTTGTTGTTATTGTTGTTGTTGTTGTTGTTGTTGTTGTTGTGATTGGGAGCATACTTGTTGCTCCTTTTCACGCCTGGCTGTATACTTTGCCTTAATGGCAAGTACTTTTTCTTCAAGCTGCCTGATGGTGCTCATTATAGCTTGGACTTCATCCTCTTCATCGTCCGACTCTGAGACAGCCAGAGCTGCGAAGCTGTTGTCGCTTCCCATGTAACGACCTTCGCACCTATCCGAATTATATGGGTATTCGTCATTGTCTGACTCATGACGCGTAGTATTTATTGCTGCCGCCGTAGAAGTTGAAGGCGTCGTCTCCCTTAATCCACCTGACAGCTTTTCGGTGGCATGTGATAGAGAGCGGCGCTTCAGCCTATTGAGGGTTGGCCTTTGCTTCCTCCTCCGTTTGGCATTACTTCCTGTTACCGCAAGTGAGAGGGCGCTTGATGTTGACATTTCATCAAGTCTCTTTCTGCTCCCACTAGCTTTTCCCAATAATGGGAAATCACACATCACGTGATTTCTCTTCTTCTTTTTTTTTACCGTTCACTTTTTATTATTTCAATAAAATAAAAAAAAACAATTGTCTAAAGTTGGGAATCAAACCCAGGAATCGTGAATGTGATGACCGACGCCGCTATCCACTTGGTTATCGATTCAAGTAACGGAATTGCGACCAATTACTGTACAAGTAAATTTAAACTTTTAACTTTTTCTCTCTATGAAAAGCCGAAACACGTCTGTTGTCTGCGGAGATCTGCGAACGACTGGTGGGGTTGAGGGTATACTGATGAGCATTCATAGCGAGACCGGTATTACGGTTAAAGGTTTAAAGGGGCGGAATGATACTGGCCATTTCAATGGAGCACTGATGGTGGTAATAGCGATAAAATAAAGTGAAACACAAGACATTTCGTCGGTGTTCGAGGATGTCTATTGACTGGGTGATGATAGCATCACCTACGAGTTTTATCGCACAATTTTGGATCCTATGTAGAACGTGTAAAGAAGTCTTAGGGGCACCTGACTAGATGGGGGCGTTGTACTCCAGTTTTGGGCAGATAAACGCCTTATATATTGAAGCCAGCTCAAAGGGGTGAAATATTTCTTACATCGCTTGAGGAAACCTAGATATTTTTGAGACATCAAATATGTGCTCATTCCAACGTAAGTTGTCATTGACACACATTCCGAGGATGAAACGTTTTTTGGTTTCGACGATGCAAGTGCCATTCATGGCATGATGGGGCATACCAGCATTTATTTTGTGAATATCTGACTTGAAACTATCCAAGACAACTTGAATTGAACGTTCCGAAATCTAATCGGTTGAAGAAGAGAGTCGTCGATCCCAAATTCACGCATTTTCGACAAAAGAGCCTGATGCCAAACTCTGTCAAATACCTTAGAAATATCAAGTGCAACTATCTTGCTTTCACCAGATTGATGTACGCTTTGGTTCCACTTTTCGGTGAGACATGCCATCAAATCACCAGTGGACCTGTTGCTACGAAAACCATATTGCCGGTTATTGAGAAGTTTTCGTGTGCCGAGATATTTCATGAGCTGACGATTTATCAGCGTTTCCATGACCTTGGAAAGAAGGGACGTAAGTGCAATGGGTCTGTAGCAGGAGAGAGATGATGATTCTTCTTAGGGACAGGCTGGACAAATGCTGTTTTCCATCTGCTCGGGAAGAGTCCTAAAGAGTAGGATTGATGAAAAAGCTTACGAAGTGGTTTTGACAGCGTGGAAGAACACCACTTCAGAAGAAGGGGAGATATACCATCTGGACCAGCGGATTTATGTATGTTGAGATCTTTAAGTGCTATTGCTACAACACGAGTGCGAAAGTAGATTCGTCCCATTGAAGATTCGACGCACTCAAGTGTAGGCGGAGACAAAGCACAATCTGGGAGTGCCGCAAAGTGTGCAGCAAGCAGATTGGCCTTGTCTAAAGAGCTGACAGCTGGAATGTCATTGTGAATGAGAGTGGGGATGGAGGATGAGGCAGAGTTTCTGATGTTTTTGACAAACGAATAAAGCTTTTACTACCTTTGGGACATTGCAGTATTCTTTGCCTCAAATTTTGGTCGTACTGAAATTTCACATGCTTAAGAAAGACGATGCAGTCATTCCTAGCTCGTTTAAACTTTTTTCACTTTTCCTCCGTCGGGTTGGTCCTGAAGGATCGAAAAAACATTTTTCTAACCCTGATAGCCTCTTTACAGCTTGAGTCGAACCATGCCTTTTCTGTTGAGACCGCTCCAGTTGGCTTTCTCGTATTGCCATACGGTTCTTTTAGGAATTTTTTCTCTAACTGGTGTACGAGAAATTAGCTGATATGACACAATGGTCCGACGAGCCTAGAGGGGAGAACACATCAACGGTGTATGTTACTTATCAGGGTGAAAAGTTAAAAACAAGTCCAGGGTGTTGGCGGCATAACTATCAACGTCTGGTATTCGCGTGGGCTCATTTACAAGCTGCATTAGGTAGTTTCCCTCAGCGAAGATCTCAACACACCGTCCTTCGGGTGTTGTCTGTCCAGAATGTCGAAGCACCCAGAATTGTGTATATTAAAATCGCCCGTAAGAACGATTTCAGTATGAGGATACATTGATACAATTCTTTATATGGAGTCAGACAGCGCATCAAACCCCTTAAAGGACGAATTGATGCCCAGTTTGGGCCAGCAGTAGTGGACAATTTGCTTACGGAGATGGAATTTTAAACACATGAAATTGAATTCCGGATTGGAATAGGGACTACATTGTGGTGGAGTTTGGTAAGCTACAACACTACGCACGTAAACGTCGAGACCGCGGTGAGGGAAGAATAGTGGCACTAGTTCGTAGCCAGATAGCTTCAGATCAAAGTGATCTGCGAGGTAGCCTATTAAGTGACTTAACATTCCACGTGCAGATTCGAAGTTCGTCGTCCTTGTTGTCAACAATCAGATCGTCCGTGTCCGAGGCTTGTTGTTGCTCCGTAACTTAGTTAAATTTTTCCATGACCAGGCAGTTACCCCGCCGGCAATTTGGCTCTGCAGTGTTTACGTGACTTGAGGATTGCAACCACTACTATGGTATTACTTTCTATCACCGGGAAGTGAAATGATATAGGACATTGAAGACAGAGCTCATCACTTATCCGCCCGAGAACTGGCTTTAAGCACTTTCACACACTTACTCCGTTCAATGCTACGCAAGTCAGGTATTTCGTCCTCACATGTGCTTCAGCCAACAATCTTCGTTCTAAGGACCACAGCAACGTCCCGTATGTGCATGCGCTGTCGATGCGCTCAGCGAATCTTGCATACATTAGACTGTGTCCAGTACTGGACCGTTGTCAACGTCCATACAAACTGACTCTACCGAGACTACGAGTATGTGTCCATTTGACACTTGAAACTATCACACACTCGTAAACCACAATCCAGATAAGTTGAACTTTCACCCATCGGCTCAAGTTTGTGTCAGAAAAGTTTCTGCAGATGTTAATAATTAGATTGAATGTGTATAGCTACTGTGACTACGATTTGAATAAGATTTTGTGCCACACTCTTTTTCACTCATCAATATACAATTTTTCAAATGAGAAAAATATTATGCTTCCTTGAAAGCAATCAAATCGTGTTGAATGTGAAAAGATGAGATCACCTCAGCCTGGTAACCCTCTCCATCATGCATCTCAATTAATTGATCATTCCACAGGCCCAAAATTAATACTCTTCGTAGGTATCTATGATAGTATTCGTACCATCGTCATGTCCTTTTAAATCGCCCATTACTGCCATTATCTGAGGAGAGTTAAATAAACCCTCTAATCAAATATTCAACACGCTTGTCTCAATTCCTTATCCCCTAGAAGAGCTTGATGTCCCCCATTTCTGACGTAAGGAAAATACTTGAAAAAAAAAAAAACAAAACAAATCTTGACAAACGAAAACTCGTTAAAGAACAAAAATCCACGCTTAGCTATCGAAAATGAATCATTCACCGCTCCGATATTTTCTCCCAAGATAAGGGCCAGGACCTTACCATTTCACATTCCCTACTTGCCAGGCATTAGGTGGGGAACAGCCTAAGCTACATCTGGGGACTTTACTCTTCCTAAATCACATTAATAGTCGTTTAGAGCACGTGAGACGCGAAAATGTTTTTTTAAGAACCGTTCATCACTTTTATTCGCGCCCAGAGGTATTCACTCCACCCGACCCATTTCAAAAACCCGGGTGTGTATAAATTTCTAAAGGATAAACCATCACTTTCCGTTGTTGTTGGTCGTAGTCCTACTCGTCGTCTCAACACTGCCTTTTGCACCAATCACAGATACTTGGTAAGTTATTTTAAATCTCAGATAGATGGGCTTCGAAAGGAAGTCTTGAACTCGAACTCGAACCTCGAAATGCCAATGTTTATGTTTGTGTGCCAATTGCAGATTAATGTCTACTCACTCCAGTACCACCAATACCACCAGTATCACCAGTACCACCAGCGACTATTATCTCAAGCTGAATAGAATGAGACTACAGGTGTCAAGATATTTTAAAGCGATTAGATAAGAATTTGGGTACCACCCAATTTATTCGTATCCATGCGGTGCGGAGCTTTAGCTGTTGACAAAGTTGCGCATCGAATACCTACTACGTATTCGACGGTAGATACGGATACATTATCGAAAATGACAATTTTATTGGCCCATAAAAATGGGACAGGCTTTTTTTTTTATATATATATCTTTTCTGCTCTTTTTTGATTAATGTCGAAAATTGGTTGCTGTCCTGATCCTTCCTGCACTGATGACTGAACTGTAATTGCGGGCTTACACTTGGATTTCGGTGAGTTTCGGTTGAGTTGGGTTCTTATGCATATCGTTGCGCCTTTTATAATGATTCAGAATTACCCAAAATATTCACCAGCAATGGCATCTACTCGTACTTACAGATATATACAATACAAGGTTGTGCAATACATACCAAGGTACGAGTACTATATACTATTTTGTTTCACCGCCAACCCTCTCGGATATCTAACAATTGCACTTAGAGCATCGCACGTAATGCCACTAGAATGCCGAAAGTTATCCTGTGTATGTTATGGGAATTATTCAACATAGTAGTGCTAACTATTACCACCGGAATTATGGAGGGTTTACAGATACTTTAGTAAACCAAAAGACCCAGACAAGCTCCTTTGCATTCAAAAGCAGTGGTTATCAACTTTAATGGATCCCAATGCCGCATGACGAATCCGTACCAACATGCTTACACTTCTACTGTGTATTCAAATAGCACAAAATTGGTGGTGGGGGTGCAATTTCTAAATATACCTGAAATTATCTGATTTGAATTCGGTTTGGAACTTTGTTAACCCCTTTGCTGCCGAATGATTGTCATGACGTGGCATGGGTTTTAAGATGGTGTTTGGCTTTTTCAATTTTCCAAAGGAAATTATCCACCCCACGATGGTACCTGGAAAGGATGCTGTCCTGTTTCTGCTGTGATGTTGCTCCTCCTCGACTAAATGCTTACCTCAAGATCTTAGCTTATAACTAAATCCGAGTTAAGATTAATTACAAACTTAAGATGTTAATTCGTGTCTAAACATGCGGGAGGATGCAATGGCGAAAGTTTCCTGTTTGCTCTCTAAGACGCCGAAGATGCTCCGGAGACACGGAGAAAGGAACGGCCATAAGACAGCTATGGGGTGGTTATGCAGAGTGGATATGCAAAGTAAACAAACTTGTAAGCTATCTTCGTGGTTAGTTAGAATTAGGGTAAGCGTGTGCGCCTCCATGCATGTGGACGACCAAAGTGAGCTCCATCAGCATTTGAATCTTTTGGATGCTATCTCTTAGAATGGCATCCAAATCTAACTGTAAACACAATATAACTTTGAAATTTTGTCGAAATAGTAAATACTGTGTAATTACAGTAAATCGATTGAAATGCCTGAGACATGGTAGACAGTATGAGGGTCCGAGTAGTGGGTTTTCGGGAGGCTGCGATGTGGTTATATCGTATGCATGAGTACGTGACCGGGTGGAGGGAACAATTGAAGTAGCTCTTTAATGCCGCAGTTGTTTATGATAAGAGCCTTCTCAGCTTGGGAATTGTTATGCGGTGTAATAGAGTGATGATAATCTTAAATGGTTTGTGCTTATGTGGCATGATTATGGATGAGATGCAAACGATGCAATTGAGAGTTACGAAAATGTATTTAGGATGATATTGAGTTGAGATGGTGTGTTACCACATCACTTCTACGAATAAATGTTGGTTGGATTAGATTTGGCTGAGTGATTCTCTTACTGTAGGTCGTAAGTGGTTAACATTCACATCGGAAATTAATAGTTTATTCGTTTCGGCAACTTCTGTAAAGGTAACTGAAGGGAATGTGAGTTTTATTCCAGTGTGTTTTTACAATAGGTAACATCCAAACAAGGCTCCAATTTCTATTCGTTTTTGGGTAGTAAGATCAACAAAAGTTTAATCACGTCTGCAAATCACTCGACCACAAATTTCCGCACAGTACTTCTTCTATGTTTTGGTTTCCAAAATATTTACGTTCGTACCTTGGCTATAATATATTAATGTGTCCTAGTTGGTGATGGCTACTCGCAAATGTTGGATGTCCATAACACTGTAGCACTGGCTCCTCTTACTGATTGTAGTGTGATAAATCTGGATGACAGTTCTAGGTGAATCGACTGATAGGTGAGTTTGTGTATTTTGAAATATGGAAAACGTGTGCTTGTGGTTAAGTCCGTCCTTTAAATGATTGTAGACAAAGCGGACGAAGGAAAATTATGGAGTAAATTAAGAGAAATGCTGTTGTACGTTAGTTTTGCATGTTGGAGTTTATGATGACTAGGAAATCAAGACTCAGCAAGGCATTTCATAAGCGAATCGCATGAAAGAATGGCCATATTTCAGAGTAAGTCGGAAAGTGGGCTTAAGTTGAACTTTTGAAAGCACGGGTACAGGATTTCAATGAAATACTTACTCGTACTTGTGGTGAAAAAAGTGAAAGAACAACATAAAGCAGAAGACATTAAGTCGATGTTCGGTGATGTCAATTGACTGTGTAATATAAGCAGCACCTACAAGCTTTATCACACGGTTTTTAATAATATGTAACAAGTGCAGAGAACTCTTAGGTGGTTCTGACCAAATGTTTGAATTGTATTCCAATTTTTGCTGTATAAATGCCTTATGTATATAATATATTGAAGTCAGATCAGAGATCAGAAGTATTTCTTATATCGCTTGAGGAAATCTAGATATTCCGACGTAGGTTGCCATTGAAACACTTATCGAGAATGGAAAGTTTCTCGGTTTCGACGATGCAAGTGCCATTCATTGATAGCGGCGGAGGGTTTAAATATCGCTTTAGCGACAGCAGATAACATTGTACTTTGGTAGCACCAAATTTCACTCGGTTGTTTCCCAATAGCCTAATTTAATGAGATTAATATACGCTGATGGTCCCATTCTATAGACGAACAGGCAGCTGGTGCCATCTTTTGCCAGCTTTTGAGCACACAAACCCGTACAATTCGCTATAAAAAAGTCTCCTTTGTTATTCCTTGATGAAAATCTGATTGAAAATTACCCGAAGAACTTTTCTTACGCAGCACCCGAAAGGATTTTCATCCGCTTTCGTCAGTATCAAAGCTTCTGCGTCGTAAAACAGGACTTCGATAATCAGTGGCTTGTACTTAATCTTTTTTGTTGATCGAGAGAGAAGTTTAATACTCAGTTGAGAAGTGGTAGATAAGAGATCATTAATTTTTTTTTTTTTTTTTTTTTATAATTTACGCGCGCCTAAGGGGTTAGATACCCTTTTACTGTTGCCCTGAGGC